>JAXAVZ010000249.1:0-483059 GCA_034621355.1 Mycalesis mineus | reverse complement strand
CTTCATTAATTCACTATTTTAGTAACCCCTGAAAAATACCGCATTTTTCCACCTTACAAACATTTTTATATTCCAATCCTACTCAGAAATATTGCCATCTTTATGGTCCAGATGGAAAAATAAATACATTTAAAACAGTCACTTCATAGCAGAAGCAAAAGTAACTAATTCAATAAATAAATCAATAACTATGATTTGTGATCAATTGAATGTTGACATATTTAAATAAATCAACTTATTTAATTTTGCCTCAACTAAAAATGTTCTAATGAAATAAACGCAGTTGAAGGAAAACTAAATAACTTGAGTTATTGAATTGTGACATTTTATGTTTACATGAATATATTGAACAGTTGTTATTATCGATTTCTCCTTCAACAAAATATTTGTCAATTTTAAGCAAATGTAAATTCAATTAACGAAGTTATTTATTACTGCTATACAAATAAGGTGAATACGAGTGAAGTTATCATTTTGACTCAAAACGGGAAAGTTAGAAATTGGCGCGAAAATAATGTGATTGGGAGCGAGAGTGAGACGGATTATGAGTTTTGGGGAGAGGGCAAACAGGTGACATGCAGCACGTGCGTGAGCAACACAATCGGACGAGTGCGTTTGTTTATTGTGTACCTATACTAAAGCCAAATTCGATTGAGAATGCTTGTCAACAAACAAATTAAAAATGAAGGTAGACATCTCTAGTCATTTTACATCTCTTTTGTTAAATTAACTAGTTAATGACGAATTCATGACAATAAATTAGATAAGTAAGCCTAAAACTAATTAATATATTAAATATCTTTTAAATAAGATTTTTTAAGATAACGAAACATATTTATAATTTTATTAGGCATAAAATGTGTTGCATTGTCTACCTTCATTTTAAAATTGTTTGTTGACAGGCATTCTCAATCGAATTTGGCTTTAGTATAATTGTTGTTGTTTTTAAGCTAAAATATGAATTCGTGAAGTAGATTGTTAGTCAAAATGTGTCAGAAGGCAGGTACCTACTTTTATTTGATTGATTCGTTAATTAAAAAGTCGTGGTAGCTTGGTGGTTAAAGCACCTGCCGCTCAAGTACGAGTGTGCGGAATTGATTACAGGTCAGACAAGTACCAAAGCACGAGTGTGCAGGTTCAACTTCAGGCCAGGCACGTACCAATGTAACTTTTTAACGTTATATGTACCTAGATATTTAGAAACATAAAATAATAGATAATAGAATAAATAAATACCTACTACTACCTACCTAAGAAGTAAATGAAAATTTACAATAAGTATGATTTTGTATATTATAAATAATACAACAATTAATTTAGTATACCCGGTACCCAACCAGGTACCAATTCTGCCAGTGTCTGGGGTCGCAAATAGCGCCCGAACGTTTACAATTTAGAATATCTAGTGTCTGGTATCGCTTGATTAATAAACAGGTACGAAAATGGAAATAAAAATCTTCTTTCGTAGCTGGTTACGAAACTTACGAAAACGACAAATTTATTTCGTTTTCGTAACTGGTTATCAAAGGAAGAAAACAATTTCATGTACGTAACTGGTTACGAAACTTCGGTTACGAAAGTGGACTAAACCGTATTTTTACACTTCGGTACCATACAGTACTTGTAACTAGGTTTTATTGCTTCCATGATTTGTTTGCTAATTAAAAATTCGCGTTTACTAAGCAACTGAAACGCTACTTGTAAACAAACAGACCCTAACCAATAAATGGCAGCGTTTGAACGGCTCAATTTTATTCAATGTTTTCAATTTCAATTTGTATAAAAAATTTACTATTTTCAAGCCTATTTATATTTTTTTCTATGTTATAAAAATGTCAATGATTAATTTAAGACAAAAAAAAAGCATGCATATTCCCAGTTGCGGCGATTTAGATCATTAATCACCCGCTTGTCCTAAAAGAATAAAATGCTTTAAATGCAATGATTTTGGTCATAGATCAACCGAATGTACAAATAAAACTAAAAAGACTTTGAATATTAATATGAAGAATAGGAATGAAGAATCTATTCCCTATAGGAAAATTAAGATTGATGGACAGGATGTTATAACCCTAATAGATACCGGAAGTAACGTTAACCTCATAACAAAATCTATAATTGTCTACGACCTCACCGATTCCTCTAACTACCAAGACTAAGAATCTTTCTAAAAACCTTCTTCCCTTGCGTACAAAGTCCTTACTAGCACACAGTCCCTTTTGCTTCCTATCCTCGACTATGCCGACGTCTGTTATTCAGATGCAACAGAGGAGCTACTCGACAAATTGGATCAGAATTTGTGCATCCGTTTTATTTATGGCCTGCGCAAATTCGACCACATATCACATTTCCGAAATGAACTGAAGTGGCTCCCAATTCGTTATCGCCGGAATATTCATATACTCACGACACTTTTAAAATTTTTAAATAACCATTCCCCTTTCTACCGCCGCGAGCGCTTTCAGGAAGGACCAGTGCGTTCGTGTGTCCATTTAAATTCCCTATCTGTGCCTCCATATAACACTATCTTTTACTCTAAATTGTTTTCGGTGATGGCAGTGCGCCTATGGAACTCGCTCCCAGACAACATTTTTGAAAATAACCCTTCTATCATTAGTTTTAAAAATCGTCTTCATAAATATTACCTTTCATTACAATCATAAATATTTTTTTTATTTATATTACTATGTATAGTATTCTATTTATATATATAGTATTTATATATATATTTAATACTTATATTTATTTTACCAATATTAGTATTTATGTATTAATTATTTTATTAGTAGTATAGCGATAGTAATAAGGTTTCCTTCTTTTATTTCTTGTACCTATTCGTTTTTCTATAATCTTCTCCCACTGCTTAAGGGTCACTGGTAGAGATCTCTTAAAGAGATAGTGTGAGAAGTGTTTCCTTGTCCAATTTAATTTTATTTCTTTCTTGTAATTTGTAACATAACATTTTTTGGTACAAAATAAATAAAAGAAGGAATTAAAGTCTCCGGAATCAGCATGTATTGTATTGTATTACTGGAATAGCGGAAAACAAAGTTTATACAGAAGGTATGTTTTCAGTTATTGTACAAATCGATGAGTTCTATACAGACATCAAGTTTTATTCAAAGAGATACCCGTAGCTATGTTGATTGGTAAATCTTTTCTAAAAGATTCTGAAGTATGTTTCAATCCTGATGGTGTTTTTATAGAAAAGATTGTGCATCTAACGCTTTTGCCGGAGGAAAAAGATAATGAACTAGAATATGATATAGAAAATTCGACAAGGAAAAGATTCGTAAAATGTGTGAAGAGTACAACCCTAATGAAAAGAAAAAAGAAAGTAAAGTTGAGTTTAAAATAATACTTACCGATGAAGATCCCGTTTTCCAAAATCCTCGACGTGTCTCACCCTTAGAAATGAATGCTGTGAACATTCAGATAGAATGGCTTAACAAAGGAATCATTATACCTAGCAAGTCTGATTTTGCTTGCCTTATAGTTTTGGCTGATAAGAAAGATGGATCACGCAGAATGTGTATAGATTATAGACGACTAAATAAAAAAGTAATCAAGGAAAGATTCCCCCTACCCATAACAGCAGACCAGATAGACAAGTTGAAGGAAGCGAAGAAGTTCACGTCTCTTGATTTGAAAAATGGCTTCTTACACGTAAGAGTACACAAAGGCAGTCAGAAGTATACTTCATTTGTAACTCCCCAAGGCCAGTACGAATTAAAAAGATGCCCTTTGGATTATGTACAGCGCCATCTGTATATCAAAGTTTTATTAATGACATTTTCCATGATCTAATAAGTGATAGAACTTTGTTAGTTTATCTCGACGATTTGATAAAACCCTCGTTGACCGAAGAGGAAAGAATAAATAAATTAGAAAAAGTACTTCAAAGAGGACAATAATTCGGCCTAGAGTTCAATTGGAAGAAATGTCATTTTTTAAAGAATAAAATTCAGTATCTTGGTCATATCAATTGTGACAATGTAGTACAACCATCTCAAGAGAAGATCAAAACTGTTCCTTGGATTGACAGTTATCCATCTTAGGCATATCTACTTATTACATTCTTATCTTGGTGGTCAGCCACCAGAGAGCAAAAAAAAAGACAAAGGTATACGTTATTATGTTATGAGTAACCTTACCTTAATGTTATTGTCAGCTTTTCTATGGTTATCATGAACTTTTCTGCTGCGCACATGAAAACTCTGGAATTAACTTCCTGCGGTATTTCCAGCCAATTATAACATGGGGGTGCCTAAGGGGCGAATAAATCTATTACTCAAAGGCCGGCAACGCATTAGCAGTACCTCTGGTGTTGCAAATGTACATGGGCAGCGGTCATCTCTCAACATCAGGTGACCCGCATTTGCCCGTTTGCCCGCTTTAATAGCGATATAAAAGTCGCTTCCATAAATGGGGTGTTTGACCTGGAAGTACCTGACGACGACGAATTGCCAGAACCACTGCATCGGGTCGAAAATGCTAT
Organism: Mycalesis mineus; assembly: GCA_034621355.1. Classification (NCBI taxonomy): domain Eukaryota; kingdom Metazoa; phylum Arthropoda; class Insecta; order Lepidoptera; family Nymphalidae; genus Mycalesis; species Mycalesis mineus. The sequence goes on along the minus strand of JAXAVZ010000249.1, from coordinate 478,561 downwards.
GGATAAGGAAATAGAATAGGTACCGGTGTCTCGTTCTTCTTTCCATTGGGCAGCAGACTTGGGCACCTTCCGGGTTACTCACGAAGTTTTTACGGGTCCTACCCGGACCCGGCACCAATCAAAGATTACGATACGGCTTATGATGCCTTTGTTGATGTCTGAGACAACGACATCATTGGCCATATTGTGACCGAGACAAACCGCTATGCGAAGCCAACGATTGATAATAAGACAGAAAAGGGTGGGTGGAGACCGACATAGACGGGATGTATGTGCTGTTTGCGGTACAGATGTGAATGGGTATTATCGTAAAAACATCAGTAATTTAGTATTGGGATTCAAATTTCTTGATGTCAACTGTACAATTCAAAAGTTTGATATCATACAATCGCTTTATTTTATTGAACAAACTTTACCATTTCGTTAATATGAATATGCAAATCCTACCGAAGCAGATGACTTTTTCTAGATTTTTGAGAGAAGAAAATATTAAAAACTAGCAGTCGCCCGCAACTTCGTCCGCGTTGAAATCACTTGCCCTTCTATTTTTCTATGACAGACTTTCATACAAATTCTGCTTCTGACAACACTGGATATTCACTCTATGTTTCCGGCAAGACGTTTCGTTTGACGCGCGATGTTTGATTGGCGAGGCGTATCCAAGATGGCGACTGCAGTTTGTTTGGGTAGCAACAACGGTTTGTTTATCAGTATCATTAGAATTTAACGAAATTCTCCTTAATCCGAATTTTACGGATATATGTTGGTCGACTCGAAATCAATATTTTTTTCATGTTTTGTTATTTATCTAAGATTTCGATCGAGTCTACCGTACCTCTTGACGAAATTATTAATAAAGATGTGTCAAACATCATGTATTTATTTTATTTGGATTTATTATCAAACATTGTACAATTTGGAGAGAAATGTTACGCCGATAAGCTAATAAACTGTAAGAAATCAAAAGACATTAGCGTTCAGTTTACGAATCAAAATCAACTGTCCTGTGTTATTGTCTACAAACTAGAAATAATTTATAATACAAAACAACGTTTGACGGGTCAGCTAGTTATTTAATAAATTTTGGATATGTTTTATTGTATTTGTTTCACAACAAATTAATTTTAAATAACACTATAGGTATTCAAATAGTAATATTTTTCAGGTGATTTAAAGAAACTTATTCTAAATGTTTGTTCGGATTCTGAAATAGGTAAAAAAACTAAGGCACAAACAAGCCATTGTTACCAATGTTACAGGAAAATTATCTGACGCCGAATTAGTTAAGACTTTATAGACTGAAAAATTTTCTTTGACAGTTGATGAAAGCACAGACAAATCAACAACAATACACTTAGCGCTCATTGCCAGAACAGCAGTAGATTTCAAGGTAGAAGATCAGTTTTTTGTTTAAAACCAATTGTAGAGGGCACTGCCACAGCATTACACAATGAATGCAAAGAATATTTTGATAAAGAAAATTATGTTATAATATATATTACTTACAAAGAGAATATTATTGGTATATGTTTGGTTCACACCATCATTGTCCACCCTATTTGCAAATGAGATCCCACATTTATTCATGATGAAGTGCATTTGCCACTCGTTTCATTTGTGTGCTTCGCAAGAGATGTATACAATTATATCCAAATATTGCTTTGATATTATATTTTTGATATCCAGGTTTACAGCCTGTAATGCCATCTACAGTATGAACTGAACAAGTTACAATACTATTGAAGGCTCATATTACTTACATCAAAAATTACATATTCATCAAAAATTTTTATTAAATAAAAATTTTTGAAACTGCTTCGTGCAGAACAGGAAGCTCTTTCGACTCTGCAAATAATTATTATTTAGGGATGCCTGATGTGTACGCAACTCCGCCGCACGAAAGACCTGATCCCCGGCATCTATGAGATCCACGAGGGCATGGGTATGCCGGGCGTCAAAATCGAACAATGGCGCGGGCGCCAGGGCCCTGCGCAGTGCCACCGCTGCCAGATGCCTCCATAAACTGCCACAGGCCCTGTGCTGCGAGGGTAACCACTTCGCCAGAGAGTGCCCGAGACCCTGCGAAGAGCCGCCGACGTGCGCCAACTGTGGCGGAGCCTCTGAAAGGAAGACGGAGACAGAGCGGGAGACGTCGCAGCCGGAATCACACCTGGCCAGCCGACCCTCGGACCCCACTATGAAAACCGTCATCAGCACCCTCCAAAAGGTGCTGATGGCAATACAGGAGCCCCATCCTCAGCCCTTTCCAGTCAGGTTTTAGACGTGGTCATAGCACTACTAGTGCTCTTGTTGAGGTTTGTGATAACATCCGTGCCAATATGGACAACCAACTTCTTACTATTCTGGCTCTATTACTCTTATTAATAAAAAACGCTTAATCCTTCGTTACGCTCAGACAAGTAACTATCAGAGAAGCGAAGTATTATCAGCGTTGAAAGATCGTTTTTAATAAACATGGAGTTATTTCCGGCTAATGACACTTTTCTTAAACAGGTATTAAGTCGCACAATATGGCAACCCACATTTTTTAAAATTAAAAAGAGTGAGTCTATGAATGAATGTGGTATGACTTTAAAGATCAATTACCCCATTTTATCGGTTGACATAAATGACATAAAAATATTTTTGACAACTTGTTTAAACTTAAAGTCGTGTTATGTGTATTGAGTAACCGATTTATGATCTCCTCATTCTGATTAAAAAATGTGTGCGTGTACTGGCGTACACTCGTAAGAAGTGAAACTTTTTTATGACGTTATTTTTCAAAAAATAATTTACTATATGCAACTTTACAGAAATTGGTTTAATAAAGTTAAATTAGATAAAGTTTAATAAAAGGCTTTTATTATCATAGACATAAATACAAATTCTACAATTATTTCATTTTAGCTTATTACTACAAAGATTATAATTGAATTTCATTAATTGTAATAGAATTATTATTATCATTGATGTCGTGATTACTTACTTTTTTTAGAAATTCACTGGAATTAGAATTGAAATAAACCCTTTGATTTTGCTGATCACTTCTATATTTATCACGTCACTTCCATAAGTCAAAGATGGCGCGTAACGAAAAAAGGTTACACTAAATTTTTTTCCAACCCCGATAAAGAAGTTTCACTTCAAAAATTTACATAATTTAAAATTAATTTATACAAATAGTCCATTATTATCATATATATTAACAACGAGTCATAAGCGTATTCGTTCTGTTAACTGGGATGAAGAATAAAAGGTAAGTCTTGTAGACAGATTACGGTTAATGATCTCGTGAATTTATTTTACTGCTTTATCATTAATAGCCTTTTTAACTACATGGCCAGTCTTCCCTCCTTATAGGATAAGAGATGGAGCGTAGACCCACTGGCCTTACTCATTATTTATTTATTTATTTATTGTAGCATTCATGTACATAAATACACATGAGGCCCTGTTAGGGCGTCGCTAACATTATTTACATTATCATTATTAATAAAGATATATATTGTTACATATATTAACACATTTATCATATTTATAAATTATCAATAATTACAGTACATTAAATTAAATTATATGTTTAATATTAGGTCACTAAATATAGTTAATGTCAAGAAAAGTATAATGTCAAGTAATGTATAAAGAGAATGTCATAATTATAATTTAGTAAAGTTAGTGGGGGAATAATAACCTAGATAGGTTTTCAATTAAACATTAGATATGAGTATAACGTCAAGGTGCAATGTAGGTCCAGAGTCAAGATAAGATTTGTTTTAGAGTTGTAGTAATTCATCTATTTTATAAAAACAGTTTTGTATAAGCTATTTTTCCAGTTCCCGTTTAAAAGTTAAGTTATCTTCTTTGTCAGTGATATGTTTTGGTATTTTATTATAAATACGTACTGATCTAAATAACGGTCTACTGCTTGCCATTTTAAGTTTGTAGCTGGGATATCTAAGTTTGTTTCTGCGACGTGTGCCCTCGTACTTTTCCGTTTTTTCCGCGGGCGTATAAAGGTAGGGGTGTTTTCTTACGAACAATGCCGTGTCGAGTATGTAAATTGAGAGCATTGTTAGGATTTTTTTGGTTAGGAAGTGGGGTCTGCAGGTTTAGCGTACTTGACGAGTATTGGGTCACAAAGCTTGGTACTTACAATCACTATGTTATTGACCGGCACCCACCGCTTTACGTACTCTGCGATGCACCTTGCTGTAACATCGCCAGTTTTTCGACTCCTGATTCTATTAAATACTTCGTTGAAGAAAGAAAAACTTAAAACTGTTTTAGCCCAGCCCAACCTACAGGCTCAGGACCTTGTTATCCGAATCCACAGGCTAACCACTGTACCAACTAGGCAGTCACTATGGAACCTCAATAACGATAATTGCATAATTTACTGCTTTGAAGTTTTTTGAAGTGAAACTTCTTTATCAGGGTTGGAAAAAAATTTAGTGTAACATTTTTTCGTTACGCGTCACATTTTTCCGTTACGCGCCATCTTTGACTTATGGAAGTGAAGTGATAAATATATATATATATTGAAGTGATCAGCAAAATCAAAGGGTTTATTTTAATTCTAATTCCAGTGAATTTCTAAAAAAAGTAAGTAATTACATCTCTTTTTCTAATACTTAGGTGTAATTATAGTATTTATTTTTCCACGTTATTTAAAATTAACCTCAGTTTTTGATTGTATTTTTCAATACACTAACACGTGGGTCTAATTATGGTATCAATTTTTTCTAATACTTGAATGTTGATAAGTTACTTAGTTAGTATCACTTCTTACGAGTGTACGCTAGTACACGCACACATTTTTTTCAATGTTTTTACTGTTTCAGCAATTATTCCGATTGTTATTAAAAGAATATGCATTAGTTATTGAAAATAAGGCATTAGACACTAATTCAAATAAATGCAAAACTAAAGCTTGGGGGGAACTTCATAAAAGGTAAGATTGTTTTGGTCTACCTATACCTACTAGTCAAATCGTACAGGAGTTACATCTAAAGCTTATTTGTATCCAGATATTCCCACGGGAAGGAGAACTACATAGTCGGCTAATACTTAATAGAATATTTTGTAGCAGCTTTAATATTATAATTATACTAATTTAATTTGTTTGGTAGGTTTAATGAGTTAAATAGCAGGCTCCATGAACTTTCACAACTAAAAGTTCAATGGAAAACAATGAAAATAAATGCAAGAAAAGCATTGTCCAGCTTTAAAGCCGAAAGTAGTAAAACAGGAGGTGGAGAACGACCAGCTACCCCTTCTGATGTGATTTTAGAGATAAAGGACTAGTTGAATCCTGCAGAGCTGTTAAAGATCATAATAATTATATATGATTCAGATGGTGTTGTGTGTTCAATTTATTTTGTATTGTTTTAAGCATAATATGTATGTCGGACGGCGGCGACATCTTTTCGACGCAGGTACAAAGACTGGAATCATATCCAAATTGAGAGACACGAATATCTTAGCATTTAAAGGATTTACCGTCCGACCGATTATAATAATAATCTCTCCTCATATTCGTCACTAATTGCTGGGGTCACTCAAGGTGGCGTTCTCTCCCCACTCCTCTTTGCTGTTTTTATTAACACAGAATCTGCACACCTGTCTTCATCTCTATGATGAAAGGAAGAAGACAGGTGTGCTGTGTGTGTGGATACTGATGATCTACAACTTTATATTTCTGCTCCAGCTGTTTGTATTTCTGACGCCATTAAGAAGCTCAATAAAGACTTGGAAAGGATTTACACGTGGTGTCATTCATTTGGTTTGTGTGTTAATCTAAATAAGTCTCAAGTCATTGTGTTAGGCAGCCGTTCCCAAATAGCCAAACTGACTCTCAGCACACTGCCTGCTGTTCGTTTTAACACTTCCGATTTGAGCTTTAGTACACGTGTCAAAAATCTTGGCCTCCTCATCGATGACTTATCTTGGTCTTCACAAGTGGGTGAAGTAAGTCGCAAAGTTTTTGCCTCGGTTAGATCCTTAAATAGGTTTAAAAATTTCCTTCCAATTAAAACCAAAATCTCTTTAGCGCAGACTCTTCTATTACCATTATTGGATTATGCTGATTGTTGTTGCCCCGATCTAACCGAAGTACAACTCGACTAACTCGAGCGTCTTTAAAATTTGTGCATTCGATTTATTTTTGATTTGCGCAAATTTGATCACGTTTCGGAGTATCGCGATCGTCTGAAGTGGTTGCCAATTAGATTGCGCCTTCTTATCTGAAAGACCGTTTCCGTTTCATTCGCGAACTTGATTCTCACAATCTCCGTTCCCGTAATGAGAATCGATTATTATTACCTTTCTCTAATTCGAAATTTTACATTAACTCTTTCACTTCCAAATCTATTAAGCTGTGGAACAATCTGCCATCTGAGGTCCGCGCGAGTCGCGCGAATTCGCTTCCCATTTTTAAATCTCGCTTGAAAAGCTACTATTTGTCGTTAAATAGAAAATAATTATATGTATTTTTTTTATGTATATTGATATTGTTTACATAAATTTATACATAATGTTTACTTTTTTATGTAGTTTCTTTATTTATTTATTTTTAATATTATTATATTTATAATAAACTTAAGTAATTTCTTCTCATTGCACCACCCCGCTTACGATACTCAAATATCCTTTCAATAGGTTGCCTGTAAGATTTTTTCTTCTAGCAATAAGGCCGCCTTTGCATGTTTATTTTCATGTATCTGTTATATCTATTTTTATGTGCAATAAAGTGTTTCTTCTTCTTCTTCTTCTTCTTATTCTCAGCTTGAGACACAGTGTCTTGGGGGTTGCATTAATTAACACGAGACGTTACGTATCACTGTAATACCATAATTTTTCAGTAGTAATTCGCTGTTAATTAGGTTGCTGTTAATTATTCTTTCAGTTATCTATTTGTGGTTTAGTTATAATTACTCTAAATACAAAGGCTTACCCTATTATTTTATTCACTATGTCTGACCGTCTTTCCACATATTTATTATATCAATGGTATAAGCGTGTTGTCGCTGGCAACATTTTGACAACTAAAATACCAGTACATCCGATCCGATGATCCGAGATGTCGGTGCGTTGGCACCATTCTTGGGCGGAGCATCAACTCAACGACAAGTCTTCGTCGACCACGTGCATTGTGATTTTGGCCGTGACGTCGGCAAGACGTGTTTAGTGATTTGTTGTGGTGTCAATACATAAGTATAAGTATAACAATATAATTTTTAGTGAAGTGAATACCCTTGGTTATGCTTAGTAATGCAGTAAACTCAATATAATAGGTTAGTGTAGCTATTAGTTTAATAAAAGTAAATACAGTAATGTTGGCTAATGTAAACTATGTATATATGTGCCAATAAATATTGTGTACTAATATGAGTTTCCTTATAAGCGTGTCTTTATAATTGTTTCAAGCCATCTCAAAAACATGTATTAACGCATTGTTTCCATACTTAGCAGACTTTAAAATTAAATTTCCCAACGCGCAACGTCAGCGAGCTCGCGCAGCGCCACTGGCCTTTACCACGAAAATGAATACCGCATCTAACATTTTAAAATGTTCTAACTGCAACATCGTGATAAGTGAAGTGTTAACATTCGTCCAGAAAAAACTAACATACATAATGGATGAGGAGTCTGGTTCAAATTTCTGAAAGTGCTTTTGAAAAGGATATTGAAGCAGCAAAGTCGTTATTGCTTGAATCAGTAAGCAGGCGGCGAACCGTCAAAGAACGGAAAGGTGAAGGTAGAAATTGCAACACATTTTATGCCTAATAAATTTAAAATTATGTTTTGCTTTTTTGTTAATTAACAATTTAAAAGATATTGAATATATTAATGAGTTTTAAGCTTACTTTCCATATTTATTTTCATGAATTCGTCATTAACAAGTTAATTAAAAAAATTAGGTGCAAAATGACTAGTAATTTCTACCTTCATTTATAATTTGTTTGTTGACAAGCATTCTCAATCGAGTTTGGCTTTAGTATAGGTGGTTGCACTTGTATTTACGAGTATGTTTCATTGAAATGACGAACGAGTATAAACTTGTTCCTCGCTCTTTTAATTCGTTTACGAAAAGCTATTTTTTAGTGGTATAGTGATATTTGGTAGTTAAAATTGGCATAAGTAATAGTACAGGATCCGTGGCCTATTTTTTCACTTGATTACTATCAAGCTAATTTTCCGTGAGTAGCTTCATTTTGATAAGACGCCCAACAATTTCCTGTGCGAAAATTTTTGATTGTGGTAGCTAACAGAGGTAGCAATGATAAAATATGTCGATTTGATGATTCTTCAATATTTATTACTAACTGAATTGTTTTTATTAAATCTTAAGATAATTATCTAAATTATTTGAAAAAATATTTGTCCTACAAAATCTATGGTTTCATCAAAGAGTCCTCCCCCTCCAACATGTATTGATAACGAGATCACCAAAAATGATTACTAACCAGCTGATTTTTTTTTTATTACTTAGTTAATATATATATAATTTAACAGCCATATTGTTCTACAAATTTCGTGGTATGTTATCCCGGTCCTACGCTCAGAAATTGTTAATTCAAAATTTTGAATTCAGACTTTGAAAAGTATATGCTTTCAGCAAAATTGTTTTTTTTTTATGTCTTACTATTAATGTTTATTGATTTTGCGTATATTTACATGTTTTTTTTTGTTTAAGTCATAGGAAAGCGATTTCCTTCAATATGTTGGTAGGTCTGTACATGTTCCTTGATATAGTAAAAGGGAATATTAGTAAAATTTTATATACCTAGTATTAGTAAAATTGTATATATCTATATATTATATATACGTTATATATGTATTATTTAATTGATAGTAGTAATGACTTTAAGTGATAGCGATCACAATGATAGTAATTCAGTTGATATTGAGGATATTCATGTTTCGGGTTCGTCGGAGTCCGATGGTAGCTTTCACAGTGCAGCTATACCGCTGTGTTCTGCGCTTAGTGATACATTTTCATTATTACATAAGAATTTTAATGTAGTGCACATAAATGCACAGAGCATTCCATCTCATTATTCGGACTTGTTGACAACATTTGACAGCAACAACATACATGCGATCTTAGTGTCGGAAACTTTTCTGAAACCCTGTCTTCCCTCAACCTCCTACAGTTTACCCGGTTTTCATTTAATTAGAAATGATCGTACAGGCAAGGGTGGAGGCGGTGTGTGCATCTACTTGCGTAGTCACATACCTTTTCGTATTCTCGATAAATCTCCATCTTTGTACTCCGAATCCTCTGAACATTTATTTATTGAGGTTAAATTTGGTCAAAAAACTCTTCTACTCGGGGTATTCTATAGTCCGTCACTTCATATAAATTACTTTGACACTTTTGAAACATTGCTTGAGCATCATTCCTCCACAGTCGATCATACAATAATTATGGGTGACTTTAACACCTGTCTTATTAAAAATGATTTCCGTTCTAAACGCCTCATGTCAATTATTAATAGCTGCAATCTTACATTACTACCAACGCAGGCTACTCATTTCTTTCCAAATTGTATACCTTCTCAATTGGATCTAATGTTAGTCTCTTCCTCTACTCTTGTTGACACTTATGGGCAACTCCCTGCGGAGGCCTTCTCTTACCACGATCTGGTTTATTTATCTTTCAGGATTCGTCCCCCCAAAGCTAAGCCTACTGTAGTTATGAGACGCAGTTTTCGAAATTTCGATAACGATACATTTTTGGCTGATCTTTATAATATCGATTGGGACGCAATTCTTGAGGCTTCCACTGTTGATGATAAACTTAACATCTTTAATTCTCTATTGACTGGCCTTTTTGACGTTCACGCTCCTCTTCGACCTATTAAAATTAAACATCTACCGGCGCCTTGGCTAACAAATGAAATAAGGATTCTTATGTCTAAACGTAACGCAGCTAAAAATAAATATAAACTGTGTCCAAATGACGCCAACTTAACTAGTTATAAAAGACTTCGTAACAAGTGTAACAGAATTTGTCGGGATGCTCAAAAACAATACATACATTCTTCGATCGATCAGAATAACTCTTCAATGACTTGGCAGTTTCTGGCTACACTTGGTATTGGTCGACGACGTCACCAACGTATATATTTTGCAGATTTGGATACACTTAATAGTCACTTTACAACTGCATGCACGTTTGATACATTAACTAAGCATGGGACACTTAATTATCTGAGGTCTTTGCCTGCTCACAGTGGGCCAGAGTTTCAGTTTGGCTCTGTTACTAGTGATGAAATAAGGAAACATGTCATGGCTATTAAATCAGATGCGATTGGTTGTGATGGAATTAGCCGAAAGATGATAGTCCTTTCACTTGATTGTGTGCTACCAATACTATCTCATATATTTAACTCTTCTTTATCTTCTGCTACTTTTCCGACTGCTTGGGCTAAAGCCTTCGTGGTACCTATACCTAAAGTAAGTAATCCTACGAATCCGTCTGATTTTAGACCTATCTCTATCCTTCCTTTCCTATCCAAAGTCCTCGAGCGAATAGTGCATCAGCAACTTAGCCTCTATTTAATCAGACATGATATGTTCACTCCATTTCAGTCAGGTTTTAGATTTGGACACAGCACTACTACGGCTTTGGTTAAGGTCTGTGAAGATATTCGCTTTGCTACTAACAATAAATTCCTTACAGTACTTGCTCTCTTGGACTTTAGCAACGCGTTTAACACCGTAGACTTCGACCTTCTTTTAGCCATCTTAGTGACTAATGGTGTGTCGTCATCTGTTATAAGTTGGTTTCAAACCTACTTAGCTAATCGACAGCAGTGTGTGCGTTTGGACAATAGCATATCCTCTTTCATTACTGTTAAGTCTGGAGTGCCGCAAGGTAGAGTTCTTTCACCTCTTCTCTTTTCACTTTATATAAATTCTATTTCTTCTGTTATATCTTCCTCATACCATTTATACGCTGATGATCTGCAGATCTATACCTCAGTTCCTGTAAATAACCTTGTTGACGCCATAGAGTCTATTAATATAGAATTAAATAAAATTAACGCTTGGTGTCGATCTTTTGGTGTTCATGTGAATCCGAGAAAATCACAAGTAATTGTCATAGGTTCTCCTTACTTCTTTCCTCCATTTCCTATGATAATTTGCCACCTATTCTTTTTGATGGTACAATTATTCCATACAGTAAAACTGTCAAAAATCTGGGATTAATCATAGATGACTCCATGTCTTGGGTACCACAGGTGACAGAGGTAAGTCGCAAGATTTTTTCTGCTGTTGGGTATCTTAGACGGTGGAAAAACTTTTTGCCCATTAAAACCAAAATTCTTCTGGCTAATGCTTTATTATTGCCGATATTAGACTATGCAGACACTTGCTACATGGATCTCTCTGAGACTTTATTAAATAAGCTAGAAAGATTGCAAAACCTGTGTATTAGATTTATCTTTGGTCTTCGTAAGTTCGACCATGTGTCTCTGTATCGAGCTCAGTTAAAGTGGCTACCTATACGATCTCGTAGAAATTTACACGCTCTTTCGCTTCTATATTCTATTTTATATTATCCTCCAACGCCGCAATATTTGAAGGAGCGATTCAATTTTCTGGGTAGCAATGCTGAATGCAGCTTGCGGGCCAAAAACGATAATAAGTTGCAATTTCCAGTAAGTCGTACTTCAGCGTACAGTAGTTCCTTTACAGTAAAAACTGTAGCACTGTGGAATGATTTGCCAAGGGACATTAGACAGTCCGAATCAATGAATGTCTTCAAAAATCGTTTAAGGGAATACTACTTATCTCTATTATGAATATGTATATATGTATTATTTTATGTAGGTTTATATATCTGTATATATACATTACCTATATATTTTGTCTTATTATTATTTATGTATTATTAGTATGTAAGTGTATGTAGTCTATTTATTATTGTGTTGCACTATCCGCTTTCCCTAATTTTATTCCAACTGTGCGGGTTGTCTGGAGGAGATCGCTTTCAGCGATACGACCGCCATTGTAGATATTTAATCATTGTTTTATATATTATTCTGTTTGTTATTCTTTATATGTGTGCAATAAAGATTTTATCTATCTATCTAGTTATTGAAAATAAGGCATTAGACACCAATTCAAATAAATGCAAAACTAAAGCTTGGGGGAACTTCATAAAAAGTAAGATTGTTTTGGTCTACCATACCTACTAGTCAAATCGTACAGGAGTTACATCTAAGGCTAATCTGTATCCAGATATTTCCACGGGAAGGAGAACTACATAGTCGGCTAATACTTAATAGAATATTTTGTAGCAGCTTTAATATTATAATTATACTAATTTAATTTTTTTGATAGGTTTAATGAGTTAAATAACAGGCCCCGTGAACTGTCACAACTAAAAATTCAATGGAAAACAATGAAAATAAATGCAAGAAAAGCATTGTCCAGCTTTAAAGCCGAAAGTAGTAAAACAGGAGGTGGAGAACGACCAGCCTCCCCTTCTGGTGTGATTTTAGAGATAAAGGACTTGTTGAATCCTGCAGAGCTGTTAAAAGATCATAATATATATGATTCAGATGGTGTTGTGAGTTCAATTTATTTTGTATTGTTTTAAGCATAATATGTATGTCGGATGGCGGCGACATCTTTTCGACGCAGGTACAAAGACTGGAATCATATCCAAATTGAGAGCACGAATATCTTAGCGTTCAAAGGATTTGCCGTCTGACCGATTATAATAATAATCTCTTCTCATATTCGTCACTAATTGCTGGGGTCACTCAAGGTGGCGTTCTCTGCCCACTCCTCTTTGCTGTTTTTATTAACACAGTTTCTGCACACCTGTCTTCTTCCTTTCATCTCTATGCTGATGATCTACAACTTTATGTTTCTGCTCCAGCTGTTTGTATTTCTGACGCCATTAAGAAGCTCAATAAAGACTTGGAAAGGATTTACACGTGGTGTCATTCATTTGGTTTGTGTGTTAATCCAAATAAGTCTCAAGTCATTGTGCTTGGCAGCCGTCCCCAAATAGCCAAACTGACTCTCAGCACACTGCCTGCTGTTCGTTTTAACACTTCCGATTTGAGCTTTAGTACACGTGTCAAAAATCTTGGCCTCCTCATTGACGACTCACTATCTTGGTCTTCACAAGTGGGTGAAGTAAGTCGCAAAGTTTTTGCCTCGGTTAGATCCTTAAATAGGTTTAAAAATTTCCTTCCAATTAAAACCAAAATCTCTTTAGCACAGTCTCTTCTATTACCATTATTGGATTATGCTGATTGTTGTTGCCCCGATCTAACCGAAATACAACTCTACAAACTCGAGCGTTTTCAAAATTTGTGCATTCGATTTATTTTTGATTTGCGCAAGTTTGATCACGTTTCGGAGTATCGTGATCGTCTGAAGTGGTTGCCAATTAGATTGCGCCGTCCGCACCGCCTACTTTGCTTCTTATATTCTATCCTTTATAATCTTTTCTTTCCTTCTTATCTGAAAGACCGTTTCCGTTTCATTCGCGATGTTGATTCTCACAATCTCCGTTCCCGTAATGAGAATCGATTATGAATTACCTTTCTCTAATTCGAAATTTTACAGTAACTCTTTCACTTCCAAATCTATTAAGCTGTGGAACAATCTGCTATCCGAGGTCCGCGCGTGTTATTTGTCGTTAAATAGAAAATAATTATATGTATTTTTTTATGTATATTGATATTGTTTACATACATTTATATATAATGTTTACTTTTTATGTAGTTTAATTATTTATTTATTTTTAATATTAATTATTATTATATTTATAATAAACTTAAGTAATTTCTTCTCATTGCACCACCCCGCTTACGATACTCAAATGTCCTTTCAATAGGTTGCCTGTAAGAGATTGCTTCTAGCAATAAGGCCGCCTTTGCATGTTTATTTTCATGTATCTATTATATCTATTTTTATGTGCAATAAAGTATTTCTTCTTCTTCTTATTCTCAGCTTGAGACACAGTGTCTTGGGGGTTGCATTAATTAACACGAGACGTTACGCATCATTGTAATACCATAATTTGCCAGTAGTAATTCACTGTTAATTATGTTGCTGTTAATTATTCTTTCAGTTATCTATTTGTGGTTTAGTTATAATTACTCTAAATACAAAGGCTTACCGTATTAATTTATTCACTATGTCTGACCGTCTTTCGACATATTTATTATATCAATGGTATACTAAGTGTGTTGTCGCTGGCAATATTTTGAAAACTAAAATACTGGCCACACCGGATGTCGGTGCGTTGGCGCCATTCTTGGGCGCATGCGCATCAGTTTCGTTGGATGTGGGCGGAGCATCAACTCAACAGTCTTCGTCGACCACGTGCATTGTGATTTTGGCTGTGACTACTTGGAAAATGACACTATGCTAAATAACGAAAAGTATGAAGAATTCGACTGGGCTCTCACGGTTTCAGAACGGATACTTGTCCAAAAAATTTAAAAGTTGTGATAAGAGGAAAGCGTGGCCGTGGAGTTCCCGTACTGTTCACTGAAGAGGTTCAAAATGACATCAAAACCTTGCTTTCCGTAAGGGATAAGTTTGTTTTAACATCTAACAAACTCCTTTTCGGAAACCCCGACTTCGAAAATTCCATCTACGGATTTAAGGTCTTGGAACGATTAGCGAAGCAATCTGGGGCAAAAAACCCAAAGGCTATTTCATCCACGAGGCTGACGAAAAATTTGGCGACTTGTGACACAAGTATTTAGCATGACAGGAAATGATATGGAGTAGCTGGTTACGTTCATGGGCCACACCAATGAGGAGCATAGAAAATCATAAAGGCTGCCATATGATGTTTATCAAACTGCAAAAATATCGAAACTTTTACTTCTAATGGAAGACAGAAAAGCTGATTTGTATAAGGGAAAAAATCTTAACGACATAAATGAAGAATTGAAAGGAGATAACGTTGAAAACGAAGATGTATTAGATTATGAATTACCAGACTCGTCAGTGTCAAGACAAGCTCTACATGATGAACCACAGCCAGGATCGACCAGAACCCAGGATCGACCAGAACCCAAGTTCAATCAGCAGAACCACTAATTATTAAAAAAGGAAAAAAAGAGAACTTTAGTACCACTGATGGATGCCCAAAAGAAAGAAGTTGAAACATTCTTCAAAAGTCATATTAAAAAAAATTATTATTATAAAACAAAAAACCCGACTGCTTAGAAGTTATGAACTGAAAAGAGAAAAACAAGGATCACTATATCTGTATAAAATTCTAAATACATCATGGTGCTGCAAACAGGGACAAAATATTTTAACCTGCGGGGAAAGAAAGATCTACCAAAACTACGTTTGTCCCCGCCTGCAGCACCATAAAGTATTTAGAATTTTTTCCGGCTTTTACCCTACTTACTGTCATTTTGTACCGCTCCTCCTCGAACCTATTCAAAAAGTAATTTTTAGATACTACAACTATCTACATGTACTTACTGTCATTTCGTACCGCTCCTCCTCGAACCTATTCAAAAAGTAATTTTTAGATACTACAACTATCTACATGTACATACTGTCATTTCGTACCGCTCCTCCTCGAACCTATTCAAAAAGTAATTTTTAGATACTACAACTATCTACATGTACTTACTGTCATTTCGTACCGCTCCTCCTCGAACCTATTCAAAAAGTAATCTCTAGATACTACAGCTATCTACATGTACTTACTGTCATTTCGTGCCGCTCCTCCTAGAATATATTCAAAAAACAAGCTCTCGACTACAAGGGTTTTAGGAAGTTGGTTGAGGCTTTGAATCCAAGTTATAAACTACCAAGTAGACAGAAGATCAGGTATGACCTAATGCCTGAACTTTATCAGAGTGTAAAGTTACAACAAGCTCGCATGCTTAAAAATATTAAAAATGTTGCACTTACCGCTGACTTATGGTCTAACCAAAACATGGATTCTTTTCTTGCTGTAACAATTCATTTTCTTTAACAACAGTATTTAAAAAGCTATGTATTAACTACATGCGATGTTCCAACTTCACACACAAGCGAAAATCTAGCTAAAATTATGACTGATTTACTAACAGAATGGAAAATATTAGGAAAAGTTTCTGCTATTGCCACTGATAATGGTACTAACATGGCGAAGATGTGCGATTTGATGGGAATACGACATATGCCGTGTTTTGCCCATACGCTTAACTTAACTTGAGACGATTCAATGAAGCTTACTCAGGTGGATGATCTCACTAACAAATGTAAAGCTATTGTAAAATTCTTTAAAAAATCATCTGTAGGGTGGCGAGATCTTAAATTAGCCCAGAACTAAAGAAACCCCGATTCTACTCCTTTAAAGAAGAAAAAGAGGAAAATAAATTAATCCAGGAGGTTCCGAGACTCTTATAGATGTCGATCAAGACGTAATAGTACTGGCTCCTGGCGAAGGTCACGTCCCTAAATCGTTGATGAAAATTTAGAAGAATTGGCGTTTATTAAAGTTCATTTTGAGCTTGGATAGTGAAGTTAATTTTAAAGCGTGGACTTAAAATTAACTTTACTATCACTGCTCTCTATTGATGGGACACATTTAGATCCTTTTTTTGGGCACTTTTTACTAGCCGCAGATATTTTTTTTGGTTTTCGTTAGTTCTCTTATTGCTTTTTTCTTTTGCTTTACTTCTTCTGCAAACTTCTTTTTTTAATAGTCTCTTGCAATTCATTTTAATATGGCGATGAAGTTACAATTACGGTTTTCCTCGGTTTCTAACAATGCGAGAAGCTTTACGTGTTGCTGGATACGGCAAATGTTGATTTTTGTGGAGTACTTGGTATCTTGTTCATATCAGTGAGGTTGAGAGGCCTGAAATAGTCAAAAAGTACAATGACGAAATAATAGGCGTTGACCTACTAATAACATAATTACATTTGTCATATTGGCCATAATATTCAGTATATGTTTTTGCATCCTTGTGAAAAAGAGTTTGAAACGAGTACAGAACAACATCATATAGGATTTAATCTCAAAAGTTGAGGAAGGGCGCAATAACACCTCAACTCCATCAGTGACATCAACAGTGACACCTATTTATTAACTGTATTGTGACAACTATATATTATAAGTGACAGCCCTGGATAAAATAGATGTAATTAGCCCAAGTTTTATATTGTATCAGTAGCATACCTACTTTATATTCGTACCATTATGATTCATACATTTCTCCCAACGTCAGCACACTCCTCTTGTACAAGTGTCGTCCGTTGGAGTACAATGATAATGTCAAAGTAATGATAGAGTAACCATACATATTTTTAGTTTTATAGGACTTAGCATTGTATAATTTTATTTTTTTTATAACGGGGGGAGTGTTGTAGGAGCCCTGTACACACATTTATAGAAGGGCTGACGTTGTATTTCTAATTGTTACCGCGTTAATAGTTGGACAATAAAACAATATAAGTTCACAAGTGTTTTATATATTCCAATAAAGCCTTCTGACATTAAATAGATGAATCACAATCACACACAATAAACCTCTAAAACTAGATCAACTAATGAGTTATTAACGACTTTCATAAAGTCGAAGAAGTGACCTTTCTGGATATTGATTTTCCATGCTTCAGGTTTGGCAGTCGTTCAAGCCTAGTGTGAATATGATACAGACAATGATTTGCTCCGAATATCTAAAGCAAAACAGCTTACACTTCTTCACTTTCGCCAACACCTACCTCAAAGTTTAGTTCTCCGAAATAAGATTTCAGCTCTAAAAAGGGGTCGACCAAGTAATTGCAGCAGCCTTTTACCGGGAGTTGTTCCAAAATGACGGGAAGAACTGCGTACGTCAACTGGAATAGCTCGAGATGGTGTTGGTCACTTTACAGCTCATGACGTGGGGTCAGGAACGCGCTGCAAATTACCGGGATGCAAAGGAAAATGCCACATCAAGTGTATAAAATACAAAGTGCAATTGTGACCAGCTAGCTAACCAAAGACAAATATTGTTTCCTAAGTTTCCGTACATAAAGTTCCTACAATTTATTATTTATTTTCTTTAGATTTATTTTTGTTTTGAAATTAAAATTATTTTTTTAAAACGTTCCCATATTTGTGATCACGGGTAAAGTAGATAAGGTATTAGCTCTGCGTTCGATGACTTTATTGAGCATTATTTTTTTCATCTATATACCACTTGTACGTAAACGACGTTACCTAAGCGGTACAAATCCCCTATACAAAACGATAGATTCTATCAAAAATCCTCGCAATGGGTAGGGCAGATTGTATTAATAATTTTACACAACCCTCTCTTAATAAAACATTTTTTTGTAATGCAGACCCGCCTATTCTTGAAAACATAACTGAACGCTTTTGGGCTTAAGGTTCCGCAGAAAGTTCACAAGTACAAAAGTAAAAAAGAAAATAATCTATGGAAGGATAAAAGTATACAGGCAGTTGTATGTGAGAAAAAGAATGCGTGGTTAGATTGGTTGGCTACAAAAGCTAACCAAAGAATGAAAAAGCAACAAATGATGATGCTTTGAATGCTAGAATGAAGTACAAAACAGTAAAAATGAGCGTAAAGGAAGCTGTCAGAAGAAAGAAAGAAGAATGTAGAGATATGTATGATAGGAGACTTACCGATGATTTTCAGTCTAACATTAAGTTTTTCTGGAAATCTATACGGCTTGCTCGAGGAAGGTCCACTACTTCTGATCTGAGTAAAATCAGAAATTCAGATGGTAGTATAATAAAAGGTAAAGAATGCATGTTGAAAAGATGGAAGGAACATTTCGAAAGTTTATTTGAAAGAGATTAAACAGGGACGGGCATATTCCCTGCAGAAAATAAAAAAAGTGAGATCAATATCAGTGAGATTGGTATGGAAGAGATGAAAACGTTGAAATGTATGAAATCAGGTAAGGCTGCTGAGTATAGAGTGTCCGTCGGAATGCTGAAGGCTGGACGCGGTATTGTTGCGAGTCAGTTGTACTACCTTTTCTACTTATGTTGGGTGAAGGGCCAAGTTCCGGATGACTGGACTAAGGCCGTAATTGTTCCAATATATAAAGAAAAAGGGTCCCAGCAGGACTGCAAAAATTACCGCGGGATCAGCCTTCTTAGTGTTGTCGGCAAACGTATTGAGGAATCTAAAGTTATTGTTTTTAAGGTGTTAGGTAAGGTTCTTTGTAACTTGTATACGTGGCAGAGGAATAAAGGGTCATAAAGCATGTTTGTGTATTCACCTGTCTGATTACTAAAGCAATACATCTGGAGTTGGTCCCAGATTTATTCAGTCACAGCAACAACTACTTGAAAAAAAAAAAAGCTTTAGGACATCAACGATAGCCGAGCAAAAAGATATCACTACTTGATTGGTGAAATGACCGCTGTTGACAACGAGCCACTTTCCATCGTCGATCATCATGTGGGCTTTAAACGTTTTATTAATAATGCTATGCTGCAATACACCATTCTTGACAGGACATATTTTACCGAGAAAATAATTCCAGACATGTATGAGAGAGTGGTTAGCAAACTAAAAAACGAATTACAAAGAGCTGAAACTATAGCATTCACTAGCGATCTTTGGACTTCTTTAAATAATGCTGCATTTCTGAGTTTCACTGGACACTGGATATCAGAAAACTTTAAACTGAATCATGCTGTTCCAAACATGGCGCATTTTCCTGAATCACACACATCAGAAAATATCAAAAGAGAACTGTTACAGTGTGTAACGAAATGGGTAATTTAGAAAATGATTTAGCAAATTTCAGCGTTAAGGTTTCCAGTACCTATTTCCGTACGTCAAGACAATAGAAAAGATTGGCTATCACAAGTTCCAGAGGAGCGTCTCAGATTCAGACCGGCACGAAGTTGTGGAGATCTGAATTTGTGAAGTAAATGAACTCTTGAAATAAGAAATAGTATGACCAAATGTGCAACAACGGAATTACTTATCCGATATATAACAAAATACAATTAGCGTAAACATATGGTGGTATATTGTTCCATTAATATGGTGTTTCGGTTCTATCAATTTAGGTTTTGATTTAAACTAGAATATTTAGTTCCATATAGACCCCGGTAACCTGTCCCCAATAAGGAATGGCGTATTTTCTTTTTGGTTGGTTTTGGGCCGATTAGGACCCTAGCACTCTGCCGCTAAGACTGTTCTAGACCGGAGTTCAGAAACCTACAGACAGTCCTGGCTATTTCTTAACATTTATTGTTGTGACACAGGGGACCGGGGGATTTATTCAGGTTTTTTGATTTTAGTATACGAAAAAGGAAATTTACTCTGTCAATACTTCTGGTCAACCGAAATAAACAGACTTGTCAATTGTTTTTTTCAATGTCCTCATACCAGACCATATAAACTTTACCAAGACTCAACATTTAGGATTTAAGTTAAGTAACCAAACAAACCTTTCCGATTCTTTGCGACCGTTGGCTACCAGCAACCAACCCTGGCGGCCGACGGTATCGCATAAACAAAGTGATTTGGGAGGATTTTACAAGGCGTGAAAACCAATGTTTATCACGGGCCACCATTGTAGACTGGTACAGTTACTGCCGAGAGGTGGTGGTGCTGTACCAGTTAAATAAGCAACAAAAAAAAGGAAAGATTGGTGGCCCAGGACAAAATAGTAAAGGTTGATGAAAGTAAATTTGGAAAAAGAAAATATAATGAAGATAATTATTTGTGAGTTATTTACTGTTACTTAGGTTTATATTTATTTTATGACCGCTCAGTAAACTTGAGCCCGGAAGTCCTTAATATCCGTCCTATTTTTTTTGTAAACCACCCAGAAAAAGGAGCCTAGCCATAGCCATAGAACTAAGGTACAATATTTTAATAATAATGGATATAATATGTCTTTTTTTATTTCAGGAAGACACATCGAAGGCTGGGTCCTGAGCCTTATAGAGGATGGCAGTGAAGATTTGAGATTGGAGGTGTGTCCCAATAATATTAGGTCAGCGGAGGTTTTGGTGCCCCTTATAAAAAAACATGTGAAAGAGGGCACCATAATCCACACAGATTATTGGAGAGCTTATGATTGTCTGGGTGAACATGGATTTATTCACAAAAAAGTAAACCACAGTCACCCAGACAATCCCTTTGTAGCTGCAGATGGGACACACTCAAAGAATTGAATCCCAGTGGCGAGTCGTAAAGAATTTTTTTCGCAAAGACTGCAATTATAAAACAGCAAATTTCGCAGATAGTTACGTAGAGTATTTATGGCGAAGAAGTGTCCTGAAAAGTAAATTGGATCCTTTTTGTAGAATGATTGAGGCAATAAAATATGTGTACAAAATAAACTAAATGATTTTTAGTCAATTTGGTGTTTTATTTCATGCATATCTATAGATATAAATGTAAACCTAACCTAAAAATTTACTAAATTTAATATTTTTTTCAAAAAGGGGATCGGGGGAAACCCCCCCCCCCCCCAAACTCCTATCAATGAAGCACGATTCAAATATTGGATGACATAGGTTTTTCTGTTATTTTAAAATGTAAACCCAATTACTAAACAGATTTTTTAAGTTTTTGTGGGGGCAAACTGGAAGCATGCCCTTTCAAATAAAAAAAAAGATTTTTCAAAATCGTTTTGTGCGACTGATTTATTAGATAACAAACATTAAAAAAAAATCATCTACTCGGCGTATTTTTCCGACTAATCAACGACAACAGTAAGTAGTACGAAAGTTACCGGGTAGTTTTGCCGCTTTATCGACCAGTCGGCGACTACGGCATATTTCAAGTTTTTACTTTTAATGTATTTAATACTTAAAATAAATGATAGGAAATAAATTTTCAGTACGTGAACTGACTCAGGAGGTGACAAGAAAACTTAAAGAGCCACCTAAAGCTGACATTGATAGTTCAGACAGAGAAGACACTATTTAAAGAATCAAAAATAGTCTTTTTGTTTTTTTATGGTCTACGAAGACTACTAAAGATATGTGAGAAATATGTAGAGGCAAATGGCCTCACGTACAACGCCAAAAAGAGATTTTTTAAAACGTCAACGTCAGAGAGTTTTTTGTAAATTTGAAAACGGTTCTCGAATGATCAAATTTGAGCCCTGGTGGTATTTCGAATGTTGATGAGACGGGACTTATGTGCCTGATAGTCAGCTCAGTAGCTCACCGAGGTGATTTTATTTCAACTCAAGCAAATATTAAGTGAATTACCAATATTGTTAAGTATGACTAGGTGTTACAGCTCTAGCAGCTTATCTAATTAAACTGCGTACTGGAGAGCCAGGTGATAGACTATCTACTCTATTAAAAATACCAACGACAACTTTAGAACGAATTATGTGCTACACCACACACTCGTAAGCCTCAATCATATAAATGTGATTTTTTATGGCACGTATAATATATACATCCAAAAAAGCCTTAATTACGTGTACCAAAAAGACACATTTAGTTTACATAAATATAGAAATTCAGTCTAACCTTTTATTTGTTGCACAGATGGATATACATATAGTAGTTGTTATAGGTCCCTATCCAGCTACAAGAACATCAGACGCAGATATAATAAAAACTTAATTTAAAGATAATTCTACAATGCGAGAATATTTTTGGGCAAGTGACGTATTTGTACTGGATAAGGGATTTCGGGAAGCCTTGCACTTACATACTTAATTTGTGGTTATAGGACATATACAAGTAATCAAATGACATTTCATTAATCAAATCAAATGGCAATGACAAGTGAACGTCCTGAAGTATGATGTAATGGCGGATGGTTTTCATATTGTTTTGTGCATTTTATTGTTTTAAACTAATAGAGAGACATAATAAATGGATATAATTGAGGAGGCGATATTAGTGAACTTTAAATGTCGTTTCATTGTATTTTCAGGTAAAAGTAATTGTCATAGTTAAACGATAATTGTTGTATTATTGTAAAAGTGTGTTAAATAAAACTAAACTTTGTATGTTTGAGAATTTGTCCAACAGTCGAGGTATCTCCTGTAGCAAATTGTACGCGCACAAGTTCTCGTCTGCCGCCGCCGAATGCAGGAGGACGACGGCTTCATCCTCCTCCTCCTCGTCCGAGGAACAACAAGAAACGAGCGACGACGAGTACGTCGCGTCGAGGATTATGATGCTATGTACAAGTACAGAGTACTTGTGTGAGCTGGGTTGGAAACATTACGGTTGTTACGCTCACTCTCTTAACTTGATCGTATCAGGGGCATTAAAACCTTTGGATGGTTTAATAGAAAATGTAAAAAAAGTTGTAGGCCACTTCAAACGCTGTACTAATGCGACGGATATGCTGCTTGGATATCAGTTGAAAAATATGACAGAATGTGGGGAACCAAAAAGGTTAATTCAACATGTACCAACAAGGTGGAACATTTTTTACGTTTCGCCGTTTCAGTTTACTCAAGGAAGCGGCAAAACATTGCATGGCATTGATTGAAAAAGAATGGCCCATATTACGCTCAGGGGACTGGGATATCATGGATCAGGTATGCAAAGTTTCACAAAGTCCGTTTGAAGAGGTCACTTCTTCAATAAGTGGTGATCAGTACCTCACAGGCAGTATGGTCATAGTCATGACGAACTGCTTGAAGGATATGTGTGAAGATTTTTTGACTAATGACGAATATTCGACATCATTCAACGAAATTATAATTGACGTGATTCGGAGTTTAAAGTTCGGCCTAAAAGATCGATTTTTAGGAATAGAGCACAGCAAGACTTTCGGATTGTGCACATTATTAGATCAACGATTTAAGCTATTGTGTTTCAAAAATGATAATGCAGTCTCAGAACTAAAAAACATGTGCATAGTTTAATTATAGGCATTATAAATAATAATAGAAACACAGATACCACATCGTCACATCGTCGAAGTTCATCAAGAAAAACCTAGCTCAAACTTCAGTGCTTGAGGGAAATTTGATGAATTAATAAAAAAAAATAAGCCACAAGGAAGCGCACAAGCAAGAGCTATACGTGAGCTACAGATGTACCTCGACGACGAGATGTTAAGTAGAAAAGATGCTGAAGGTAACTGGAACAGCCCTTCCCAGTGGTGGCGGGATCACAAAATTATTTACCCACATTTATCGGAAATATATCGGACCAAATGTAATATTGTTGCGACATCAGTTCCATGCGAACGATTATTTTGGAAAGCGGGACTTATTATTAATGAAAAGACGTGTCGTCTTAAATCTTCTAAAGTCGATCAACTTGCTTTTTTAAACGCAAACCTCAATCAAAACAGATATTGTAAATAAAAAAAAATTATCATAAGAAAAATCATTGTAAATACGACGAATTTTAAATGCGCCAGAAAAGTTTCAAAACTTTTCTGCTAGTCCTAAGCCTAGATTAAAGCATGAAGGAAAATCGCACAAAGCAATTACCAAACAAACCTATCTGTTTCTTAGTTAAAAAAACAAAATCCAAGTACACAACCGAATTGCACGATATTGAAATCGAAATCTAAAATCGGATTTTGAAATCTGAAATCGTATAAATATCGGTTTGCGTTCAAAATCAAAAACGCCCATCTCTAACATGCAGCATTTGTGATGAATTCATTTCAAAAACAAAAGCATTGGAGGCTAAGAAGAACACAAGCGCAGATACAATTGCAAAAAAAAGCTTGAGACAATTTCATGAACAATAAGTAAAAGATGAATTGAGTGGCGCGGTAACGTAAACATCGTCTCCTTCGTCTCCAAAGTTTATATAATAAATATTTAAAACCGTGGAAAGTGATAAGTAGATACTTATAAATAGAAAGTGTAAATTATTTTCCAAAAATATGCAGTGATTTAAAAGATATAGACCAAAACAATTTTGACAGTTGAATTGACTTGAGATCAGTTAAATAGATAACTTGATTGATAACGAACACTCTCGCTAGATCGATCGTCGATCACCGTGGTCAATTAGGCATTAAGTTAGTTGTAACATTTTAATTGTAATTAATCTTTAATTAAAGTAATTCTTAAGAATCGTCTTCATTTTTTCCAACCCCTTAGCTGCCCCTTAAACGTTAGTACCTAGTGTACAAAAATTAGTAAATAAAACAAAGAAACAAGCACAATCTTCTCAAGAAATTATGAGTATATTAGAAGAGAAAGAGACTAACAAATGGATAAACTTGAACTTGAATTTGGAAGGCAATATATACCAAGCTATTATATTATATCATCTAGTCCGAGAGGCATTTGTCTCAATCGGGAGAGCGGTGGTGATAGCTGGCATTTGGGGGAGTGATTTGGTTTGGTTGGCAGAAATTTGTGTCGAATTTCCAGGAATGAAAGAGATGAAATCATCCATGATGAAGTCAATTTTACTGTGAACATCTTCTGTTCAATTTCAGCCGATAGATAGTTCGAAAATGCCAATATATCCATAGCTATTGATGCAGATCTGAAGGTTAATGGAACCCTAACCATATTTGATTTTAGTGGGACTTTAATCAACAACCCTTTCAATGAGATGCTTAAAGAATCAGTCTCTAAACACATGTCTGACAAAACTACTGAACCGATTGCTTAGTAGCAATTTTACAGAATTGCACAAATAATATTTTAGGTACAATATTTTTATAATACCTCGGCGTTGAAATGATTCATTATAAGTTCATTGAAATTTATGTAGTTCATCCTATTGAGAAATTTGTTTTGTTAGTTAGTAATTCAAAAATTCAAATTCAAATTCAAAATCATTTATTTCAAGTAGGCTTATTACAAGCACTTTTGAAACGTCAAATTGGACTATTTGTAGTGACTCTACCACCGGCTCGGAAGGCAGGCCCTGTTGAGAAGAGCCGGCAAGAAACTCAACAGTTGCTCTTTTTATAATATTATCAATTTTACAAAATTAAGTGTGTTGTTACATAAAGTTATTTATTTTACTTCCTGTGTGAAGTTGAAAGCCTATCCAATTGGATTTGAACATCTTTGTCATTTAAAAATTCATCGATAGTATAATAACCCTGACTCAGTAAGTGAGTTTTAATACATTGTTTAAACTTATGCAATGGCAGATCTAAAACTGAATTGGGCATCTTGTTGTAGAAGAGTACACCCAATCCTACGAAAGATTTTTGTACTTTTCGGAGGCGATAAGCTGATATGACTAACTTATGTCCATTTCTAGGAAGACGGTCGTTTAAATCCTTTTTCTGTTTATACATATTTATATTTTGTTTAACATAAACTAGGTTATTGAATATGTATTGACAGGCTACTGTAAGAATTCCTATTTCTTTAAATTTGACTCGAAGGGACTCGCGTGGTTTAAGTTTATAAATCGACCGAATTGCTCGTTTCTGAAGTATAAAGACAGAATTTATGTCAGCAGCCTTTCCCCACAACAAGATGCCATAAGACATCACACTGTGGAAGTAAGCAAAATAAACCAGTCTAGCTGTTTCTACATCGGTAAACTGTCTTATTTTTCTCACTGCAAATACTAACCTGACCCTAGCAGAGCATACCCCTAAAATTTTTTAGAGAAGAGATTTATGTTCCTCAGTGTATACGATGATATTAGCCTGTTGTTTTTTTATAGATTCACGTCGTGTTCATACCGAAAACAATATTGTAATGGATCTTGAAGAACTTTCCAACGACGAAAATCAAGTTGGTGAAGAACATAGCGACGGAGAAACAAATCATACAGTAGCTAATATATTATCGCAGAGTGATTTAAATTATATTGAAGTGAAACTTCTTTATCGGGGTTGGAAAAAAATTTAGTGTAACATTTTTTCGTTACGCGTCACATTTTTCCGTATATATATATATATATAAGAATCTTTGGTTACAACGCCAATTTCAAGTCCATGCAGGTCATTTGGGGACGTCGTAAATGAATTTAACTATTTGAGTGAGAGTAGCGCTATTCTTTCTGATACCACCTTAAGATTAAGCCCGTTAGGATTCAGCGAAATGTCTGGTTCATCAACACCACAACATCGAAAATAAAAACGCCAATATGTGAAAAAGGTAACAAGAAACAGAATTACTAACAAATCTAACTGGTTAGATGAAAAAAGGAAGGTGCTCGTTAATTTGGGTGTACGATGAAACCGTACACCAAATCGCGACTAAGCAGTTTTACCTCAAACGCAATTAATTACATATTAACGATCTGTACACAATTAGCGGTCATCGCGTGTGCTCCATCGCTCCTTTATAATTCTTATTCTCTTTGGTCCTAGCAATAAAGAAGTAACTATAGTTAAATTCACTTCTTCTGGTATTTCAACGCCCCATCATGGCCTAATGCCAGAGGCTTATGGGAAAGAGCGGTCAGAAGCTTAAAACACCACCTTAAGCGGGTCTTAGGGGAACAGAAATTGACATTCGAAGAGTGGACAACTATTTTAGCACAAGTTGAGACTTGCCTAAATTCTAGGCCTTTGTGCCTTATCAGAAGATATTGAGGACTTAGAGGTGCTTACTCCAGCTCATTTTTTGACTGGAAGATGTGACACTGCATCATTCAAACTCTAGATGATGCTCGAACTAGATGGTATCTAACAACAAAGTTAGCAAATGATATATGGAAAAAATGGAGGACAGAATATTTATCGCAACTGTCAATAACAAACAAATGGCAAAGGGCGGAACACCACTATGAAAACTGTGTTTAAAAATACATTTTCCATAATAAACACTTTTATACAGTCTGCCATCGACAAGCATGATAAAAATACGCGTATTTGTGTTAAACATATCAGGGGATTTCATTCAAATCATCCAACTAATATAAATGCGCCAATGAAAGAAAGTGTAATTCAACATGTGAAAAATTTTGTGCCCATAGAAAGTCATTACATTCGAAAAGACTCAAACAAACAGTATTTAGATCGTGAATTAAAGTTTAAAAAAATGTACAATTTATATACTGTATGGTGTAAAGAACTCAATATTACCGATAATTTAGCTACATCTGTAAGACAATATAAAGATATTGTTAACCTTTAACTGTGGACATCAATATATTGTAACACTACTATGGACGCGAGGTCTCACGGACCGCTCTAACTTAAAGTAATATTTTTAAGAAAACTGCCAATTTATTTGATTTTTTTATTTTTAACGTACCTACAGATTATTAAATTAAAATATTATAATATGTATTTAGCATATATTCATTTATTTTTTTAAGTAATTATGTAAATCACATTTAGGGCACTTTTTAGTCTTAAATTGCCTGAAATCAAATTAAAGACTACTACTTAAAATAAAATAACTTGTTGAAGAAAAAAACAGATTAATTTGTAAGTATAAACTATAACAAACATAAAAAACAAAAAATCAACTTCTAAACTTGGAACATAAAAATTCTGACAAAGGTCCAATATCAGTAAAATTATTGACAGTCGTTGCAAAAAGGCTTAGAACACTGAAGGCATAAAGCTTGTTTACAGCTAAAACAAGTGTAGTTAGTCTTCCTCTTTAGTTTAGGTGGATAGATTCCGCAGGTCTTTCGTTTTGAACACTTGATTTCTAAAGTAGGGGGCTCCACAATAGGCAGGTCTGCTCCTAAAACGCGCTTCAATGTCATATGCAATTCCTTTGGCAAATTTGAGGTGATTACACGTCTTTGCATATGTGGTACGACCAAGGATCTTGCTAATTTCTCAAGAAAGATCCCCTCTTTCTATTGCTTTGTGCTGATGCTGATTATGTAGAATGTGAGCATTCACTCCACACAAGTCCAGTATCCTATAGAAAATGACCATAGGCCACCTTCTTGTTCTACGGCTACTACTACATACAGAACATTTCTTGTCAGTCTTGCCTACTCCTCCTTTGGTGCTGTCATCTATGGTGTTGCTGTGATGCATTGAGGAACTGCTTTATTCAACTTTGGGACATATGAACACATAGTCTTGTCTTTGGTAAATCCAAATAACGTGGAACCAATTCCTCGGCACTTTTGAGGCTGGAATTCTTTTGGAAGGTCCCTCTTATTTTTTTCACGGTTCCAATATACGTCAGCTTTCAGAAGTACTCGGTTTTATGTTTTTTGACATTTTTATTGCTTATAACCTATAAAAAACATAATTGCAGTCAAAAAATTTTTGTATTGAAAACGTGGACTCGCGGTCTCACAGACCGCAGGCGAAATTTAAAACAAAATTTCTCACCCAAATTGCAGCCAGCGACGCAACCTCTACTCTTCGCAGTCGTTTCGCCACTAAAGTCGAAGCTACTAAACGTCACAAGAGCGGGGAATGAGGGGAAGTAGGGTAAATACAATTTTCAGAAACGAGAGCGGTCTGTGAGACCGCGCGTCCATAGTTAAAGGTTAACAAAGAACTAAATAAATTCTAAATAATAGATCTTTACTGTTGTTTCTCAATTTTGCTATCTTGAAAATTTCATTATCGTCTGCCTTTTCTAATCGTATATACTGGTTTTCCTCTGCTAATTGTTTTTGAATCGCTACTTCTACTTTGGCTTCCTTTTTTGCTTTAGTATATTCAACCCTATCTTCTTCCAGGCCGGACTTTTACCATTTCTTGAAAAGTTCTTTTTTGTGGGCCACCGACTCTTTGACTTGGGTGTTCCACCAACCCATTTCCTTGTCGATCTGTAGTCCACCCTTACTTATCCCTAGCTCTTGTTTTGCTAAAGGGATACAGAACTTTTCAAACTGGTCCCAGGTGTTATTAGCCGAGTCTTCTGTAAGTGTTACTACAGAAAAACTTTTTCGTTTTGATTGGGCTTCCTTTACCTTTGTGGAGATTGTGCCATTTAATTTTTGCGATGGGTATACTTTTTGATTTCATTGGTCTTTTTAGCCTTAAAGCCGCTAATAAAAGTCTGTGTTGCGAAGTGAGAGGTTCTCCCGGAATGACTTTACAGTCTTTTATATGTTTGACATTTATTTTATCAGTAAGAATAAAATCTATTTGGGACGACTTATTTTCACTTTTGTATGTAATTAAATGTTCATTTTTTTTTAAAGAATGTGTTTACAATAGCTAGGTTTTGAAATGATGCAAATTCTAAAATGTTTTTGCCTTCAGTGTTTAGTTCTCCAAACCCAAATCCACCATGAACACCACTATATGCGTCCATCCCGACATAGCCATTTACATCGCCGCAAATAAACTTTTGTTCATTTACGGGAAATGTAGAAAGATGAGCATACATGTCTTCCCAGAACTCTCGTTTCTTTGACTCTGGACAATTTGCCTGCGGAGCATAGACAGACATAATATTTAAACTGGGTTGCTTTGCGATTGCTAATTTTAGTGTCATAATACGGTCGCTTGTTCTAGTTATATCCACTACCTTATTACTCAAGTGCTAAGCCAAAATAATTCCCACCCCATTTCTTTTACTGTTCGTTCCATTCTAAATAAGTTTAAATCCATTTCCTATTAGTCTTGATTTAGATTCTTTCCATTTTGTCTCCTGCACACAATATATGTTTATGTGACGTCGTTGTAGTATGGCACTAAGTTCAGCGCTCCGTCCATTCATGGTACCAATGTTCCAGGTGCCGATTCGCAGCTCAAGCAGTGGTTCCATGCATTGAGCGTCGCTTAGGGGCTACGCCCTAGTATTCCTCGCCTTTTCACTTGTGCCGTCGCTTATGGGGGACGCCCTAACTTTATGCCTCTTTTCTTTGTAGTTTTGCCTCATTATTGCTATGTTGGGGTTTTATTTGGTTTTACGCTCGGTTGCCACCTGACAGCAAGCCGTGGTCTTCCTGGAGACCCGAGTGACGCCGTTGACCAATGTTTGGTTCCTCCGCCGCACTATAATGCATGCCCCGGCAGACATGCATCTCAGTCCTGGGCCTCTACTTCGAATATGTCAAAGAAGCCCCAGGGCTGGTTTGACAGAGCCTCGTTCGTTGTTCAGCAGGGGCAGCACTTGCAGGTGAGGTTGTCTTTGAGTCCTGTAGATGATTTTTGTACTCTTTACCTCCCACTTCGAATCAACCACATACAACTAATTATTACACCATCACATAATATTCTTCGCGGAAAAGACAAATGCAAATGGTCATCAGTGAAACCGAGTTCACGAAGCTGAACAGCCTCAAGAAATATTGTTCATATTAGACCTGGGCTTACGCGTAATTGTAAAAACGAACTAGATCCGCTTTTCTGCTTTTTATTTTTTGTAACTGATAGTATGATTGATTTAATTGTAACCCACACTAATGCCGAGATAGCAATAAAATTTGTTAAATAAAACAAGGATGTAAAAGCCACCCAGAGGCAGACAGATTCCAATGAAATAAGAGCCCTGATCGGGATCCTGACATTATCTGCAGCAATGAAGGATAATCATTTACTGTCAAGGGAGCTTTTTGATGTTACCATCTGTGGCAATCGATACCGTAGTACTATGTCTAATGAGCGATTTGATTTTTCTTATAAACTGCCTCAGATTTGACAATAAGTCTACGCGCGAACAGCGAAGATTGGTTGGGATCTTTTTATAGTTGCATGTCTAGAGAACAATAAACCTAGTTGCTACCTTACCATCGATGAACAATTATTGGGCTTCAGAGGCAGATCTCCTTATAAAATTTATCTTCCTACAACAAATAAATATGTTGTGAAAATTGTAATGTTGGTAGATAATTCTACAAAGTATATGGTGGATACCGAGCCCTATCCATGCTAAAGGCAAACTCGATTTAGAATGCTTGTCAACAAACAAATTAAAAATGAAGGTAGAAATCACTAGTCATTTTACACCTTTTTTTTTGATTAACGTGTTAATGACGAATTCATGACAATAAATTGGATTAGTAAGCTTAAAACTAATTAATAAATTCAATATCTTTTAATTAAAATTTTTAAAATAACAAAACATAATTTTAAGTTTATTAGGCATAAAACGTGTTGCATTTTCTACCTTCATTTTGAATTTGTTTGTTGACATGCATTCTCAATCGAGTTTGGCTTTAGTATAGGTTTTTTCACTAAAACGGATGGATTGCCACTAGGTGAATATTTAGTAAAAAAATTGACACGAACTGTGGAAGGCACGAATAGAAATATAAATTCAAATTCAAAATCGTTTATTTCAAGTAGGCTTATTACAAGCACTTTTGAAACGTCAAATTGGACTATTTGTAGTGACTCTACCACCGGCTCGGAAGGCAGGCCCTGTTGAGAAGAGCCGGCAAGAAACTCAACAGTTGCTCTTTTTATAATATTATCAATTTTACAATATTAAATGTGTTGTTACATAAAGTTATTTATTTTACTTCCTGTGTGAAGTTGAAAGCCTATCCAATTGCCTTTGAACATCTTTGTCATTTAAAAATTCATCGATAGTATAATAACCCTGACTCAGTAAGTGAGTTTTAATACATTGTTTAAACTTATGCAATGGCAGATCTAAAACTGAATTGGGCATCTTGTTGTAGAAGAGTACACCCAATCCTACGAAAGATTTTTGTACTTTTCGGAGGCGATAAGCTGATATGACTAACTTATGTCCATTTCTAGGAAGACGGTCGTTTAAATCCTTTTTCTGTTTATACATATTTATATTTTGTTTAACATAAACTAGGTTATTGAATATGTATTGACAGGCTACTGTAAGAATTTCTATTTCTTTAAATTTGACTCAAAGGGACTCGCGTGGTTTAAGTTTATAAATCGACTATATATAATATAATATAACTATGAACAACTGGTTAGAATTATCATCACTATCACCAATATTTAATATTTTATCATACATATAACATTTTGTGTGATGATTGATGAAAGACAAAAACGGCATTTGAAAATAAAAATATGCAGATGATAAAATTAAGTTAGTGCATAAGAACAGAACTGTTCCTTTTTACAGTCAAACTTTAACTCAACAATACAAAAAAGGCTTGCTTAAATCACTTTGAAACTACACGAAAGAGTATCGTAGAGAAACTGTAAGGCCTGTAAGAAAATGCATGCGACTATGCCATCAAGAATTGGGCAGTGATCTATCCACGTCTGAATCGTTCTTAAAGCGATGGAAACCTTTTTTTATAAATTAAAAACGATAAATTTACATGTGCAAAAATAAAAGCTTCTAAATCAAAATTGAAAATTCCTTCTACGGATCTATGGAAACGACTGACCCTAGAGTATGAAATAAAAAACAGGACATAGATAATGACATATGTAAAAGATATTTTTAATAAAAACTTATTGTCTGATAAAGATAAAAAATCCAAAATAGGTCAAGTCATCAACCTTAGGGACCAAAAATGCAACAGTTTGTCTAATTTGCCAAGATGTTAATGAAGAAGATTGGATCCGCTGTCAAGCTTGCAATGAATGGGTTCATGAGGCGTGTGATGATGTTGAAGAAGGCTCAGATAGCTACATTTGTGATTTTTGTAGGATGTACGATTAAAACTTTATAATTAAAAAATGTTACTGCTCATTGCCAAAGTTGATTAAAACTTTCATTTGTTATATTATCTAATGATGAAAATTAGGTTTGAAGTTAAATAATTAACGAAAATAATACCGTCCGGAAGAAGGGGACCTTTTCCAGAGTGTTATTTTCATAGTGTTAGTTTCTAATTACTGATAAGTACATTTCAAATTACATTTGAGACTGATTATATACCTGTGATGATTAAGTATATAGTTGAGAGTAAGAATAACATAAATAAACATATTACATAATAAAATGTCTTCGATTTATTTCAAATATTCCTTAAGTGTCCGAAACCGGGGGACCTCCCCCTACTCGTAGAATCATCCAGTGACAATGACCAAACGATTCAATTCAAGTGACGAATTTTCGGTGAGAAACTCAGTAACATTTCTTAACATATTTAAAAATAAGCTAAGAAAGCACATTACTTCATCACAGTGGTGTTACCAGTAACCTACAGTGTAGTACGAATCCCGCACCAAACATCGTAAGTGTTAAAGAAGTTACAGGAGCGGGCGGAAAGTTGCATTCCAGGCTTGTTACGCAAGGTCAACCTTAGTAGGACACCACATAAGCAACGTCCGACTAAACTCAATTATCAGGGTTACCAATCAGCACGATGCGGCAGCGACCTACATTAAACGTATGAACTGACGTCAATCGCGTGGTCACCTGTAAAGATGGGACGATATAACGAACACTCTCGCTAGATCGATCGTCGATCACCGTGGTCAATTAGGCATTAAGTTAGTTGTAACATTTTAATTGTAATTAATCTTTAATTAAAAGTAATTCCTAAGAATCGTCTTCATATTTTCCAAGCCCCTAGCTGCCCCCTAACGTAAGTGGCGAGTCTCAAATTATCGCGCACGGGCTCGTAAAAAAAATATTTGTCTGAAGCTGATTGTTTGTATATTTGATTTAAGTTTTAATGTTTCTCTGTAAGTGAAAATGAAAGTTTTTAAAGAGAAATAAATATTCTTTAATCTCGTTTTCTAATCAGGATGAGCCTTTGGAAAAATTGAGGAAACGACCAAACACTAACGACATGTTGCGTCTGTAAACAGGATTTTGCGACTAGTAAGGAAGATTGGTTTCAATGTAAACTTTGTAAGAAATGGGCTGCTGAGAGATGCGGAATAAATGGTCTTTAATTTTTCTTTTGTAATTAAGTAATTAATTTGTTTCATTCGAGAAAATATTAACCTTTGATCTCTTAAATGTAAGTAGTATTATAATGTACAGGGCGACATTTTTTAAATATAAACTTTTCGAAGTTTAATTTTTTTTCTAAATATATCTCCTTGTATAAAAATGTATGTAAGTCGCGGACGTACGCTAGTGTCTTGATTATACTTAGCAATGACAATTTGATACAACTTGACTTGTCCCTTCATGACTAAATGTCCTTATACAACACTCGGGACATAGTAATGTTTTATTTGATTATTATGCTGAATTTTTAGAAAAAGTGGTTTTTAATTTAATTTGCTAAAGATAAATAAATATACTTAAAACGTAAAATATTTTTTTTAATATATTTCCCATACGTTTCCCGACATTTCTACTAATAGAATCTTGTACCACTCACGGCACTTGATCGCCCGATGATCGATTTTCAGACACAATTAGATGAACATTTTAAATTTATTATGGTTTACCAAGACCATGTAACAAAATTTGTTGTGCTACGCGCATCTTAAGAGTTGGAGTCACGAAGCTCGAAGAAGTAGTTTCTTCGTTTAGAAGTCTTCTCGGAACTTTTAGTTCAGCGCTTGCTGGCTTAGAAGTGGAGAAGATTCCACGTAAGCACTGAAAATACGCGATCTATACGTTATAACTTGCTATTAATTTACGTATAGCGGTATAAAAGTCTCTTACCAAATTAATTAGCGATAGTAAGAACGAGCTGATAAACATTGAGCCCATTTTGTACACTTCAAACAGCAAGGACGAGCTGAAAAATATTGAGCCCATTTTGTACACTTCAAAAAGCTATAGTAAGCACGAGCTGAAAAATATTGAGCCCATTTTGTACACTTCAAATGAAAAATAATTAAAAAAATACATACAGTAGAATTCATTTATAACGACGTCGCTTATAACGACTAACCGTTTTTAGCGTCGATATTATTTACTCAAGTTCGGTTTAATAGTTAGATACTGAGAAAATGTAACCGTTTAGTGCGACTCCGGTTTGAGCGACAAACCGTTTATAGCGACCATTTTTTACGATAATTCGTCCGTTTAAAACGACGCGCCGTGTTTTGTTTCAATTTAGGTAACGAATGACCAATACCTCGGCCCCCTCACTTTCCCCGCGCGCTTCACCGTTCAATTCTCCTTATTGGCGCGCGTAAATCACAGTTAGTGTTTGTCACCTGTTATGACAAGTTCATAAAGCGCCATAAAATGAGTTCTGTGAAGAGAAAGTGTTTTACAATTGAAGAAAAGAGTGCAATATTACACAGATTAGAAGCTGGTGAATCAAACGCGACCCTCGCAAAGGAATTTGGCGTATCTCATTCTACAATATCAACAATAAAGAAGAATAAATACAAGATCGAGCCGCTATTTAATGCCAATGTTTTGAAATGCAAACGTGTAAGAACTTCTACTCATGAGCAGTTTGATAAGGCATTGTTACAGTGGTTTAAGCTTCAGCGCGACCGGCGAATACTTCTTAATGGACCTCTGCTACAAGAGAAAGCAAATTTTTTTGCTAGACAGTTAGACATGCAAAATTTCATATGTTCCATGAGTTGGATAAACCGTTTTAAAGTAAGACACAACATCGTCAGTGGAAAGATTGTTGGCGAGTCTTTGTCAGTACAACAGAGTGATGTACTCGATTGGTTAGAAAAAGTTTGGCCTACTCTACGTGCTCAATTTAGTGATGATGAAATTTTTAATGCAGATGAGACCGGGCTGTTTTATAAATTAACCCCAGACAAGACGTTGAAATTTAAAGGTGAAAAATGTACAGGAGGAAAATTATCAAAGGAGCGAATAACAGTGATGGTGGCAGCCAACATGAGTGGCACAGCTAAAAAGAAACTTCTCGTAATCGGGAAATCTCAACGTCCCAGATGTTTTAAAAATGTACGGCATTTGCCAGTGGATTATGAGAGCAATCGAAAAGCCTGGATGACTGGTGACATTTTTACCAAATGGGCACGCGCATGGGATCGTGAACTTATGAAAAAGAATAAGAAAATCCTGCTGTTAGTTGACAACTGTCCTGCACATCCCCATATTGCAGACTTGAAAAGC
The DNA here is from genome assembly GCA_034621355.1 of Mycalesis mineus. Lineage (NCBI taxonomy): Eukaryota > Metazoa > Arthropoda > Insecta > Lepidoptera > Nymphalidae > Mycalesis > Mycalesis mineus. The sequence continues at coordinate 441,862 of JAXAVZ010000249.1, read as the reverse complement.
ATAACCCTAGTATTTCTGCCTCCAAACACGACATCAGTGTTGCAACCCATGGATCAAGGGATCATTCGAGCTTTGAAAGCACATTTTCGTAAAAACCTTGTTTTAAAAATGATCCAGTTTCTAGATGGCGGATGCAGTAGTGTTGAGTGCCCGAAGATCACTGTTCTTGACGCTATTCTAATGATTCAAGATGCCTGGACTCAACTCAAGCAAGGAACAATTTTTAACTGTTACAAACATGCTGGTTTTGTCCGAAGCAATGTAGAATGTACCATAACTTCAGATGATTTTAACGAAGAAGACGACGTACCGCTGAGCATTTGGGCGAAGGCTATTGATAAGTATCAGTTACCCATAACAAACGAGGACTTTGAACAATATGCGCGTGTCGATGATGCTGTCGCCACTTGTGAAGAGCTGTCTGATGAAAACATTGTGGATAATATCATCGCCGACGACGCGAATAGCAAAGATAGCGACGGTGATGATGACGAACCAGAGTTTTGTCCAACCTTGAGTGTATCTGAAGCTCTGAAGGCTGCGGAAACGCTTAATGTATTTGTTCAGACTAACTTGGATGATGACCATATGAAAACAATGATGTCACGAATTCACAATGCTGTCCGAAGTTCTTACTACCGAACAAAAGTCTGTCAAAAACAAACCCAAATAACAGATTTCCTACGTTAGTGACAGTATTACAGTACATTACGTACCTATGTTTGTAATTTGGTATGTACTACTTATTTGTGTACATATAAGAATAATTAAAATAAACATATCTAACTGATTCCTACAACATGTTTTATTTACCTAAATAGGAAAATCAAACTTTCGCACTTATAATATATAATTACATAAATATGTAAATATCCGTTTTATACGTCATCCGGTTAGTACGACATAATATCGCCGGTCCCTTGAAGGTCGTTATATCCGGATTCTACTGTATTTTTATTTCAGATACGATACAGCTATTATTAGAAGATAATAGTGACGAAGACTGCTCTGCGAGTGAGAAAGAATACCAGCTTGAGGCTGATCCGGCTTATGAAACAGATGGTGAGGAAGAGATTTTTCTGTGGCAGAACAATCGCTTTCTACTGAAGACATTCAGGCAAGGCAGGCATTTTCATCAATTGAAGACCCGTTACCTAGCACTTCGAATCAACCACATGAACTAATTATTACACCATCACGTAATATTCTTCGCGGAAAAGACAAACACAAATGGTCATCAGTGAAACAGAGTTCACGAAGCCGAACAGCCTCAAGAAATATTGTTCATATTAGACCTGGGCCTACGCGTAATTGTAAAAACGAACTAGATCCGCTTTTCTGCTTTTTATTTTTTGTACCTAACTGATATTATGATTAATTTAATTGTAACCCACACTAATGCCGAGATAGCAATAAAATTTGTTAAATACAAGGATGTAAAAGCCACCCAGAGACAAACAGATTCCAATGAAATAAGAGCTCAGATCAGGATCCTTACATTATCTGCAGCAATGAAGGATAATCATTTACTATCAAGGGAGCTTTTTGATGTTACCTTCTGTGGCAATCGATACCGTAGTACTATGTCTAATGAGCGATTTTCTTATATCCTGTCTCAGATTTGACGATAAGTCTACGCGCGAACAGCGAAGATTGGTTGGGATCTTTTTATAGTTGCATGTCTAGAGAACAATAAATCTAGTTGCTACCTTACCATCGATGAAGAATTATTTGGCTTTAGAGGCAGATGTCCTTTTAGAATTTATCTTCCTAATAAAACTGAATGTGGTGTGATAATTGTAATGTTGGTAGATTCTACAAAATATATGGTGGATGCCGAGCCCTATCTAGGTTCTTTCACTAAAACGGATGGATTGCCACTAGGTATTTAGCCAAAAAATTGACACGAACTGTGCATGGCACAAATAGAAATATAACTATGGACAACTGGTTAGAATTATCATCACTATCACCAATATTTAACATTTTATCATCCATAATATTTTGTGTGATGATTGTTGAAAGACAAAAACGGCATTTGAAAATAAAAATATGCAGATGATAAAATTAAGTTAGTGCATAAGAACAGAACTGTTCCTTTTTACAGCCAAACTTTAACTCAACAATATAAAAAAAGGCTTACTTAAATCACTTTGAAACTACACGATAGGGTATCGTAGACAAACTGTAAGGCCTGTAAGAAAATGCATGCGACTATGCCATCAAGAAGAAAAAGCGATGGAAACCTTTTTTCATAAATGAAAAAGAATAAATTCACATGTGCAAAAATAAAAGTTTGTAAATCAAAATCTAAAATTCAGGTTCTTTCTACGGATCTATGGAAACGACTGACCCTAGAGTATGAAATAAAAAACAGGACATAGATAATGACATATGTGAAAGATATTTTTAATAAAAACTTATTGTCTGATAAAAGATAAAAATCCAAAATACTCGTGGAATCATCCAGTGACAATGACCAAACGATTCAATTCAAGTGACGAATTTTCGGTGAAAAACTCAATAACATTATTTCTTAGCATATTTAAAAATAAGCTAAGAAAGCACATTACTTCATCACAGTGGTGTTACCAGTAACCTACAGTGTAGTACGAATCCCGCACCTAACATCGTAAGTGTTAAAGAAGTTACAGGAGCGGGCGGAAAGTTGCATTCCAGGCGTGTTACGCAAGGTTAACCTTAGTAGAACACCGCATAAGCAACGTCCTACTAAACTCAATGATCAAGGTTACCAGTCAGCACGATGCGGCAGTGACCTACATTAAACGTATGAACTGACGTCAATCGCTTGGTCACCTGTAAAGATGGGACGATATAACGAACACTCCCGCTAGATCGATCGTCGATCACCGTGGTCAATTAGGCATTAAGTTAGTTGTAACATTTTAATTGTAATTAATCTTTAATTAAAAGTAATTCCTAAGAATCGTCTTCATAATTTCCAAGCCCCTAGCTGCCCCCTAACGTAAGTGACGAGTCTCTAATGATCGCGCACGGGCTCGTAAAAAAAATATTTGTCTGAAGCTGATTGTTTGTATATTTGATTTAAGTTTTAATGTTTCTCTGTAAGTGAAAATGTATTTTTTTTAAGAGAAATAAATATTCTTTAATCTCGTTTCCTAATCAGGATGAGCCTTTGGAAAAATTGAGGAAACGACCAAACACTAACGACATGTTGTGTCTGTAAACAGGATTTTGCGACTAGTAAGGAAGATTGGTATCAATGTAAACTTTGTAAGAAATGGGCTGCTGAGAGATGCGGAATAAAAGGTTTTTAATTTTTCAAATCAAGTCATTAATTTGTTTCATTCGAGAAAATAACGACCTTTGATCTCTTAAATGTAAGTAGTATTATAATGTACAGAGCGACATTTTTTAAATGTAAACTTTTCGAAGTTTAATTTTTTTTTTTTCTAAAAATATCTCCGTGTATAAAAATGTATGTAACTCGCGGACGTACCTACGCTAGTGTCTTGATTATACTTAGCAATGACAATTTGATACAACTTGACCTGTCCCTTCATGACGAAATGTCCTTATACAACACTCGGGACATAGTAATTTTTTATTTGATTATTATGCTGAATTTATAGACTTTGGTTTTTAATTTAATTTGCTAAAGATGAATAAACATACTTAAAACGTAAAAAAACATTTAAATTTATTTTCTCATACGTTCCCCGACATTTCTACTAACAGAATCTTGTCCCATTCACGGCACTTGATCGCCCGATGATCGATTTTCGGACACAGCCAGATGAACATTTTAAATTTATTGTGGTTTACCAAGACCATGTGTTAACGCGCTTCAATCTGCGTGAACGGCGGGGCGCGCGGGGAGCGGCTCATCAAATGCAGAATCTACGCGACGCCGTACACGCGACAACCAGTTCTGCCAAAATTTCGCCACGTTCAGACGACACCTGAGCTACTTTCTACTTCTATACTAAAATATTACCTATATCACGCTTTGTAATGAATCAATATTAAATCACATTTTGGAATGCAACAAGTTTTTAATTCCATCGTGAACACCATGTAACAAAATTTGTTGTAGTATCTTAAGAGTTGTAGTCACGAAGCTCGAAGAAGTAGTTACCTCGTTTAGAAAGATCTGATTGCGACGTATCGCACGACGCGACGCGCCGACTAAGGGTATAAACTGCGTTAAGCGTGCCTCTCGCGTGTCCATACAAAAACGACCCGCGCGTGCCCATGCGCGTGCACACGCTCGTGAGCCCGTCGCGTGATACTTCCGTGCAATGGGGCACGCATGCACGCGACGTGATCACGCATCACGTTGGACGGGTCCACGCGCGAAGCCCGCTAGCGGGTGCACGCGCGTGCTTAATAGCCGGGTCCACACCGGACGATTCATCGCGCTCCGATCGCGCGCGGCAGCAGCGCGATCCAAAGATGCAGGCGGTGTGGACGTGCCGCGCGCGATCCATGCGCACGTATTGGAGCGCGCGCTCCCTACCTCGCGCGATCCGTGTGCGGTCGGTTTTTGTGCCAGCCTCAAAGGTGCCTCAGTTGCGTGATGCGCGCGGTGTGGACGGTTGTGTTGGTTCGCGCGATCCACCTCGCCATGGACATCTCAGAAAGTCGCCGTTTGATATCGCTTTATAAAGAATTTAAATGTTTATGGGATCCCAAAGATTCTAATTACACCAATAGAGGTGTTAGAGATGATGCTTGGTGTCAGATTTCTCGTGAAATGGGGAATATGTCGATCGAGAACCTAAAGAAAAAAATGCGATCTCTGGCGGGAGGCTACAGAAGGGAGAAACACAGAGAGAAGCAAAGCCGTATAACTGGATCCGGTAAGAAAACAAAGCTACTTTTTATCTGTAGGTATTAAAATTATATATTTTATTATAAGTAATTACATCATAATATTTACTGTGGATTTCACGTGATTTCGCTTTTTACATTTAAGCTGTTAGAAATACACGTGGTTATTTTAATGAGTAACTTGTTTATTTCAGGTGCTCAAGATACATATAAATCAAAGTGGTTTGCGTATGATGACTTCGACTTTATGGCGGATAAAAATGAACCCGGAACCACACGCGATACATTGGAACATGTGAGCTATTAGTTTACTGATATTCATTTTGCCAAACTATTGTATGGTTTGTAACAAAGTGTCTTGCTAAGTGGGACCGTATTGTAGTGGCATTTTCTGTTGCTCTTCTTGGTACGACGGCCATCGGTTGTAGCGATTGTGATGGCGGTTCATTTCGCCAGCTTCCAGGTATTACATCTCCATTCTCCTGTACTGTATCAAACGTTCCTGGCGATATAAAGTTAGGATTACTGCGTAAGTAGTTATATAGATGAACCGTTGCCAGCACGACTTTAGTCGCAGTTTCTGGTTCCAAAAGCATAGGTTTACGCAGGACTCTGTAGACAGAACTAAGTACTCCAAACGCGTTTTCAACTACTCTACGTGCTCTTGACAGTCGGTAGTTGAAAATTCTTTCACAAGAACCCCTTTCCCGTGTACCATCGTATGGTTTCATAGTATAATCATTAAGCTGAAAAGCTTTATCACCTAGTATATAATAGGGTACCTCAATTTTATAGGGAACTTGCAATATCTCCGGTGGAGGAATATTTAGCTCTTTTTTTTCAAGTTTTTTATATAAATTTGTGCTTTTGAACACGCCTCCATCTGATATTCTGCCTTTAGTCCCAACATTCACATACAGGAACCTATAATTTGCATCTACTAATGCAAAAAGAGGAGGGCGCTGAGGTGCGCAACAACCGACACTAGCTCTGTTATTATTTTTCAATTAAAAATAGTTTAAGTGGAATATTAACAAAATAAAGTGAATATTAAGTGAAACAAGTGTAAAAACTTTGAAGTGAAGTATAAATTAAAACTTTAAATTGCAGAATATAAAAAAATACTCAGCAAAGTGTTATGAACAAAGTTTACATGGATATTTCAATGAATAAAAAGTAAATGACTGTGTTGAAGTGTATAAAGATTAAAGAAGTGACTATCATACTATTTGGACATAAGTATAGTGAATATTACATCGAATAAGAGATAATACAGTGACACAAAACAAAATATTTTATTTTCAAATATCATAACGGCCGTTTGATGTTGTAAAATTGCAGCAAGCGCCAGCTACTGACAAATAGACAAACTAAACAGCGCCACCTATGGAGTAATAGCAACATTACAACATCACCAACTTCATATTGGCACACACTGTCTGTTTACTCGTTATCGTATTTTACTTGGCAATTCACGACTGTACTACTAGAGGGCGATATATCAACCCAAATAGGGATCTGTCAACACACTGTCGAGAGTATTAGTGTAATATTCAAGTTTAAAAAACTAAAAGAATGGAAGAGATCGCGGAAATGTTAAAAAATATACAAATGGAGATGAAATTACAAAAGCAAAGACTAGATAATATGGAAAAAAATATAACTGAATCTATCAATAACAACATAAACAAAAAATTTTTGGAAATCGAGTCTAAGCACAATGAATTAAATAAAAAAGTAGAAGAGCAAGAAAAACGGATAGATGAGATCGAAAGACATGTAAGGAAAAGAAATATTGTAATTTTTGGAGTTGAAGAGAAGGAAAACAGTTATGAAGACTTAGAGAAGGAAATCTTGAATATAATTAACCAAATCATGTCAGTAAAACTATATTCTTCCGACATAGACTGTCTTTATAGACTAGGCAAGAAAAGTTCAAGAGCTAGACCTTTAATTTTATCATTAACTACTACAAATAAAAAAATACAAATATTAAAGTGCAAAAAATCTTTAAAAGATACACCCTACTACATGCAAGAAGACTATCCGAAAAAAATATTAAACGAACGGAAAATATTAAATGAGGAGGTACAGAAACTGAGAAGCGAAGGCAAATTTGCTATTATAAAATATAATAAAATAATTATTCTAAACAATAAACCCTCAAAATTAAAAATAACGAACAAGAGAAATTTATCACAATCTCCAGATTACTCTACTCCAAATAACACAGAAAATGCACTAAAACCTTCAAAAAAGAAATCCAAAAGTACCACTATTACAAGCTATTTACATAGTAAACATGTTGTAAATGCATAGGATACGGAAAAGGCCCCTCTCGAATGCTCTACAATAAATAAACACAAAGAAAATAACTGTACAGCTCCCCGTACGGGTGGTCGCCGGGGGAGTCTTAGACCAAAACCCTTCATCAGTAATTTACTCCACATTGCAACCTATAATGTAAGATCCCTTGTATCGGAAGGAAGACTAAATGAACTCGAAAATTCTCTTCAAAACATAAAGTGGGATATTTTAGGATTGTCAGAAATTAAAAAAGAAAATATGAAAATACTAGAATATGACAATTATATACTCATGTACAAAGGGGAAAGAGCCGGTTTTAATGGAGTTGGATTTATGATTCAGAAAGCCTTGAAACACCATATAATGGATTTTACTGCTATATCTGACAGAGTAGTAAGACTAGACCTATCGATAGAAAACGTAAAAATAAATTGTATTCAAGTATAAGTACCTACCGAAAAAGCTTCAGAGGAAGGGCTACAGAAATTTTATACTGAGCTTAGTTTTAGCCTTGAAGGAACGCCTATGCATACCCTTGTCTTAGGCGATTTTAATGCTAAAGTTGGAAACCCAACTCTAGAAGATGGTAGAATTTTGGGTAGGTGGGGATATGGCACAAGGAATGATAGGGGCGAAACTCTTGTCAACTATTGTCTACAAAACCAGCTCTATTAAGCAAATACATTTTTTGAAAAGAAGGCCAAAAAACGTTGGACTCGGCTGTCTCCCGACGGAAAAACTCTGAATGAAATTGACTATGTCCCAATTAACCAAAAAACTTGAAAGCAATTTCGAATGTGCAGGTAATAAGGGCAACTTATTCATCAGACCATAGACTACTCAGAGTAACGTACAATACAACGATACACATTAAAAGGAATAGAAAGTCATTCGGCCATAATCTTTCTTCTTTAACGCCATCAAAAAGAGAACATATTATGAGAAGCTTTAAAGACATAAGAAAACACTACTCTGCCCAGAATAAAAGCACCAACCAAAAATATAAGGATCTAATAAAACAGATCATAAAATGCACAGAAAATTTACCGAAAACTAAGAACATATCCGAAAATGAATTTATTTTTACTACAAAAGTCAATGAATTAATAAATGAGAGAGAATACCTGAAACATAAAAAGAAGAAATCAAGAAAAGAACGAAAACGTTTGACAAAACTATTTTCAAAAATAAGAAAAAGGATCACCAAAAATAAAATTAAATACAAGTACAAAATAATTGAAGAAGAATTAATTCAGAAAAGCTCTATTAAACGCGCTGAAAAAAGATTAAATAAATGTAAGGAGTGGATAGCTTCAGTAAAGAGCAAGGATGGAAACAAGGTTTCCAATAGAAATAATATTTTAGAGATTGCAACACATTTCTATAAAAACCTGTACAGCTCACATGATAGAGTAAGCTCTCCAGAATGTAGTAGCACAAAAATCATAAAAAACAGATATAGTATTCCATCTTTTCTACAGAGTGAAATAAAAACTAGTATTGCCTCTTTAAAATCATCAAAAAGCCCTGGGCACGATAGAGTCACAAACGATATCCTGAAGGCAATAATTGAACCATTAACACCCGTAATTACACAAATTTTTAACGAAATATTAAGCTCGTGTTGCATACCGGAAGACTGGGAAGAAGCTATTATAACTCTGTTATATAAAAAAGGCGATCCCACAGAGATCGAAAATTACAGACCAATAAGCCTTCTGCAAAGTATTTACAAATTGTTTACGAATGTTATCTTACGACGATTAAAACCAACTTTAGGCTTCTACCAGCCAAGAGAACAGGCTGGATTCAGACCAAAATATAGCACAACGGATCATATATTTACGCTCTCCCAAGTAATAGAGCGATACAAGGAATATAAAATGCCGCTCTACATAGCGTTCATTGATTATGCAAAGGCGTTTGACTCTATCTCGCATAAAGCATTATGGAAAGCGCTTAAACAGCAGGGAATCGAGACTGAATATATCGATCTGTTGCAAGCTATATACAAAAATAGTAGAGCCTCGATAAAACTCGAAAAGAAAGGGCCTTCGTTTACGATATGTAGAGGCGTGAGGCAGGGGGACCCAATCTCCCCGAACCTATTTACGGCCCTATTAGAACTTATATTCTCCACACTGAGCTGGGAAAACATAGGAGTCAATATAAACGGGGAGCTCCTTAATCACTTAAGATTTGCGGATGACATAGTGCTGATAAGCGAAAAATATGATGACCTCTACTATATGCTTGACACTCTAAACCGGGAAAGTCGAAAATGTGGGCTAGAAATGAATGCTAAGAAAACATGTATAATGACGAACAATATTGAGATACCTATAGCAATCAATTCCCAACCAATCTCCTACGTTAACGAATATATATACCTCGGTCAAAGAATATCATTCGAAGAGCATGTAATCAGAGAAGTAGAGAGGAGAATCAAGATCGCGTGGGGCAAATATTGGTCGTTAAAACATATTTTTAAATCTGAAATCCCTCTGTCACTAAAAAAGAAGGCAATGGAAAGTACAGTGTTTCCCACACTATTATACGGATGCCAATCTTGGACTCTGACGAAACAGATAATCGACAAGATACAAAAATTTCAAAGAGCTACAGAGCGCAGCATGTTGGGTCTAAAATTAAAAGACCGCCAAAGGAACTGCTTCATAAGAAATAAAACGAAACTAATAGATGCCGCAGAACTGGCGTGTAAACTGAAATGGCGATGGGCTGGTCACGTAGCGCGCACTAGAGACGGTCGGTGGAGCGAGCGGGTGTTGCACTGGTGGCCGCGCGACCATATCCGGCCGCGCGGTAGACCGCCCGCTCGCTGGAGAGACGACATCGAAGCGGTCGCAGGTCGCACATGGACGAGGCTTGCTACCGACAGAGCACGATGGGGTATGATGGAGGAGGCCTTTACCCACAAATGGGTACCCAAAATAATATGAAAACAGCAATTACGAACCTCTAAATATAAAATTTTGTTTAAAAAGAAAAAAAAAAATAATGTATAAAATTAAAATTATTTTATTAGGATTTTATCGATATTACTGTTTACATTGTTAACAATTATGCTCTTATTTGTTTATATTTAGTATTGTATTGTATTTTGGTTTTGGGATTAAATGGCTTATTATTATTATTATTATTATTATAATGCAAAAAGAACAATACTAGGAAATAATTTGTAATTATCAAAGTCGTTGCCACTATTAAAAGGCGATTGTATAGCGACGTGTTTGCCGTCCATCGCTCCTATCACGTGTGGGAAATTCCACTTATTCTCGAATTGCTGAGAAACTGTACGCCATTCTTCTTTAGTTGACGGCACCTGAAAATAAAGGAGATCTTAATTATAAAATAAAGCTGAAAATAAGAATTAGCAGTAAATAGTAATAATAATTGTTGTTACAGGTAGAATCTGATACGACTGATGGGGAACTTGAAGTTAATACTACAGTGAGCGAAAACGAGAACAGTAACATTACTAGTGACACACAACCGGAGAGAGCCAACCACCACACAGATCAGAGTAGAGAGCAGAATGATCAGAATGCACAATCCAGTGTCCAAAGAACAAACAAAAGAACAAAAAAAAGAAAGAAAACTACTTCTAATAATGCAGATGACATATCAGATGAAACTCTTTCAGAGGCTTTCCAACTTCTGCAACAATGTGCTCAGCCACCACAACCGGAAACTGATTCTTACATTGCTTTCGGGCAGTATATATCTACTGAATTGCGGAAATATGATGCAGTAACATTAGTTAATGTCAAAAATGCTATATGCCAAGTTATTTTTCAAGCTGACACAGGAAGATATGGGGATAGCAATTATGGATATTACACTAATTCATACCCTGGCACACCAATAGCATCCACTTCATCACAGTCCCAGTCTCTACAACCTCAAAATTATCCAGCTCCAATTCCACAGACATCACCGTCTGCTCATCTAGCCTCCAATTCATCGCAGTCCCAGTTTCTGAAACCTCAGGATTATTCACTTCCACAGTCACCACCGAATTAAATAAGTACCTACCTATATCATGTTTTCAAAAAATAATTAATAATTGTAAACATGTTACTTCTTTAAATTATGATTGTAATACACTACTTTTTTATTGAGTAATAAAGTATGGTTTTACTTACCTTTACATAATCATTTAACAGGTCAATGATGGCTTCACAAACTTCAGGAATAATTATCGATATAGACTGTTTGGAAATGCGGAACAGATACTGCAAACTGACGTACGAATCTCCAGTTGCTAAAAATCTCAATGTTAGTAATAATCTTTCCTTCACAGTAATGGCATCTCTATAATTTGTATCATTCTTTCTTAGCTTGTTATTTAATAATGAACACAATATCTCAAATTGATTAGCATTCATTCTTGCAAAATTGTGTTCAACTTTATCTGACACTAACTCTGCGTACAGCTGAGTCCCAGATTCCAAGCGATTTTTGTAAATTTGTTTCACCCAAAACCGTCGTTTTCTTTTTTGTGATTTTTTGCGCAAGCATTTAAGCAAAATAAAAGTTACTGCTGCAACGGCAAGACGCCGCCGTTGTACGTGTGACTCCATATCGTACAAGAGTTAGACTGGCTGAATCACGGATCGCCTTAGGATCGCTTGGAGCGCATATTTGGGATCGCAAGTTTCCAAGAGTGGATCGGCATAACACGATCCACGATCCACGCTCCGCGATCCTGGATCGCGGATCGCGGGATCGATGGATCGTCCGGTGTGGACCCGGCTGTTCAGTTGACAGCGCTATCTCGAACCGACCGCACGCGCGTGCCCGGCCCATAACAAAAAATGACAAATTTTGATACAGAAAGGGTAATTGTTGAAGTTCAGTGTCGTCCTGCCATATGGGACCAATCAAGCGAAATATTTAAAGACCGGGACGCTAAATCAAAAGCATGGCTAGACATTTGTAAAGTACTGTTTGAAAATTTTGATGACTGGAGTGAAGCAGAAAAAAACATACAAGGTAAGTACCTACACTCTTTTTTTTATTTTATAATAACGTAGGTTAGGTAAACTATTCTTTGCGCCTAATTTTTATTTTTAATAATCTATGCAATTAGTTATATATAATTAGTTATTTCAATTGTATTTGTGTCAATTAAATGTTTTCAACAATTAATCCAACTATAAAATTAAAACTCGGAATATTTACAATAATTTACCTATGTAAATATAAAATCATGCTTATATTCAAAACTAGTGCAGAGATACTGCGTATTTCTGAACATTGTGAAATTCGTGTGAACAATGTCCCATAATATTGGTATGGTTTTATATAATTATTGCTCGATAAATTCCAAAGTTCTTTCTTTCGGCCACGCGGTCGCCGCCATTTTGCGCGTCACGAGACAACCAGTATGTTCACGATTGCGAGCTTCACACTACTTCACACTATCGGTGTATTTAGGGTTCAAAATCATTTTAGGGCAGAAACAGTGGATCGGTAGGTAAATAAATAAAACAATTATCAACTAAAATATTTATTATATTGGTTTTAGAATTGGGCTAGTAACTTTGTAAAATAAGCGTGCGTTTTGTAGTTTTGTAGGTTTTTCTTTGACATCTCTCAACTTTAGTTTACAACAATCTAAGTTATTTGGTTACATCCTATGATTTTATATAACTAGATTAGTATACGCCCGCTTTCAAAGGCAAGAGCAATGGAAGGTAATTGCCTACCATGCAGTTAGTCACGCTCCAATCGGTGTCGCGTCTACATGTGTTTGAGTACCAATAATATTTTAGTAAAAAAGATGCCTACTTGTGTTTTTAGACACTGTACAAACTACACATCACTGGATGTGTAATGAAAGAAAAAAAGTTTCATTTTATGCGTAATTACATAACATTTTACCTATTTAATGTAAGAATACTGAATTTTTTATAATTTTCGACTGTCATGGCGGCGCAACTAGTTACATCCGATGAATTTAACAAATAAAATCATTAGGTATATTATTAAAATATGCCTGCTGTTAATAAAAAATGTGTGGTAAAAAACCGTGAAAATTCAATTATTGAATGTACATAAATTATAAAAAAGCCTTCAATAAATACTGCGATCTTGCCATGACAGCTGTCCGTCTGCAACGAAATAATCTGCGAAGCTATCGCGTAATGTATACGAATCTCTGTGGGTATTTCCAATTAACCCCCGAACTGAACGTATATGGTCTGGTATAATGACAATATCATGAAAGTCATTAATTTGACTTCTTGATCTTATAAAATTATGCAAAATACAAATTGTTTTAAGAAAACAAATTGCTTTGTCTTTTCCAACGTTCAATGGACGATGGAGTATGCGAAATTTATTAGCCATGATACCAAATGTACACTCAATATAACGTCGCGCTCTCGTTAACCTATAATTGAATTTTTTTTTTTTGTAGTTTAAATCGAGAGCTCGAGCATATGGCCGCATGACATGGCTAGATAACCCAAATGCTTCATCTCCTACAATAATATAGGGCAAAGCTGCGGTTGCAGCAATGTTGGTTGGTTTATCATTGTGTATTACGGGCAATGCTTTGGCAGGAGGAATATCTATTAAGTCATTGTTGATTTGTTCGTACAATCGGCTTTGTGTGAAAATTGCGGAGTCAGATTCTTTACCCTGCACTCCCACGTTTATATAGGTAAACTCATAGTTGGCGTTACACATTGCAAGCAGTACAATAGAATAGTAATGCTTATAGTTGTAATAGAGGGAACCACTATGTGGAGGTCTTATAATGCGTATATGTTTTCCGTCTATTGCACCTATGCAGTTAGGAAACTGGGCTTGCGTTAAAAAACCTTTTTCAGTCTCTAGCCATAGCGCACGGGAAAATTTTGGTATACATTCTTCCTTTAACCTTTCAATTATAATTTGACAAACTTCTGTTACTATTTTTCTGACCGTGGTTAGTCCTGTCTGATACGCCAGATGAATATCGACGAAGGTATGTCCACTAACTAAATATCTGTAATAAAATAAAATACCTGTGTTATTGTTTCAGTGAAAAAGCTGCAGCAAAGATGGAAAACTGCAAGAGACACTTATATAAGAGTGAGGTCTACTAAAAAAAAACTTAAATCAGGCTCCGGTTCCAGGGCAAATAAAACATACGTTTACTATAACATGCTGTCATTTTTAGATTCAAACTCGAATACTCAAGGAGAAGAATCGGCAGACAATTTTAATCAGTCAGTAGAGCAAAACGCGTCACCGACAACTTCACAAAATAATACGATTATTGAAGAAGATTTGATTAATGTACCTAGCACCAGCTCCAGCGTTACCAAAGAAACACGATCTTCCAAGAAACGTAAGTGCGAATCGCCAACTGATTTCGAATTAGAGTTGTTAAATTGCGTGAAGAATAACACTGCAGATAATATGGACGAAGACTTGAATTTTTTTAAGTCATTATTACCAACTGTAAAAAAATTGAGTTGCTTTAAAAAATTATTATTTCGTACGAAAGTATTAGAAGCTTTAATTAATATTGAAAAAGAAATGATTATTACCATTGATGACCTTTCATTAACGCAAAATACGGTAACGAATGATTTAGAATCCTTAAATGTAAGATCAGATACGAACAATGAATAAATAGGTAACAAGAAAGACTTTGAAGATTTGATTAAGACTGTTTAATTATTAAGAACAAAAGAAAGAGAAGAACATGAAGAACTATTTAAGTTAGTAAAAAGCGCAATTTTATATTTATATTTTTCTGGTCTCATGTGCAATTATTATGATATACAAGGGCATTCGCCAAAAGTTTACAAGCCTTGAGGTGTCATGTTCATAAGGAAAGAAACGGGGTCGATTCGGACACTTTTATCTTAAACCCTATTTTGGGGTCAAATAAAAAAGTGTATCAATAGACCCCTTTTTTACTTAATGGACCTTTTTTTTGAACCTACTCATAACATTGCTCCTTCATATGTCCTCTTCTTAAATTTAATCTTTTATGTAGTAAACTGTGATTATGATTGTGATGATAAATAAGAATTTAAAATAATATTAGTACCCGATCTAGTAATAGAAGGGAATAATTAATAAGGGAAATATTCATATGTAAAAACTTGCAATCAATATGCGTCATTATAATTAATACTTTGTAAGGTAGGTATATTATTATAATTAAGACATTTAGACTTATTGTACTGTTTTAACTGTTATTGTGTTTTTTTATTTTAAACTTGAACCTGTGATTTTATTAGTGTATTTCAAATGAATAATCAATGACTAATTGTAACGTAGCGTTTATGCAAGACACTGTGATGACTGTTGTGATTAAGTATATAAAAAAATAAGTGAATAAGTAGGTATAGATAAAAAAAAACGAAAAAGATAAAACTGTGTAATTTAGAAATAACAAAATATAATTAATAAATATAAGAAACTGTGATTAATATGATGATTAATAAGTGTGCGGTTATGTGTTTCGGTCCGTGAACCACATCAAGAAAAACATTTTAAGCCATATTCAGATGTCACTGCCGAAACAATAAGAACTTCTTCTTCTTTCTTGCTTGATGTGGCTAAACAGTAATGTGACTTACATAAATTGGCAAAAAATATGAGTGTTCTAAACTTTTGTTAAATAATGACTGTTTTTTTACATGAATAAAGATGATTATTAATATCGAAATGTCTTTACTTACCGCAATGTCATTGCAAATCGTTCCATTGGTGATACGATTGACGTAGATTTCAATCGTAGATTGTTAGTCTTCAAATAGGGCTCCAGTTTTGAATATAATTCATCATAGACTTGTAATGAAACTTTAAAATATTTGAAAAAAAACCTTTAATTTTTTCTTAATATACCAAACTTCACCACGAATTCCCCGCACAGTAACCTAGATTCAACGAACGGGCTTACTGGCTGGCGTCTTTTTTTGGCAATTCGTCGTCGCCGTCGTCTTGATAAATAATACAACATTAATTTATCCATTATTACTTATTCGACTGTACACCTCCAACGTCAAAATTGTACTGAGAAAACTGCGTACTGTTACATCCCTAAATTCTACATTAATAATGCTGACCTGCAACTATCGACTGACGCAGACGTCAATGGCCAGTCAGCGATATATTTGCTATAAAAACCCTAACTCTGCTTCAAACAGTCAGTCGTTTTGGTAATTAGTCAAATCGCTGTCCAAGACTACGGACCTGGTTTCTGCCCGCCGGTCTGGACTAGTAGTGAGACTAAGATCCTGCTCATCAAGTCGCCGTTAGACCTTTTGAAGGTCCTCGCGAATCGCGAAATAAAGTGATTTGAGTAAATCGTCTAAGTTGTGAGAATTATAGTATAATATAAATAATTAATAAATTAGTTTCTAGCCAGTGTTGTTTTTTTTTTTTATAAACACTGAGGGCCCGAGACTAACATTTGGTGTCAGAAGAAAGCGGGATTTATTCCTGTTGGACGCCTACTCCTGACGACGTCCAGATACTATAATTCTCCAAGCCAAGCTGCCTGCTCTGCTGCCGTTCCCGATCTCTCTGACCGAGGGACAGCCAGACTCCCAGCTAACTTCGACAAGCCGACCACATCGTGCCATACCCATCGTGCCCGAGGGTTCTCTGCCCAGCCGAGAGGTGCTGCCACGCGGTCCAGGCTCCTGCCAGATCACTTTCATCGCGACGAGGCGTGCGGAATTGCACGCGCGACCCAGATCGACTCACCCGGCGTTGCAACTTCTGCGCCGCTGCGCCGTATTAATCGCCGATTCATCAATGACACCGTTACTATTACTGCTGTGAGTGATTTTTTCGAGTCATTGACTTTATAATACTAGTTTATTTTCTGTTATTGCGTATAGGTAAATTGAAATATTATAAATAATCATGGCAAAACGGGAAGACACACCAGCTTCATACCAACTTTTTCCCGCAGAATCCCTTAAAATGAATTTTAGTGATTTAGTCCGGTTTATAAAACCTTTTGACGGTGACCGAAACAGACTAACATCTTTTATACGAAATGGCGAAAATGCCCTTAATTTAGTAAACCCCACACATGTCGACTTCCTTTTCCAATACATTCTATCACAATTAGAAGGAAAAGCTGAAATAGCCTGTTCATTAAAGGTATTCGATAACTGGTCCGAACTAAAACAATTTTTAAAATGTAATTTTGGTGAAACTAAACACCGAAGCCACCTACTTTTAGACCTCCAAAACTGCAAAATGAAATCCAATGAAACTATTTTAGAATATAGTATGCGCCTAGAAACTTTTCTAACAAGATTACAAACCGACATTTCTCATTCTACGAAAGATCCCAGCGAAATAAAAGGTAGACTCGCCGACACAGAAGACCTAGCCTTGCACACCTTTTTATTAGGATTACCAAACCATATTTCCAATATTCTTAGGTGTAGAGATCCTAGTAACCTCGCGGAAGCTATTAACTTAGCAATTCAAGAGGAAAAATTCTACAATCTCGCCCAGTCATCTAAGGGACCTGTAGAACATAGGCCGAAATGTAGATTATGCGGTAAAACGGGGCATACAGACCGATCATGCTATTTAAATCGCTACCAATCTTCTCATAAAACGCCATTTTCACCTACTTCCCATTCCGCTAGTTATAACCAAACCAAATCAGCTCCTTATAAACCTAACTCATACCATACGCAAACTAAACAAATAACTCCTCATTATTCACAAACACCGCCTTCCAAAGAAATTATCTGCAATTATTGTAAGGCTGTTGGCCATGATATAAGCCAATGCCGCAAACGGCAATACAATAATGCCAATCGCCAATTTTCTCAAATTCAAAGTAATAAAGTGCATAATCTTGAGGAAGAATCTTTAAACTAAATCGGATTCCGTGTTTGCGTCGCGCTGAATCCAATACACAAAAAGACGCAATGCGATGCTATTTTTATCACTCAGGCGATTCAATTAATTATAATGCACTCACTACACGCGTCAACAAACAGGGTATCCAGCCCCAAATTCATGACCGTGAAAATACTAATTCCACTGTTTTTACTAATCCCACTGTTTTTAACAAACCCACTGTATCCACTGTATCTCTACAACAAGCTAACCAACAGGGTAACCAGCCCCAAATGCATAGCTTTCAAAATAAAATTACTAAACCCACTGTATCCACTGTATCTCTACAACAAGCTAACCAACAGGGTACCCAGCCCCAAATGCATAGCTTGCTAACTAACACTGCTAAGTCCACTGATTCTACTAATTTTTCTGTATCTAACAAACCCAAGATTGAATCTACTATGTCCATAGAACCTACTAAATCCTCCAAATTCTTTCATAATAACCCCAAGAAAAATAATATTTCCTCTAAAACTCCTACAAAAAATTTAATAGCAAAATCTAGCTGTCAACCTATTTATAAAATTCACTATAATGACAAGGTACACTTACCACATATTTATGTACATTCAGAATACTCAAACAAACCATTAATCCTGTTAATAGATTCTGGATCAAGCATATCCTTGATCAAAAGGACTTCGCTCTCAACACAACCTCAAGTTATACCAGAGAAAATTCAATTTAAAGGCATAGATGAAATGGCTCAATACTCAGAAAGTTTTGGTCATTTTCTGCTAGATATTAAATTAGAAAAGTCACTAACAATTTATAGTAAATTCCACCTTGTATCGGAATCCCTTGAATTTAATTTTGATGGTATAATAGGCAACGATTTCTTGAAAAATAATAATTGTATTATACAATATGGTAACAACGCTTTACATATTGGCCAGTACCAAATCAAAATCTTTTTCACAAAACCCCAATATGTAATTCCTGCCCGGTGTGAAATGATGATAGAATGCAATGTCAGCAATCCAGAAATAAAAAGTGGATACATGGAAAAATCACAAATTCAAAAAGGAGTTTACTTGTCCAGTTGTTTGACTACAGTAAAGGCTAATAACCATGTTAACGTCTCTATCTTAAACACGACAAATAAAGAAGTAAAAATTCAGACCTTTTGCGTCGAACTCCATCCCTTTCATACTCTCCAAGACATAAATACTAACCCTATTAACAATGTTAACGAAATTCCACTCTCTAAAACTTCAGATCGTAACAAAGAAATTAGAAATCAAATCAGATCATCTCATTTAAATTCAGAGGAGTCAAAAACACTCTTAAACCTCTGCCAAGAGTATTGCGATTTATTTTATCTTAACGGCGACAACCTATCTCATACTAACACTTTACATCACGAAATCAAAACTACTTCTTCACAACCCATTCATGTCAAAAGCTACAGATATCCAGAATGCCATAAAGAGGAAGTAAACAAACAGATTCAAAAAATGTTAGATCAAAAAATCATTAAACCTTCTAACTCTCCATGGTCTTCTCCGATATGGATTGTTCCTAAAAAACTTGATGCTTCTGGCCAAAAGAAATGGCGTATCGTCGTTGACTATAGGAAATTGAACTACATCACTGTAGGCGACGCCTATCCTATCCCTAATATCACTGAAATATTAGATCAATTAGGACATAGTAAATATTTTTCCACATTAGACCTAGCCTCTGGATTCCATCAGATTCCTATGAAAGAAGAAGATTCTCCAAAAACGGCATTTTCCGTCAACAATTATGGTCATTTTGAATATACTCGAATGCCATTTGGATTAAAAAATGCACCTGCTACATTTCAACGCCTTATGAATACTGTACTTTCTGGTCTCCAAGGACTACACTGTTTCATTTACCTTGATGATGTCATAATTTATTCTCACGATCTTCAAAGCCACATAGATAAACTTAAATTAGTTTTTGATGCCCTTAGGCAGCATAATCTTAAATTACAGCCGGATAAATGCGAATTCCTAAGAAAGGAAGTAGCTTATCTCGGTCACATAATCTCAGACAAAGGAGTTTCCCCTAATCCTGATAAAGTTAAAGCCGTAGTTTCATATCCTACTCCCAAAACACCTAAAGACATAAAAAGTTTCTTAGGTCTCGTAGGTTACTATCGTAAATTTATTAACAACTTCTCTAAAATTACTAAATCCCTAACCAGTCTCTTACGAAAGGATGTAGAATTCGTTTGGTCACATCAACAAGAAGACGCATTTAATACTCTTAAAACTATGCTTACTAATGCACCAATCCTTCAATACCCTGACTTCTCGAAACCCTTTATTTTAACCACAGACTCATCTAATTACGCTTTGGGCGCCGTACTTTCCCAGGGTGAAATAGGTAGTGATCTTCCTATCGCATTTGCATCCAGGACCCTTAATAAAGCTGAAGGTAATTATAGTACTACAGAAAAGGAATTGTTAGCAATACTATTTGGTAAACAAAATATTGTCCATCCTTCTATTCTATCCCCTATGCAACTTCATAATAAATTACACTCTAATAAGAATAAAGTCTCACAAAATTTTCCTTTACCTTTGGATTTAGAAAATATGCATATACTTTTAGATATATCTTAAATTTCTAGTTTCATTACAGACACTAAATTAGTATTCGTTGTTAAGATTCCTCTTGTTCTCTTACAGGAATATAATTTGTACCATGTCTATGCTCTTCCTACTGCCCATGATATTACTAATCCACATTCGTTTGCGTTGATTAGCCCTACTGCTAAATTCCTCGCAATAACAGATGATAAATTACTGTATTCAATGACAGACTCGATCAGTGATTGCAAAATTCAACAAATAACTATCATCTGTGCAGATTAGGCAATGTGCATTCTAGTGTCTCGAACCCTACCTGTGAAGTGCAAATCCTAAGTGCTTACATAAATAAAATACCGGACACATGCAATTATAAAAATATAATTAGCGATATTGACGTTTGGCAAACTATTAGTAATAATAAATGGATTTATGTTCAATCCAATATAGCTAAGCTCTCTGTTAAATGTAATAATACTATTAATGACTATGATATAATTGGAACAGGAATCCTCAAACTTCCGAAAGGATGCATAGCTTTTCATAAACTCTTGCAATTCTCTCCTTCAGTAGAATACGAAACTGAATTGTATATGCCTACTCCTAACTTTAATATTATAAATGATGATTGTTGTTCCAGAAAGAAAATTAATTCTTCGCTTCCATATCTAACACCAATTAAATTATCTCATATAAATTTAGATTCTTTACATTACGTTACTCATAGATTAAATCAAGTTAACGACGAAATAGAGAAAATTGAAAACCAACCCTATCATATTAAATATGGAAGTTATTTTAGTGTTTTTACAACTTTAGTATCCTTAATCGTATTAAGCTATATTTCCTATAAAATATTTAAAATATTGTGTATTCGAAGAAAGCGTAACAATAGTTTAGATTCTAGTTCTAGTTGTTGTATTCAAATTTTTAATAGCTGTTATACTAAACCTAACCATAATATCCGAGCGATTAATACTAGTTCCAATTACGAAACACGTAATAGAGCATTCGAAACTAATAGTAGCTCAGAGAACTCTCCTACATTCCTAAGGAGAAACCTAGATTAATATGATAAATACTATTTCATGTTTCATTTATATTTTATACCATTATCCTAAGTCTATTATATACTAGACGCTATTTCAATACACTGTTTCCTTTGTAATTGTAAGAAAATGTTATTTTGTAGTTTTTCTATTTCTGTATGACTGTAAGTCTTAAATATTTTTACTCACTACTTTACGATACGATAAAATTCATGTTATTCTCAATTTTTGTTTCTAGTTCTGTTTTATTCTATATCTTTACCTATTGTAATACTCTAATCACTTTATCCTACTCACATCATATTTTCTATGATGTTTCGTCTTAAAGAGGGGAGGTGTTACATCCCTAAATTCTACATTAATAATGCTGACCTGCAACTATCGACTGACGCAGACGTCAATGGCCAGTCAGCGATATATTTGCTATAAAAACCCTAACTCTGCTTCAAACAGTCAGTCGTTTTGGTAATTAGTCAAATCGCTGTCCAAGACTACGGACCTGGTTTCTGCCCGCCGGTCTGGACTAGTAGTGAGACTAAGATCCTGCTCATCAAGTCGCCGTTAGACCTTTTGAAGGTCCTCGCGAATCGCGAAATAAAGTGATTTGAGTAAATCGTCTAAGTTGTGAGAATTATAGTATAATATAAATAATTAATAAATTAGTTTCTAGCCAGTGTTGTGTTTTTTTTTATAAACACTGAGGGCCCGAGACTAACAGTACGCGGATGCACGCGCCGATGCCCGCGCATAAGCACGCGAACGTGCTCACGTGCGTGCACCAGAAGCGTGGCCCGCGACGTGCTCACGTGCGTGCACACGCTTAACGCAGTTTATGCCCTTAGACCAATGATTATCTATCCCTATAAACGTAAACCTGATCGAGTTTCGTTGAGTGTGCCATCTGGTTGGGGAATAGGGAGAAGCGACACGGGTTGGATGACTGCAGCGGTTTTTTATGATTATATCTCAAACTGTCTGCACAAACAAATTTTAGAAAGCAATATACCACTTCCTGTAATTCTGTTTGTCGATGGACACAAAACCCATATAACTATAGAAGTATCAGAACTATGCCGCCGTCTTCAAATACATCTAATAGCGCTTTATCCAAACGCAACTCGCATACTACAACCAGCAGATGTTGCAGCTTTTCGCCCAATAAAGGTTGCTTGGAAGAAGGCACTGCGTGATTAGTACGCTAAATATTTACCAGAAGTACGCAAATAATTACCAGAAGAGTTTAACTAAAGAAACCTTTGCTCCACTGTTAAAAACAGTTGTAGGCTGCACCGGAAAACAATAATAATTATAGAAGTAATATTGACGTGGACTATGAACCTTTCGACCAACCGACCATAATCGTAGAAGACAATGATGTGACTGATATTATAGAAGACGAAAACTCTAGGGTGATTCTTGATGAATTTACAGGTGAGTTAATAAATAAAACCGAAGAAAGGGGAGATGAAAAGATAGAAGTGTACAGTGACCCGACACTTCAGAATATTTTAATAGAACCTAGTCCCACTCTGCAGCCCAGCACGTCAGAGCAAATCAAATATTCGACGGTTTCCATAATTTCTAATGTGTCTCTAACTGACTACTTGAAACAAAAAGTACCAGTATCACCTAAACGCCAAAGAAAGCGCCAAATAGAAAGACTGCCATTTGCTTTAACTTCAGACCAATACGTGGAAAAAATAAAAGCAAAACAGTTAAAAAAGGAAGAAGAAGAAGCAGCAAAAGAGAAAAGAAAGAGACTACGAGAAGAAAAGAAGAAAGAAAAAGAGAACAATATACCTAAGAAGAAAATTAACAAAAAATGTGATGGGAAAAGCAAAATAAAAATAATTAAAGAAGATATATGCAAAGAAAAGACTGATAATTCGTATAGGGTTAATACACAAGTAGAATTTTGTGATTTTTGTTTGAATCCCATTACACGTAGGGTTATTGAATGTCACCAGTGTAAAAAACGGTTTCATTTAAATTCTATTCCCTCATATCACAGAATTCATGTAACTGTGGAATATGAAGATCCATTTGTGTCACATTTGCTATAGAGAAAGTAACACTGACTCATCTGACGGTGAGTGTGATGCCATATTTAGCTCTGTTTGTGAAGAAGCACGAAAGCACGGCTTCGGCTAATTTAATTCTATAAAACTATGTTAATTTTAGATTTATTGATTTGTTGTTCGTGTGAATTAAGAAAGTTCCTTTGTCGCATTATTTTGATCTCATATTAATATTATGGGTAAAATGTTGATTTATTGTCTAACATGTTGTTTTATTTAATGTTAATTTTTATGTCCTTTTAGAGATAGTAGGACGAAACTGAGAAATATTTCATGTGGCCAGTTAATAATTTAATGACGGCCAGTTTCTAAAATTAGTGGCTAGTAACTACCAAAAAGTGTTAGTTTTTTGATTTTATTAAAATTTTGTATAAAATATTGATTTGTTTTACTTTAAAAACCCCGAACTACATAAAACAATGTTAATATTATTCTATGGCATTGCAGTGTATCCAATATAGTATCTTATTTTGACATTATTCATGCGTGACTTGGTGAATCTGCTTAAGTGGCCAGTTAAAAGTAGCGGCACGAAACTCTAGCGCTGACCGTTATTGCGCAGAAGTAAAAATTTAGGTATCATGGGGGAGTTTGAGGAATGAAGGGCGGGCGTGCGTACCGGTGAGTGGCTCCCCAGTCGCATTCCGTCCCCCGCACCGAAACGACGCACCGAGGACTTCCAGTGTACAGTCTCGCTCTGAGTTGCATTGTTATTATTGTTAAATTTCAGTTGGTTTGTTAAATATAATTATATATTTTGTTGTTTTATTAAGTTTGTTTATGAATTTAAGGGAATAATATACCTAGAAGAAATACCGTTTTGCGATGCTAGGCGTGTTACCATTGCCTGATTCAGATTAGACTAGTCTTATATCTAAAATAAAAATTGACAATATAATAATGTTTTATTTTCTACTCCCCGTAAGCTTTTCAAAATTTATTTATTCATTTATGGTAACTATACTATATAATTATGTCTTAAGTAATACGAAATCTTTGGAAATTAGAACTATAAACTATAACATATATAAGCACAAACAGGCACGTAACGTACAAAAAAAAATATATATAAAATTGTGTTAATAACTTCTATTTAAACATCAATAATATCTCTTTCCTCCTCCCAACTAACCAAAACTTATTTTTATAAATATAAGTAATACAGGAATATGACTATGTTCTTCTCAACTAATCAAAATCTACAGCGGGTAAAAACACTGCATATTTAAACAAGAGTAATATTCTCTTTTCTCTTTGGCCTAACCAACCGGAAGTTAAAACAACTTTTAGCAAATGTATACCAACAGCAACACAAAAGCAATTTTTATTAATTTCAGGTGTCATATACAAATCACCCACTACTGGGCCAGGCCTCCCTCCTTATAAGAGAGGTTATATAGAGCGTAGACCCATCACGCTCCTCCAATAACGGTTAGGTGGGCTGGGTGATTGTTTCATACAAATAGACCCAGAACATTTTTTTCCCATGTCCCAATCAGTCATGTTTATTGATGACTATGAGCAGATGATTTTAAGTTTCACAGACAGAACACCTAACATTAATTTTCAAGGAAAATCATAAAAACATTAAATCTATATATTAAATTTAATTTATTGTAAAAATGTGGCGAGTGCCCAATACTTTGTAGTTTAACTTTAATTTAATTTTTTTGGGGGTAATTTTGTAAAATTGTTTAGTACTGAGTCGAGTCGCGGACTATGTTCTTCCTGCTGCTGTCAATCTAATGGAAATGGGTTTTGTTGAAATAGTCACGTAATATAGATCATCTGAAGAGACTAGCGCCTAAGAGACAGGCTCGGCCTAGTTTAGTTGCTAGTGCTCATACTTAGTTGTATACAAAATTTGTCTAATATTTGTAAGTTCATAGTTTTAAGTACCTATTGTTTGTCTGGTGTCAATAAATGCATTTTTATTTTATTTATTTCAAGGAATATTAGTTAAGTATTAACATGAATATATATTCCTTATTTTTCTCACAAGTATTTTTTTATACTGTATATGCTAGCACTTGGCTACGATTATGCGTGATGGTAACCAAATATGCAACCGACGGTGGTACACGCTTGCCTATTCATTCTTGATTTTAAGATACCCACATTGTAGATGGTAGGCAAAACAAATGCTGAAAGGGCCTTCCATAATTTCGCAGTACGAATCAGAAACGAGGAATCAAAATGTTTTGTATGCGTCCATGGGATATTGACAAGGTATGGATGCAGACTACCTCAATGCCTAGCAGTGCTATGGTAGAAAGGTGAGGGGGGAACTAGATCGAAAAATTCCTGAGCACTCTCCAAAATATATTCTGTAGAAAATCAATAGACAGGCAACTTTCCGGTGATCATCTAATGTTTACAATTTTGCATGGCATAGCGCCTCGTTTACAATGATCCTTCTAGCATGGCGATAAGAGTAATATAAATTCATTAACAATCACAGACTATAATAATTTGATGATGATAGGGATTCCACCTACCGATTAAAATATAGAATAATAAATAATGTTATATGATGTTTTCAATGTTATATTAAATTATGAGACTTTGTGATTAAATCAATAATGTATTAATTATTGTTAAACAGTACCTAATTAAAAGGCTTGATTGATTCCTTTGTACTTAGTTGAATTCTTGTTTGTATTAGTTTTGGTAATTTTTATGAAATTTTGTTTATTATTGTTGGGGACGTATGTTAAGTATTGGTCTTGCACTTTTTTACCTTATAGAGTATAGTAAGTGAAGGTAGCAACAAATTGTAGGTAGACACATAATGAAAACTGAAACTCTCTTACTGTGCGTGTTTTAATTACAAACATCTAAACAATAGTTTTAAATGTTGTATCAATGTCTCTTGTTATATAAATTTAAAATAGTGGCTTATTATAGACCCATCATGACGCGGGAGAACTGCAGTGTTGAAAATATATATAATAATGACCAATAGATGGCAAAAGATCTCAAAGCCGTTTACCTACACCATGGGCTAACCAACTGAGAGAGTCCAAGCATACCACTATATCTTCGCAAAGATGGCCACCAAAAGAAGCAGGTGGAAAGACTGTGATCCTACTAGGACTACGATCTTAGCAGGAACAACTATAGATAGAGATCAATATTATATACAACATATAATAACATATAATATAAATTTCTCCTCGAACTGACCAAAAAAGAACTAATGGCAGGAAAACACAACTTTTGTTATAATATATGCCTTTCTGCCTGCAACCAAAATCCCAAAACCGCACATAACATTTGGTATAATGTTAAGTGTTGGCATAAACAACACTTAAAATTACCCTATTTAAAGAAATATTAGCTGTGTCAGTACATCAGAAATATTCCTTTCCTAATGCAACTATAAACGACAGTAAAGGAAAATATTTTATTGAGCAATTATTTACTTTTCTCCTCGGACTAACCACATCCCTGTACCAACACCACGGTTTTATGTATACAATATCGGCACATGGATATATATTTTTTTCAAAATTTCGAAATAAAATGAAAGTCACTTTGTATATGAATTCCAAGCCGTTTGGAATTACATAAACTCAGACAACTTACCGATTAACACTGTAACAAAATGATTGCAAAAATGAGAAGACATTTTCTTTAAAAATATTGATAACTAATTTCACGATTTTAAGAGAGCAATTTCTGCAATTCTGCATATGGCGTCACATTCAACGTAGGGAACATAAAATTGATTAAACGACACAATAATGAATCGACACCTTTGAAAAAACCCATCGACGCCTAAACATAAATAAAACTAAAGGAAATACATCGAGAATACAAACAAGTGACGACGCCATGATGAATTAGTATTACTATAAGTATAATAGTATAATACTATTTCCAAAAAGAGAAGGCCACTAGGCCACCACAGACAAAATCAGGACCATACCAGAGACAATATGTTCTTAGAGGATTTATGTTTTATATATTTACCACAGACTTTGTAATAACAATTAGAAATCTCAAAAGATTAATCTTATTAAAAAGAATCAACACAAAATAAAACGTACATCACTTTTATTTTTAATTGATAATAGCTTTGCGTGCTAACTTTTTTAAGCTGTTATGAAAGTAACTCTGTTATTAACGAATGTTTGTTTATCCTGTGCCCACTAGATGGTGTTAGCATATTTTTGAACTTACAAGGCAACGCTGTTTTTTTTCTAAATACCCTTTAGATTAGATCTTGTCCATGTAACTATTATTATAGGATCCTCCACAATATTATTTTATATATATATTAAGTTCTTATTATGATGATTTAAGGTATCTTTTGTCCGATTTATACTATATAAATAGCCACCATGCTTATTCTACGTAGGCTAGGTACTATGGGTAGCATAAGTTTACATACTTACAGCTTCTATAAAATAACTCGAGTCTATCTTGACTCTGCAACTATATATCATATATCAAGAAATTGGTATGGATATCCGAAATTCTATCGGGAGATCTTAATAATTTAATATTAACACAAAAAATAAAACAATATTACTTTTTCAGTATCATTTAATTAATATTACATTTTTCGAATTTTAAGAAGATATTCCGCTCATAATTTAATAAGTACATGCCGTGATTCATTTTAGCCCACTCAATTAAAAATAAGAATAGAACAGCGTAAACATATATAATATGATTTCTTTACTGAAAAGTAAAATAAATTACGCGCAGGTAAGTAAAACATTACTATTCTTTCAAAACATAGGTGTAGTTTTACTACTGAAAGTAAAGATTAAAAATGCCCAGCAAATAGAACAAAGATTCTCAAAATTAGATTAAATATATATATTGGTAATTCTCGTAATATTTATTAGATAGGTATTTTGTGTAAAAGTCACCACCTGCATTTTTGTGTCCTAATGTTTTTCTAAGCCTGGAAGATAAGCCATTTGTACCAGCTCTACTTATTGTGCTTTTATCTCTGTTATTTTTTTTTCTTCGTTGAGGTATACAAATAATAAATAAAAATAAAGTTCAAATATTGGAATAATAATACTTGCAATTTTTTTTATAGCTGACAATGTTTTTACACATATTCTTATTTTATACTAAATTTTTTTTTAAATCTTTTCTGTCTCTACCTTCAGTAGCCAAACTCTATCAAGAATTATATAAAAAAAAAGTAACTCAGTTTTCACTAATATAGTAAGGTAATATGTACTTTATTGAAGTCAACTGTATTTTAAAACACAAAAATATTCTACAATCGTCCATCAACTACACTTAAATTAATAGTTACCCTTCGCAACCGGTTTTGACACTTAATACTCATAAAGTCAAATATTTTTTTAATATACACTCACAGGAATAGAATTCGAATCTATATCACATGAGTAGATAAAAGGAACAGAGGCAAAGCATCTTAAAAACGTGCAAAATTGTTACCTGTTTTGGTAAAGTTGTCATAATACATTCAGACAAATTAAACAATCAAACATACGTGTCGCACTGACATGACCCTAACATTGTCAACTCTGCCAGCGTAAACCGGTTTGTTCCAGTCTCGCCGAGTACGCGACAAGCGGCTGGTGGCTTTTTCTCTGTTCCGTTTATCTACTTATGTGTCTATATCTTGTGAAATACTAAAAAATTAGCTTTTCTATTTTTGGATGACGCTTGGCTTTGGATGAATAGCTCGTGAAGGATTGGCACAGTTTACATCCTTCGATTTGTCACAGTCCTTGCATACTTCCTTAGCTTCTTCTGCTCTCATTAATCCTTTCATACAAGCTCGTCGGTTTAGGGTACTCTTGACCTGACTATTATTTAAGAGTTTGGTCCAGGAACATTCGCCTAGGCCTTCCACTTCCAACATTTCCATTCACCCTTGCTTCATAAATCTCCTTTTATTCATTTTCACTATATGCCCAAACCATCTAAGCATCCCTTTCTCAATTTTAGTCACTACATCTTCTTTCCGCACTCAAGTTGTGGCGCGGACATTTGCCACTCCCGGATCGACGCAACTTGAACCCATAGGCTGAAAAGTCTCAGCCCCGAAAGGGGCTGGAATAACCTGGGGAAACAGTTCTCCAGCGCCTGACACGGGTAATGAAGCAACTTCCCGCCGCACCCTTCACTCAATCCCTGGAGGTATCGAGAAGACGACATCATCGAGTTGTTGGTGTTGAATCACTCGGCGAAAACCTCAGCTCCTGTGCACATCTTACTATTCAAAACAAAGGCAAAGTCTTTCAAAAACAGTTGATCTATACTCGGAACATCTACGTAATTTAAATTACACATCACAACGATTAATAATTCTACATAAATATTGTCAAATACAGGAACTTCGAGAAGTAAAACTAATCTTATTTCTACCATTTATTACATTTTCATACAACTCTCAATAAAATCCTCTGGAGCAATTACGAGAATAGACAAATTACCTTTTTTTTTTATCTGTGGCAATTTTTTTTCAATACCGCATTTGTCGATCTTCCTAACTTTAGTACTAATAAATAAGCAAATAATTGTTTTTTTTTAATATCCCCATTTACGTATTTATTCCAAAGGACTTTACATAAAAGACATAATTTTAAATACTTTTATCTATCAAATTACGTTTATTTTTGTGTCAAATGTCAATTATCTCATTTGATCTCGCTGATATGACCTTGGCTTTACGAATAAGAACTATAAAATGAAATAAATTAGGCAACAATCTTTTATTAATTATATTTGATTTTAATATTTTACGGAATTTTCTTAAGTAATTTCTTAGAGCCTATCAACATTGTAGGTGTATTATAGATATTATAAGTTGTACCTGATATTAAGGATTAGCTTGTATTTTCAATTGGTTTTCAGAAATATTAAATTTTAATTATAAAATTTTCACGATCTACTTTTTTCTACATAATTTTTAGTTGACCTAGATACAACTAGCGCCATCTAGAGGCGAGTAGCAAGTCTATAACATTTATTTTTAGGTTTAATTTGACAAGGAATTCTTATTATTTTAAAAGGTTATATATATTTAGGTAAGTTCATTTTAAACCTTACGATAACAAGCTCCATAGAACATTATGTACATAATTATTATAAATAGCTATAATTTAAAAAACTACAATTTTTTATCGAAAGATGTACAATATTTTCCACACGTCTACAATTATGAAATGAAAATTAATTATTATTGCTCAGTTATTATTATTATATTATTTTATGATACACATCTCCATTTGAAAGTTATTTTATCGCCATCTATGTGCCATATTATTCGACTTTGTGAACAAAATAATAATTAATGTAGTAGTAGAAATTATGATAGATTTTAAAAATAAAAAATTGGTTGTCTGTAAAGTCGGTTTACTGACGATAGTTGAACGTGACAATGTCTTAAGAAAAGACTGATGGAATGGTAGCATTTAATTGGTTATTAAAATTTTTAATTTAAGTATATTTTTATAAATATTAATTTAAATTAATAAAATAATTGATTTTGATTTTATAAATTTATATTTCAAATTTATAATAAATATATTAATTTTTAATTTAAAATTAATATATTTAATAATTATATTAAATAGACGGATGTCGAACGCTGCCGAACGCAAAGGCCGATTGTGCTTCTTTGTCGCTCGGTCCGCGCTCTCGCTTGCTCTTCAAGCCTTACATGGAACGCCTCAAAGCGAAATAACGACGCATGACGTCATGTTTTTTCGTGTGTGCAGCCGGCTCTATCGAATTATAAGACGTTGTCACGTCAAAAAATGTCGGTCAAGGTTAATATTATTGATGACTTTTTAATGATAAAGATGTTGAGAGACAATTGGATCGGCTTTCAACTTTACACAAGAAGTGGATTAAAGTTAATTTTGTATAAAATTAAAAATAAATGATCTAAAAAGACCAACTGTTGAGTTTCTTGCCGGCACTTCTCAACAGGTCCTGCCTACCGAGCCGGTGGTAGAGTCACTATAAGTAGATTAATTTGAAATTTTAAAAGTGCTTATAATACCTACTTCAAATATTTTAATAATTTTTTAAATTCCGTTTCCACTGGGAACGAAATTAGATTTGCAAACATAAAGTTAAACATGTGTCTTAAAATAGATATCGATGTTATTTATAAATTGTTTACAACCCACTTATATTATTTAAAATATCTATAATGAAATTACATTATAAGAGTTATGACAATACTGTAAAGTTATAAATTAAAAAAAAAATGTTTATTCCGTGGTTTGGCTATAGGCAAGTCTCCAACACTCGCATAATATTAAAAAAAAAATACAGGCTAAAAATGCCTTGTTAGGTCTATGGTCAGCCTATACAGTTTCGGATCACGAGTTTATAGATTTCCAGTTTGATCTATGATTTAATTTTTTTTTTTAAAGAAATTCACAATAGTAGAGCACATTGAGGCGTCATTTCCAATCAATATCAGTAACATCTGATATTATCCTTACTGTCCTTACTAATATTTTAATATATAGATAGATAAATATTAGATAGTTTTTTACTCCTTCACGCAAAACTACTGAATGGATTTTGAAAAAACTTCACAATAATATAGCTTACATATCACAATAACACATAGGCCACATTTTATTCCAAAATTCCCAACGTATCAAGAACTACGCAAGTGAAACCGCGGGCGACCTCTAGTTACCTACATTGCCGAAGACAAAAACAAAAAAATAATATCGTCTTAATTAAGATATTATAGCAAAATAAATAAATACATTATTATATTAGGCATTTAAATTAAAATAGTAATTTGATATTTTACATTAATCCTAACTAATATTATAAATGCGAAAGTAACTCTGTCTGTCTGTCTGTCTTGCTTTCACTCTACAACTACTGAACCGATTTAAATAAAATTTGGTACACAGTAAGTCTAGAGCCTGAAAAAGGACATAGGCTACTTTTAATTGCGAAAAAAGGGTTGTAAGGGGTTAAAAGGGGGATGAAATGTTGTATGAAAGTATCGTCATTTTGAAAGCTTAAGACCTATTTCTTAGGCAGTTGATTAGATATTAATAAATATGACATTCAAAGCTTAGAAAAATTAGGCTGCCGTTTTAACTAATTCCACGCGGACGCAGTCGCGGGCAAAAACTAGTAGTTAATAAATAACTCTATGATACGAATAGCGGTAACCGAGCGAGAGCTCTGCTAGCATGCTCTACAACACTTTTTATTTGTATAAATTCGGACACCAATTAGTACTCAGTTCTTCCTCCGCTCGCTAGATGGCGCTGATACTAAAATACAATCGATTTTAACTTTTAACATGTCAATACAACAGATTATCTTCCAGAAAAGCTTTTTAGATGATACTATATCAAATATATTTCGCTCATGTATTATTGATTACGGAAAATTATTAACCAGGAGCGCTGCGTGCAAAGTTTGACCGGTTTAAGTAATACCTATTTCAAGTTTGTTCTACAGAACTATGAGGACTAAATTGTTAATAATTCCTCCACTTACTAGATGGCGTTGCCATTATTGTTTCACATATTTATACGGCAGGTTGTCCCTCAGGAAGGCTTGTTTGATGGCGCCGCGTCTAGTACACTTGTCCCACCAGGAGCACTGCGACCACACTTTGATATGTTCAAGTAACATTTCAAGTTAGTTGTCTAGACTCTAGAGGAAACAGCTGAATTCTTAGTAATACCTCCACTCACTGGATGGCGCTACCATTAATATTTAACACTTTTAATACGGTAGATTTACCCTTCGGAAAACCTTTTAGATGATAGTAAATCAAGTATATTTTCCTCATTAATTACATTTTACGGCAAATTATCACCACCAAGACTGCAGCATGCAAGCTTTCATCGGTTTAAGTAACAGTTTGTTGTTTAGAGAGGAAATTGAATTGTTAGTACTTCCTCCACTTACTAGATGGCGCTGCCATGTTTTACATTGCAAGTTTTTGTTTAAAAGTCTGAGGAAACAACTAAATTGTTAGTACTTCCTGCACTTACTAGGTGGCGTTGCCATTATTTATTACGGCAAGTTGATCCTCAGGAAGGCTTGTGTGATTACGCCATGTCTTGTACACTTGTGAAATGTTAATACTTCTTCCAATCACTAGATGGCGCCATTTTTACATTTTAGTTGGTTGTTTAGAAGTCTGAGGAAACAACTAAATTGTTAGTACTTCAACTTACTAGATGGCGTTATCATTGTTTAATACGGCAGGTTGTCCCTCAGGAAGGCTTGCTTGATGGCGCCGCGTCGTGTGCACTTTCCCCACCAGGAGCGCTGCGTGCACACTTTGACCGGTTTAAGTATGAAGCATTTGGTTTGCACGACGTTGAAGAACAGCTTCCCAACCATGTTGGATACCGAGGTGTCGGCCAGCTTGAGGCATGCGCGGAACCTGGAATATATTAAATAATAATTAATTTTTCCGGCCACTACAGGGCCAGGCCTCCCTCCTTACAGGAAAGGGGATATGGAGCGTACACCCTCCACGCTGCTCCAATGCGAGTTGGCGGGCTTAGGGTGATAATGTTTCATTTATTAACTATCTCATTCAGATGTTGGTGATTTTTGACGTGATAACGTCTTATAATTCGATAGAGCCGGCTGCACGCCCGAAAAAACATGACTCATGCGTTACCTCGCTTTGAGGCGTTCCATGTAAGGCTTGAAGTGCAAGCGAGAGCGCAGAACGAGCGACAAAGATGCACAATTGGCCTTTGCGTTCGGCAGCGTTCGACATCCGTCTATTAAATATAATTATTAAATATATTAATTTTAAATTAAAAATTAATATATTTATAAATTAATATATTTATTATAAATTTAAAATATAAATTTATAAAATCAAAATCAATTATTTTATTAATTTAAAATAATATTTATAAAAATATACTTAAATTAAACATTTTAATAGCCAATTAAATGCTACCATTCCATCAGTATTTTCTTAAGACGTTGTCACGTTCAACTATCTTCAGTAAACCGACTTTACAGACAACCAATTTTTTTGGTATATCTTAGGCACAGTTTTTCAAAGCCCGAGTCAAGAAACGACCTCACCCAAAGTATCCCATATTCTAACCACTGGACCCAATAGGCATTTACTTAACTTGTAAACTCTCGAGTTATAACTTCGTCTTTTATAGAACAGTTTACGAGGTCTTATAGGGGTCGTATGGTGGTCATATAATGGACATATTAAACAGAATTTTACTGTCAGATTTTATTGAGAGCTTTTATCGTGTGTTTTGTCAGCATTTTATTTTAATACACACTTAACATCACCGCGGAAGATTTATTTGGGTTTTAACCATCGAAAAAACGGAGGAGGTTCTCAATTCGACGCGTATATATTTTTTTTATGTATGACAACGCATAACTTTTTACAGAGTTGTCCGATTTTGTTAATTATTTTTTTATTAGAAGAGGCACACTTCCAATATGGTCCCATAGTTATCATGTTAGGATCTGATGATGATATGCTGAGAAAATTGAAGGAACTCTTCATATTTTATAGGCACACTTGCAGCGATTTCGGTTTTTGTCTCGGTATCGGTAGCTTTTTGGCTACTAGTGCCGTATAATATACTATGACAGTATAGTACGAGTACGTTACGTGGCGATAAATCACTAAAAAGTAGAAATAAAAAATTTTAACAAAAAATAGAACCGACTCAGAACGAAAAAAAAACTGTGTCATTTAGTTGCTCTAATTTACTTAAGCATTTCTAACTGCAAACTGCAATCTGCAAAATGCAACTAAATGACGCAGTTATTTTTTACTTTTTAGTGCGTTTTGAGTTTTTGTTAAAAATTTTTATTTCTTACTTTTTAGTGATTTATCGCCACGTAACGTACTCGTACTATACTGTAATAGTATATTATACGGCACTTGTAGCCAAAAAGCTACCGATACTTACACAAAAACCGAAATCGCTGTAGGCGTGCCTATAAAATTTGAAGAGTTCCTTCAATTTTCCCAGGATATCATCATCAGATCCTAGCATGATGACAATGGGACCATTTTGGAAGTGTGCCCTTTCTAATAAATCGGACAACTCTGTAAAAAGTTATGCGTGGTCATACATAAAAAAAATATACGTGTCGAATTGAGAACCTCCTCCGTTTTTTTATAGTCGGTCAAAAACTAAGTTTAGTTACTTTAATTTACTTAAGCATATCTATGAAGT
Organism: Mycalesis mineus; assembly: GCA_034621355.1. Lineage (NCBI taxonomy): Eukaryota > Metazoa > Arthropoda > Insecta > Lepidoptera > Nymphalidae > Mycalesis > Mycalesis mineus. The sequence goes on along the minus strand of JAXAVZ010000249.1, from coordinate 405,956 downwards.
CGATGCCACTCGGTTTTTTTACTTTACTTTACTAGAACCCAGAAACTGTAAAGAACTTTCCTTAAACTTGGATGCATAGATTAAAGACTACTAGATGGAGTCATAACGCGGCTGTAGGTTCAAGAGCGTGACAGACTTATTTCATTCGGCCTTTATTAGAAAGTGACAGAAGATTATTTTTTGTCCCTTTCAGCGTGTTCGTTTTTATTGTTTGTCAAGAGTGGAGTTTGTGACAGACAAGGGACATATCTGAGTAATTATTAGCTTTTTATTAAATTTGCTGATAAATAATATAACTTTGCGGTTACTATATTAATTTAAACGTTATCGTGCTATGGTGGGTTGTAATATTTTCGGCTGCAACAGTCGCAGCGAACAGAAAATCGAAGGAATTACGTTTCATACGTAAGTAGGCATAAACTTCATTGATTGATGATTTAAAGCTTAGATATATTATTTTTTAGCAAATTTCATGCATTATGCGTTTACTAAACTATCTTATAAAAAGTAATATTTCGTATTTTACGATAATTTAAAACATAACGTTTTATGATGTATTTTAAATGTTGACATGTCATGTCAATAAGGCTGATTTGCTGTCTCACGAGTGGACACGCTATGGGCTCTATCTAGTTGTCTTTAATCTATGCTTGGATGGCACCGACATTATAGATATTCAGATTAAGTAAATTAAAGTAACTAAATTATTGCTTTTATCGTGTGTTTTGTCAGCTTTTTACTTTATTACATAAATACATATATCACCGAAGATTTATTTCAGCAAGTTATTTTTAAAAGTATTGGAGAAATGTAAAGTGGTTTTAAATTTAGGAATGTCTTTTTAACGGCCTCTGTGGCGTAGTGTGCGCGGTGGTTTTATACGACTGGATCCGGGTTCGATTCCCGGCAGGGAAGATTGAGATTTTGTTAAATAGTCCCGGTTTACCAGTGGCCGTGGCTAGTTACCAACAAAGACGTACCGCCAAGCGAATTAGCGTTCTGGTACGATGTGTAGAAACCAAAGGAGTGTGGATGTTATTTTACTTCAACCAACGGCCTCCGCGGCGCAGTGGTATGCGTGGTGGATTTATAAGACGGAAGTCCCGGGTTCGATTCCCGGCGGGGCTGATTGAGATTTTGCTTAATTTGTCTTGGTCTGGCTGGTGGGAGGCTTTTCGCCGTGGCTAGTTATCACCCAACCGGCAAAGACGTACCGCCAAGCGATTTAGCGTTCCGGTACGATGTCGTGTAGAAACCGCAAGGGGTGCGGATTTCCATCCTACTCCTAACAAGTTAGCCCGCTTCCATCTTAGACTGCATCACCACTTAACATCAGGTGTGATAGCAGTCAAGGGCCAACTTGTATAAATCTATATATATAATAAAACTGTAACAGTTTCAATTCTGTACATTGTTTTTAATTTTTGTATGTCTCTCTGTCCGTATTTTTGTCGGCTGCAATTCACGATGAAATACTGTATGAAACTTGGCACAATTTCATTTATTTATTTTAAAAAAATTATTGCACATTATAAAGATAAACATAGCAGAAAAAACAGAGTAAGATTAATTGGCAAAAGGCGGCCTTATCACTAAGGCCTGTGTGCACCAAGATTTCGGTTATCATAACCATCGGTTAACATAAGCTAAACGTAAAAATTACTGTTCACGACAACCCGTACGCCGGTTAAGGACGTAAACCGGGCGGTTATCTTAACCGAGCTTACGTCCTTAACCAGCTTACGGGTTGTCGTGAACAGTAAAGGAGAATGCCAGACAATGTATAGAACTTTGACCCACTAATAAAAACATATTATACAACAATGTATTATGCATTATTTTATTGCATTTTTTTTACTATTTAATATAAATTACATTTAAAAGCTCTAGAACTCGGAGTATTCGACACTCGTGTCGAATACTCCGAGTTCTAGAGCTTAGGCTCGCCTAACGTTGGTTATCGTCTATTTCCGTATAGTTGTCACACTGACATGACGGTCGCAAAGCTTCATTAAATACATTTTTAAACAGGCATAACGACTCTGGATATTAGCGTTTTAGAGCCCACTTTTGATGGAAATACAATAAAAAACGATTTAAATGGCTAGAACCCAGTGCAATAATAAAGATTTTAAAATACGTAAAGAATGTAAACTAAAAGGAAATATATCAATTATTTTTTAACATAATTTTATTCCGATGTTCAACAGTAAAAATGGCTTATTGTAAAACATTTATATAATAATAGGATATTTTTAGTATATTTACAATTTGTGGTCTTTCTGGGTTAGGATCTGGCATTCTCCTTTATAGTTAGCTTATGTTAACCGTTGGTTATGATAACCGAAATCTTGGTGCACACAGGCCTAAGAGCGATCTCTTCCAGGCAACCTACCGAAAGATCCTAAATATTCTGTGAGACGGGAAATTGCAAAAACAAAAGAAAAGAGATTTTAGTTTATATTAAAGGGTTAATAAATACCCTTAAATAATAAAAAGGGTTGAGAGTTTGTATCGAAAGTCATTAATTTTTGAAGTCGTCTTTGTGAAAATTGATATAAATAAATAAATAATAAATATTATAGGACAATTACACACATCGCTATATAGCCCCAAAGTAAGCGTATCTACATAACTGATGAATATTTTATATATATTATATGTCGGCGGAGTAGTATCATGACAGCCACTCGGCCAAGTTCGGTGGTGACGGGGATGACCGTTCGATGCCGATATAAGGCAGCGATCTGGAGAGACTAGGCTGATTCTCTTCGTGGCGTTCACTGCGACCACATCTCTCAGTCGTGACACAGATCACGCCAGATTTATTAATCATTATTATTGATAGCTCAATTAGTTAATATTTTATTGAATTGGTTATTATTTATTGGTCATCGTTGTGATTATTCCTTAGTTAATTTGTCGGATTATTGATCATTGATTGATTGGTTGTTGTAGCAAACAAACATCCCTAAATTTGGATGGTCAGGGAGAATAACTTGAACAGAGGAGGTGAGTGTTGACGCGCGTCACTAAGAGATCTCTTTTAAACCTACACCCGTGTCACAAGTCTCGGGCTCTGTTCGAAGTTGTTCTCTCAGCCACGTTCGGAGTTATTCTGTGTTTCTCAATTTGAATATGATTCCAGTCTTTGTACCTGCGTCGAAAGGATGTCACCGCCATCCGACATATACATAAATACTTATAATATATAGATAAACACCCAGACACTGGAAAACATCCAGACTCATCACACAAACATTTATCCAGATGTGGGAATCGAACCCACAGCCTAGGACGCAGAAGGATCACTACCCACTGCGCCACCTGGCCGTCGATATAAAAGCAGTGTAAGTTTTTCCGTTTGATATTAAATATGTAAGTAATTTTATTGTTTAGGACAATAATAACCTCCATTTTATGATCGACGGAGTCGTTTCAATTTATTGCGCCGTCACTCGTAAATGTCTTTTGCATACGTTGGATGTCTTCACAATTTAAATAAGTATATCACGTCATCATCATCGTCATTATCAGCCTATGACCGACCCACTACAGTATTTTCGAAAAAAAAAATTGGTTGTCTGTAAAGTCGGTTTACTGACGATAGTTGAACGTGACAATGTCTTAAGAAAATACTGATGGAATGGTAGCATTTAATTGGTTATTAAAATTTTTAATTTAAGTATATTTTTATAAATATTAATTTAAATTAATAAAATAATTGATTTAGATTTTATAAATTTATATTTTAAATTTATAATAAATATATTAATTTATAATTTAAAATGAATATATTTAATAATTATATTTAATAGACGGATGTCGAACGCTGCCGAACGCCTTACATGGAACGCCTCAAAGCGAGGTAACGCGGCATGACGTCATGTTTTTTCGTGCGTGCAGCCGGCTCTATCGAATTATAAGACGTTTTCACGTCAAAAACGTCAGTTTTTAAGCCGATGTACAACAGTTTTTTTCCAAAGACATTTTGCCATATTATAAAAATTTTTAACAACAAATAGTACCGACTCAAAACGCACTAAAAAGTAAAAAATAACTGTGTCATTTAGTTGCTTTAATTTACTTAAGCATATCTATGAAGTCGGTGCCAGCAAGTTTAAGGAACATTTATTTACCGTAGTAAAGCAGTTTGTGGGTTCTAGGTAATGTCCTTAAAGTAGAAACCTTGGCTGGCACCGACTCCTAGATATTATTTCTTGTTTTTATTTCTTACTTTTTAGTGATTTATCGCCACGTAACGTACTCGTACCATACTGTCATAGTACATTTTACGGCACTTGTAGCAAAAAGCTACCGATATTTACACAAAAACCGAAATCGCTGCAAGTGTGCCTAAAAAATTTGAAGAGTTCCTTTAATTTTCCCAGGATATCATCATCAGATCCTAACATGATGACAATGGGACCATCTTGGAAGTGTGCCCTTTCTAAAAAATAATCATCGGACAACTCTGTAAAAAGTTATGCGTGGTCATACATACAAAAAAAAATATATACGTATCGAATTAAGATCCTCCTCCGTTATTTTTTGTCGGTTAAAAACTGACATTATTGCTTACGAGGGATAAGGTACGATATCTACCGCTACTGAGATACATGTACGTTTTCACATATCGATCCATTTTTCATTATTTATTCTATTAATACGGTAATATATATACAAAAGTACTAAAAACGTCCTTTTAAAAGCAGATAAAAAGCATTGAAAGTAAGGAAATATATCACAAGTACATTTTATAACACACACATAATTATCCATTAAACTTTTATCAAAAAAAAAAAAAAAATAAGAAAAGAGAGAATCGTTCGCAAACCGATGGGCTGATGCACCGCACTATAAACGTTCGGAAATCGAGTGCATTTGACGTTGACATATGCCACTGACATATAAAGGCAGTTTCGCGCCATTTATTGCGCTGAGGTGTTTCTGAACGGATATATTTTTAAAAATGGCTGATAATTCTTGAAATAAAATTTTTGTTCTATATTTTACTTGGCTTATTTTCTTTTAGACTTCCTCGGAAGATATAAAACCTTCGCCGCATTTGTCTGTCTGTTTGTTCGCGGTAAACTCAAACACTACTCTGAACGGACTGTCATGCGGTGTTTACTAATAGATAGAGTGGTTCCTGAGAATGATTTTAGTATATATTTTAAAGGACCCTGCTTCTGCGTCCTAGGCCGTGGGTTCGATTCCCAAATCTGGAAAATATTTGTGTGATGAGCATGGATGTTTTCCAGTGTCTGGGTGTTTATCTATATATTATAAGTATTTATGTATAATATATATAAAATATTGATCAGTTATCATAGTACATAACACAAGCTACATAAGCTTACTTTGGGGCTATATAGCGATATGTGTAATTGTCCTATGATATTTATATTTATTTATTTATTTATATCAATTTTCACAAAGATGACTTCAAAAATTAAACACTGTCCATACAAACTCTCAACCCTTTTTATTATCTTTCTAATACCTTATTATTACCCCTTCAATATAAACTAAAATCTCGTTTATAATATTTATTTATTTATATCACGTGGAGTGCAAATAAATAAAAATAATAATAATAATTTCTGGGTCGTATGTAAGGCACTCTAAGCGCGCCAACCTGCATTGGAGCAGCGTGGTGGGTGTACACTCCATATCCCCTCTCCTGTAAGAGAGGCCTGGTCCTGTGGGCCGTTAATAGGCTGATAATGATGATGATGGTGATGTTATATAAACTCCGATAAAATCCGCACCAATTTTAAATTACTTCATCAGGGTGTCAAAAACCAAGGTTTTTTTATCGACTACAAGTTGGCCTTTAACTGCTATCACACCTGATGTTAAGTGATGATGCAATCTAAGATGAAAACGGACGAACTTGCAGGATGCAATCCGCACCCCTTTCGGTTTCTACACGACATCGTACCGGAACGCTAAGACGTTTGGCAGTACGTCTTTGCCGGTTGGTAACTAGCCACAGCGAAAGCCTTCCACCAGCCAGATGTTGTTTAAAACTCCAGGTCAGCCCAGGACACTACAAAATTAGGACATGTATATAAATGTGAAAGACGCTGAGGGAAACATGTTCTCTCAAACCTCTATGGTTATATTTAAGAATAAACATAATATCAAAAATTGAGGAACCGACGGGATTCGAACCTGCATCTCTCTGGCAAACTGGGCACTTAGAGCGCTTTACCGCTAGGCCACGATCACGATGACGTCGGTGCCGAAATTGTACTTTAATATCCAGGTATATGGCCTTTAATGCCATCTACATCATTCCCATTTTATTCTTTTTTAGTTTTATTGAATAGTGTTTACCCACACTTTTGTGATTATTTATATTAAGGAATAAACGTAATATCAAAAATTTTGGAACCGACGGGATTCGAACTCGCATCTCTCTGGCAAACCCGGCACTTAGAGCACCTTACCGTTAGGCCACGATCACGATGGCATCGGTACCAACATTGTGCTTTGATATCATGTTTTTGATATCCAGGTATGTGGCTATTAATGCCATCTACATCATTCCTATTTTATTCTTTTTAAGTTTTATTGACAAGTGTTACCCACACTTTTGGGATTATTTATATTAAGGAATATACATAATATCAAAAATTGCGGAACCGACGGGATTCGGACACGCATCTCTCTGGCAAACCGGGTACTTAGAGCACCTTACCGTTAGGCCACGATCACGATGACATCGGTACCAACATTGTGCTTTGATATTATGTTTTTGATATCCAGGTATGTGGCTATTAATGCCATCTACATCATTCCTATTTTATTCTTTTTAAGTTTTATTGACAAGTGTTACCCACACTTTTGGGATTATTTATATTAAGGAATATACATAATATCAAAAATTTTGGAACCGACGGGATTCGAACCCGCATTTATCTGGCAATCCGGGTACTTAGAGCACCTTACCGTTAGGCCATGATCACGATAACGTCGGTGCCTAAATTGTACTTTAATAATACGTTTTTGATATCCAGGTATACGGCCTTTAATGCCATCTACATCATTCCCATTTTATTCTTTTTTAGTTTTATTGAAAAGTGTTTACCCACACTTTTGGGATTATTTATATTAAGGAATATACATAATATCAAAAATTGCGGAACCGACGGGATTCGGACACGCATCTCTCTGGCAAACCGGGTACTTAGAGCACCTTACCGTTAGGCCACGATCACGATGACATCGGTACCAACATTGTGCTTTGATATTATGTTTTTGATATCCAGGTATGTGGCTATTAATGCCATCTACATCATTCCTATTTTATTCTTTTTTAGTTTTATTGAAAAGTGTTTACCCTCATTTTTGGGATTATTTATATTAAGGAATAAACATAATATCAAAAATTGAGGAACCGACGGAATTCGAACCCGCGTCTCTTTAGCAAACTGGGCACTTCCTCTAACCTTTATGGTTATTTCCCTGTATTTCTATTGTACTTGTTTTTGACGTGATAATGTCTTATAATTCGATAGAACCGGCTGCACGCATGAAAAAACATGACGCCATGCGTCGTTACCTCGCTTTGAGGCGTTCCATGTAAGGCGGAACGAGCGACAAAGAAGCACAATCGGCCTTTGCGTTCGGCAGCGTTCGACATCCGTCTATTAAATATATTAATTTTGAATTGAAAATTAATATATATATAAATTAATATATTATAAATTTAAAAAATAAATTTATAAAATCAAAATCAACTATTTTATTAATTTAAATTAATATTTATAAAAATTTACTTAAATTAAAAATTTTAATAACCAATTAAATGCTACCATTCCATCAGTATTTTCTTAAGACATTGTCACGTTCAACTGTCGTTAGTAAACCGACTTTACAGACAACCAATTTTTTTTGTCAATTTTATTTGATAAATAAATAAAAAATAATATCCTGGGAAAACAGTACGGTTGGCAACTCTAACACAGGTCTACGATTAAGCTCCTTGCACTCGGTAAAGGTTAAAACCACAGTTAGACCTAAATACACAGCGCGGTTAGCGGCAATCTGCTGGAGTCCGGAGCAAAAAAAATAAACGGCGTTCGATTTATAAAAACAATGGTTTTTTGGAATTTCACAGATGGTCGAATGAGATTTAAGCTTTGTACACACTGTCATACTATAAAGGCGAAAGGAGTCTGAACATTTTGGGCCCAACACGTTACAACAATAAAATGTATCTTCAAAAATTCTTCATTTTTTTAAAAATCAAAATCACTAAAAATAATTAGAATTCATAATTGAAAACACATTTAAAAACATGTTGTAAATTTTAGGTTTTTGTTTTGCAAATCATGACATAATAGTAGGTCCGACATAATTGAAACTGGCAACATTGATAATCGTTCCATTTCCATCACTTAATGTCAATATTATGTCGTCAATTTAATTGTAAGCTTATGGCTTTCAATTGAATTGAATTGAATCAATTCAACAAATTCAATTTGACTGATAAGTTATCAAGTGAGTATGTTTGTTACTTCTAAACGGCTGGAGCGATTTTAATGAAATTTTGTGGAGTTAGCTGATACTGTAGGTTATCACATAGGTTACATTTTTTCCCAAAATTCCCACGGGAACCAGAACTAGGCGAGTGAAGCCGTTAGCATCCTTTAAGAATGTATAAATGTTATTTGAGCGTTCGGAATTATCATCCAAATTATGAAATCTATTTAAATGGATTTTTCTTTACTCAAAAAGGAATTGGAGAGATGGTCGAATGGGTTTTAGGTACGCACACTTTTTATTATTTTATTTTTTTCTACATTTGATTTATTATTACAAATTGTTACAATTTTTGTTAGACCTTGACCACAATTACACCAGATGGTAAGCTTCGGCCGTGGCTAGTCCCCACGATACTAACAAAGACATGTCGCCAAGCGATATAGCGTTCTAGTACGATGTCGTGTAGAAACCAAATGGGCTGTGGATTTCATCCTCCTAACAAGTTAGCCCGCTTCCATTTTAAATTGCATCATCACTTAACATCAGGTGTGATACCAGTCAAGGGCCAACTTGTAGTAGATAATAAAAAAAAATATATTTAAGTCTAAGTATTATAGTTATATTAAGTTAAGTCAATTAATAAACAAATATGAATCGAAGTGAACCAATAAACTAACAAAGCGTTTTTCCACCATTAGTAATAGTTCAAAGTCAAAAGGCAGTCAAAAGAAAACTACAAGTAATTAGGCTTTATGCGGGCGAAAGTCCAAGAACCTTTTGCTGACCGGTAAAAGGCTAACGAGCAAAAAAAAAAGAAAATCCAATATGGCGTCTCGACGCGGGAATTCGCGCTAATTCTTTTTCGGGTGCGCTTTGTTTAATACCTCTTTCGTTCTTAAGACTCGCCCGCATTCGATGTTTGGCACTTGTGGCTTAACTAAGCCACTTACTAGGGATGGGACTATCGATATGTCGATAACATTTAAGCTTTAATATTAATCATATCTTTAATTGTATGTATTTTATCTGTGTTATACATAGATTAAAAACAACTAGGTAGAGCCCATAGCGTGTCCACTCGTGAGACAGCAAATCAGCCTTATTGACATGACATGTCAACATTTAAAGTACATCATGAAACGTTATGTTTTAAAATATCGTAAAATACGAAATATTACTTTATATAAGATAGTTTAGTAAACGCATAATACATGAAATTTGCTAAAAAATAACATATCTAAGCTTTAAATCATCAATCAATGAAGTTTATGCCTACTTACGTATGAAACGTAATTCCTTCGATTTTCTGTTCGCTGCGACTGTTGCAGCCGAAAATATTACAACCCACCATAGCACGATAACGTTTAAATTAATATCGTAACCGCAAAGTTATATTATTTATCAGCAAATTTAATAAAAAGCTAATAATTGCTCAGATATGTCCCTTGCTTGTCACAAACTCCACTCTTGACAAATAATAAAAACGAACACGCTGAAAGGGACAAAAAATAATCTTGTATCACTTTCTAATAAAGGCCGAATGAAATAAGTCTGTCACGCTCTTGAACCTACAGCCGCGTTATGACTCCATCTATTAGTCTTTAATCTATGGTGTTATATATACTTCTATCAATAGTATATTTTATTTATTCTTTTATTCGTAGTCAATCCTTTTTAACTAAAGAAAAAAACGGAGAAGGTTCTCAATTCGACACGTATATATTTTTTTATGTATAACCACGCATAACTTTTTACAGAGTTGTCCGATTTTTATAATTCTTTTTTTTAGAAAGGCCACATTTTCAAAGAGGTCCCATTGTCATCATGTTAGGATCTGATGATGATATCCTGGGAAAATTGAAGGAATTCTTCAAATTTTATAGGCACACTTGCAGCGATTTTGATTTTAGTTTAAGTATCGGTAGCTTTTTGGCTACAAGTGTCGTATAATATACTATGACAGTATAGTACGAGTACGTTACGTGGCGATAAATCACTAAAAAGTAACAACTAAAATTTTTTAACAAAAAATAGAACCGACTCAAAACGCACTAAAAAGTATAAAATAACTGTGTCAATTAGTTGCTTTAATTTACTTAAGCATATCTAGGAGTCGGTGATTTTAGATCGCATCATGATTTAGGTACCAACACGCGTAACTATAACACACACAACAAGTTACAAGTTATTTGCAATAACATCTAATGGTATGACGACCTCCGTGGCGCAGTGGTATGCGTGGTGGATTTATAAGATGTAGGTCCTGGGTTCGATTCCCGGCGGGGCAGATTGAGATTTTTCTTAATTTGTCTTGGTCTGGCTGGTGGGAGGCTTTCGCCGTGGCTAGTTACCACCCTACCGACAAAGATGTATCGCCAAGCGATTTAGCGTTCCGGTACGATGTCGTGTAGAAACCGAAAGGGGTGTGGATTTCATACTACTCCTAACAAGTTAGCCTGCTTCCATCTTAGACTGCATCATCACTTAACATCAGGTGTGATAGCAGTCAAGGGCCAACTTGTAGTCTATAAAAAAAAATGTCATTCGGCTAATAATAATGATATTGATGACTCTGTCACTGGGAAATATAGCAAAATAAAAGATTTACCAGGTTTTTATTATCATAAACTTTGACAAAGTTTGACCATGAAATGTTGCTTGGAATTAATCACTGAATGAAAGGAATGAATGAAATATTCTTTATTGTACACCAAAAACAAAAACAAACAAAGAGAAAATACCTTAAAAACGAATGTACAATTGGCGGTCTTATCGCTAATGAGCGATCTCTTCCAGACAACCAATTATATTTAAGGAAAAGTGTATATATTGGAGTAGGCTCGGGTGTACGTACACAAAAATAAAGAACGAATCTTACTGAACTAAAATAAAAAAAGACGTGTGGCACTCGGAGACTGCCGCGGTAAAGCTATTGCATAGCACTTTTTATCAAATTATGTTTACCTATCGACGTCATCGGGAGCGTGGACTAGCGGTAATGCGCTCTAAGTGCCCGGATTGCCAGAGAGACGCGGGTTCGAATCCCGTCGGTTCTGCAATTTTTTTTAGCGTGATATTGCAAAAAGTCATTAATTAAAAAAAAAAATGACTTTTTGAAATATCACGCTTGAAAAAAAAAACTTCGGATCCGACGGGATTCGATCCCGTGTCTCTCTGGTAATCCGGGCACTTAGAGCGCATTACCGCTAAGCCACGTTCCCCGATGACGTCGTTGCCGAAATTGTGCTTTTGATATTATGTTTTTGATACTCGGAGGGTGTTAGGTTTTTTCGTTACGGAATTTCTGTATTCGGTCTCCACGCTCAAGGCCCGCGATAAAAGCTATACAATAGCTTAAAATTTGACTTACATAATATAATTATCTACATACATACACAAATTCATACATACATACATATATAAATGCATGTTACTGTTGTTGTCACTGTTAAGCAATAAAGCTGCCTTTTGTACCAGCTCTACTTAATGCATTTCATGTCTATGTACTGTTTTATTTCATTGCGGTGTACACATAAATAAATAAAGCATGGTTGCATATAACAAACCTCCAATTTATAATCGATATTTGATATAAATAATGCACATCACTAGTCGCCCTACCGCTTGACCAGAACTTTGCAAAATCAAACGAGTGAATGTGAGCCCCGTATCGGTACCACAGACTAACTTTTACTTAGAGCTCACGGATTTTATTTATTAAGTCTTTGAAACTGTCTCCGTTTCTAAGTTTCTAAGCCTTGTTTTAAATTTTACCTATTTGTACTTTTGTACATTATGTTTTTAAAACGGAGGAGGTTTTCAATTGGACACGTATATTTTTTTATGTATGACCATGCATAACTTCTTACAGAGTTGTCCGATTTTGATAATTCTTTATTTATTAGAAATATATATATATATAGTCCCATAGTCATCATGTTAGGATCTGGTGATGATATCCTGGCAAAATTGAAGGAAGTTTTGAGGCGGTTCTATTTTTTGTTATAAAATTTTATACTGTCACTATTTCATTATTAAAGGGAATAAAAATTAAAACTTCGCGGAGCACTTTTAGACACGTCCTTTATTGCGCCATCTTGCAGAGAGAGCGAGAAGGCAGATGCACCAAGACAACGACATTCACGTTCAGAAACAGTTTTACATAGAATATATTCTATTTAAAAAGACTGAACAAACCTAGGGTTGAGAAGTTGGTAGTGTTACACCGCCATGCCTCAGAGATCACTTATTAACATCTCAACATTATCATCATTATCGGCCTATTAACGGCCCACTACAGGGCCAGGCCTCCCTCCTTATAGGAGAGGGGATACGGAGCGTACACCCACCACGCTGCTCCAATGTGGGTTGGCAGGCTTAGGGTGATAATGTTTCATTTATTAACGATCTTTTTTTTTATTGACTACAAGTTAGCCCTTGACTGCTATCACACCTGATGTTAAGTGATAATGCAATTTGAGATGGAAGCGGACTAATTTTTTAGGAGTAGGATGGAAATCCACACTCCTTGCGGTTTCTACACGACATCGTACCGGAACGCTAAATCGTTTGGCGGTACGTCTTTGTCGGTAGGGTGGTAACTAGCCACGTCGAAAGCCTCCCACCAGCCAGACAAAGACAAATTAAGAAAAATCTCAATCTGCCCCCGCCGGGAATCGAACCCAGGACCTCCGTCTTATAAATCCACCGCGCATACCACTGCGCCACAGAGGATGTCAAATACTTTTCATACGTCCATTATTAATAATAGGTATTATATAAATGTACTATGTACATACATCGAGTAGGTGTTTATATCATTATTTAATTTCCACACATTTGGAGGTCGGTAAAAAATATCTAAGCCTCTATGGACGGTTTGTCTATGGAATGCATACACAGAGAAACCGCTAAGGGCTCGTTAAGTGCGAAATAAGTATCGCTTTGTCAGCTCGCACTCGCACTGATCCGAGAGCGAACTGTAGCCTACACCATACACCATAGACTATAGACTGTAGACCATAGAGTTCACACCACAGACCATAGACACTATTAGAATTTATCACCATTTTAATTATACAGAGCATAAAGTATAGACCATAGACTATAGATACTAATAAAGTTTATCATCATCGTCATTTTCAGCCTATTAATCGTATATCGTATCGCAGGTCGTAGTTCCTATTGGAGGTAATATGGAGTTTATACCCGACACGCTACTCTAATGCGCATTGGTGGCCTCATCTTTTTAAGAAGTTCATGGTAATGTTTGAGATCGACGGGTTTGTTCAACTCGTTACTTAGAATTAAATAACATAAAAGAAAGAATAACTCGGTATTATTCAATAAGCGGCCCAGGAGTCGAACCTAGGACACTCGATCCTAAGCCATAATAGATAAAACACGGGGAAAAACCTTCACAAGTTAGCCACTGACTATAATCACACTTGATGGCGAGTGATGATGCATGTGAGATGGAAGGGGGCTCACTTGTTAGGAGTAGGATGAAATCCACACCCCTTTCGTTTTCTACACGACATCGTACCGGAACGCTAAATCGTTTGGCGGTACGTCTTTGTCGATAGGGTGGTAACTAGCGACGGTCGAAACCTCCCACAACATCCGTAGCAATTCTAAAAATCTCAATAGGCCCCACCGGGAATCGAACCTAGAACAGTTTTACAAATCCACCGTGCATAAACATAGAAGAAAGAATAACTCAGTATTATTCCATAGAGCAACCGAAGACTTGAACCTAGGACTCTCAATCCCAAGCCATATAGACAAAATACGGGGACCAACAAGCCTGTTACAGAATATAAAATCTTATATTAACCTGCGTTAGGAATCGAACCCACGACCTACCGATTATTAAGCAAGAATTAAACAAACTCATATCATATGAGACAGGCTGTGACATGTCATTGAATAAAAAAGTCTTTTAAAAGAAAAAGTTCACTCAATTAGTTCCCAGTGTCTTCACGCTCTTGTAGATATCGGCTTTCAAAGTCTCTCTCAACTTTATACCGCGCCTCCGACGTTGATATACGAAGCGAAATAACGTAGATACACACTTGCATCACGCCAAACAGGCGTATTGAAGTGAAGGAGTGTAAACGGCTTCGTTTCGTAACGCTGTAAGATGCCAGTCTGTCTGGCTTCAGAGGAGCAAAAAACAGAGGAGGTTCTCAATTCGACACGTATAAATTTTTTTTTATGTATGACCACGCATAACTTTTTACAGAGTTGTCCGATTTTGTTAGAATCTGATGATGATATCCTGGGGAAATTGAAGGAACTCTTCAAATTTTCGAGGCACGCTTACAGCGATTTCGGTCTTTGTCTCGGTATCGGTAGCTTTTTGGCTAAAGGTGTCGTATAATATACTATGACAGTATAGTACGACTACGTTACGTGGCGATTAATCACTAAAAAGTAAGAAATAAAAATTTTTAACAAAAAATAGAACTGACTCAAAACGCAGTAAAAAGTAAAAAATAACTGTGTCATTTAGTTGCTTTAAGTTACATAAGCATACCTAGTAGTCGGTGCCAGCCAAGGTTTCTACTTTGAGGATGTTACCTAGAACCCACAAACTGCTTTACTACGTAAAATAAATGTTCCTTAAACTTGCTGGCACCGACTTCATAGATATGCTTAAGAAAATTAAAGCAACTAAATGACACAGTTATTTTTCACTTTTCAGTTCGTTTTGTGTCGGTTCTATTTTTTTACTCACGCATACGATAGCGGTAGGCAGGCTTTTTGACCATTGACCCACAGCGTATTTAAGTTATCACTCCGGTCGAGCGTCCCAAAACGCACACGTTTTTTGACGTTAATATAACCAAAGCTTTTATTAACGTCAAAAAACGTGTGGGTTTTGGGACGTTAAATTTTATTTTACTAGTTAATTTATAAACCGTATTCAAATAGTACGTACATTAAAAATCATTATTATAACCCTATCAGGCAACTATAAGCCACCAACTTCCTAACTCCGGGCTTAGGATTCTACTGAAAATTACTTAAAAGAAAGAATAACCCAAAGTTATTCTAATAAATATAAATAAATAAATATTATAGGACAATTACACACTACATCGCTATATAGCCCCAAAGTAAGCTTAGGTAGCTTGTGTTATGGGTACTAGATAACTGATAAATATTTTTATATATATTATACATAAATACTTATAATATATAGATAAACACTCAGACACTGGAAAATATCCATGCTTATCACACAAATATTTTCCAGATGTGGGAATCGAACCCTCGACCTAGGATGCAGAAGCAGGGTCACTACCCACTGCGCCAGTCGGCGGTCATTCAACAATCCGACAAGCTAAACATAGTGCTGATGTAAGTACTTGATAATTATTTTTTGTAAAGCAAATACAAATAAAATATCTCAAGTGGAATATATCAATGTCATGCTCATATTTCGTAGACAACTGCCCGATCACAAGTTGACACGCCGCGCCGCCATCTTGCGGTCTTCGAAATTCGAAAATCGCGCGCGCGAGTAATGGCGCGGAAACCATAGACTCAACATGTCTACCATTATTTTTTCTTTTAAATTTTTTGATAATAATGCATTTATTATTTTGAGCTTGTGTATTTCGATATTTTAGTCTAATCTAATGAAATATACGTCAAAATTATTATTTTTTATGAATTTTAGAAGAATTTAAAAAAATACATTGATTATCGTGTCGCTATGTTAGTTTTTTTTTTATATTCTAGCATTAGCAAGAACTATGTAATATATAAAAAATAAAATAAATAACAACCCACAATAAGATAAGTATATAAATGTAGTATATAATTATTTATTTTACATTTTTCATATGTATTTATGTTTATTTATTTATAAATATTGTAGTGTTTATTATTTGTAAGTAATCATATATTTAAGTAATGTACAAAGGTTTTAGTTTCCTATGTTTTTTTTTTCAATTTATTTGTGAATTTAGTTTTTATTTTCCTTGTTTTGTACACCCTCACCTTTTAATTATTAATAGTTGCTTCTTAACTAGGTTGCCTGGAAGAAATCGCCTGTTAACGAAATTCTTGTAAATTCTTGTATCTATTGCTTCTTTCCTGTTTTGGTGTGTGCAATAAAGTATATTTTCATTTCAATTCAATAAAGTTCATCTATACTAATATTATAAAGAAGTAAAATTTGTAAGTTTGTAAATAAAACTCTGTTGGGGCTAATCTTCAGAACTACAGATCCGATTTTAAAAAGACCGTGAAATTTATTAAATTTAGCTTTAGGCGCGTACGCTGCTTTAGATATTGGATATAATTGAAAACATTGTATGAAAACTTTGTGTATCTTAAAAAGTTCTACAAAAAAGTCTGCGATAGCATATATCTACCTTTTATATTTTATCAGATATATAACTTTTTGTGTTTTAAAAAATCATATAATTCATATGCTTACGTTTACGTCATTATTTATACAACTAGTTATTAGTTATATAGTTTCGGAGATATCACAAAATTTCTAAAAAGTGCGACTCTGTAATGAATCATTTAATTAATATGGTTAAGTTTTCGTCATTATTTATACAACTAAACTTAAATCTTTATCAAAATAAATTATTTAATAATCACAAAGATATTATAGAGATAAGATTTGCCTTTTACAGCATGTTAAATAGTTATATAGTTTCGCAGATATTGCAAATTTTCTAAAAAACAACTCTGCCGCTATATCGTCCAAATTAAGTTGACCTCCTCCGTGTTATGTTATACGTACTGAATATGACCCCTATTCAGTACGTATAACATAACATGGAGGAGGTTTTGGGAGATTTTGCGTTCCGTTACGATGTCGTGCAGACACCGAAAGGAGTCTGGATTTTTATTATACTACTAACAATGGAAGCGGTTCCATCTATGATGGCATCTTCACTTACCATCAAGTGTGATTAGAGTCAAGGGCTAAATTGTAACGAATAAAAAAAAATCCATAGCAAAAGTGTTGCATATTCACCCAAGACAAGCAAGTAGTTATAAAAAAAAGTCCAAGGTTTGACCCACACAAACTAAAGAAGAAAATTACGTAAAAGTTTGCAACACACAAGTTTATCACACCAAGGCCATTTGTAATGATTTAGACATGGCAACATTCGGTCGGACATTAATCGCGCAAACAACCCCCCGTGACCAACAAAAAGACCTTTCCGCCCGAATAAACGGCGCAAATAGATATCGCGAACCTACAAAGAACCCTATTTGACGTTCATAATTTATGTATTGTCACCGCGTATTTAACCTCCGCGGTATTTTTCACATTATGCGCCGTCAAGCGTGGCGATAACGGAACGCACCCATAAGCGAAGATTCAAGATGGCGGCACGTGACAGCACCTTTGGCGGGAAACGGCCATTGTTGTTTACGTTGCAAATTAATGCCACTTTCGAGATTTTTTTTTACTTATTTAACTGAAAGTTTTTACAAACTTCTAAGGCTAGACTGGTTGTACATCATCATCAATATCAGCCTACTAACGGCCCAATGCTAGACCTCCCTCCTTAAATGAAAAGGGGGGGGGGGATATCAGCCTATTAACAGCATACTACAGGGCCAGGCCTCCCTCCTTATAGGAGAGCGGATATGGACCGTACACCCACCACGCTGCTCCATTGCGGGTTGGCGGGCTTAGGGTGATAATGTTTCATTTATTAACGATCACTATCAGATGTTGATGACAGTGACCGGGACCGACGGCTTAACGTGTTTAAGGCACGTGGGTGTCACACCACCAACTTCCAAACTCTGGGCTTGGAATGTACTGAACATTTCATAAAAGAATGAAAAAGCTCAGAATTAGTCCGTGACCCGACCCAGGAATCGAACCCAGGACCTCGTGACCGAAGCCAGGTAGGCTACCAACGAGACAGTAGATAGTATTTTTGATTGATGTGTTTTATAATGAACATCTCGATAGCATCACTGTATTATTGTTCCCAGCGTGTGGTGTCTGTTTTAGCGAATCGAAATCAAAAATGATTGCGAACTCATTTCTGAGAATGTCTGCTCGAGGATTTTTGACGGTGCGTCGCGAATTTGATTGATTTCTGAGAATACAGTACAGGTACCACTTGGTAACAGTCCGCGTCTTTGTCCGCGAAAAATTGAGGGCCTAAATCAAAACCGTCTTTTTTTTATCGACTACAAGTTGGCCCTTGACTGCTATCACACCTGATGTTAAGTGATGATGCAGTCTAAGATGGATGCGGGCTACCATGTTAGGAGTAGGACGAACATCCTTTCGGTTTCTACACGACATCGTACCGGATCGCTAAATCGCTTGGCGGTACGTCTTTGTCGGTAGGGTGGTAACTAGCCACGGCGAAAGCCTCCCACCAGCCAGACCAAGACAAATGAAGAAAAATCTCAATCTGCCCCGCCAGGAATCGAACCCAGGACCTCCGTCTTATAAATCCACCGCGCATACCACTGCGCCACGGAGGCCGTCAAAACATCTATACAGACAAACTTTTGCCTTTATATTAGTAAGGATTGTACTCAAATAACATTACTGCCTCATTGGTCTTATGGTTAGTCTATCTGGCTTCTATTACGAGGTCCTGGGTTCGACTCCTGGGTCGGGTCACTGAATAATTCTGAGCTTTTTCATTCTTCTATGAAATTCTTAGTACATTCCAAGCCCGGAGTCGAGATAAATAAATAAATAAATAAATATTATAGGACAATTACACACATCGCTATATAGCCCCAAAGTAAGCTTAGGTAGCTTGTGTTATGGGTACTATGATAACTGATGAATATTATTATTTATATTACACATAAATACTTATAATATATAGATAAACACCCAGACACTGGAAAACATCCATGCTCATCACACAAACATTTTCCAGATGTGGGAATCGAACCCACAGCCTAGGACGCAGAAGCAGGGTCACTACCCACTGCACCACTCGGCCGTCGGCCGAGATGTTGGTGGTGTTACACCCCCGTGCCTCGCAGAGCACGTTAAGCCGTCGGTCTCAGTCACTGTCATCAATATCTGATAGTGTTCGTTAATAAATGAAACATTATCACCCTAAGCCCGCCAACCCGCATTGGAGCAGCGTGGTGGGTGTACGCTCCATATCCCCACTCCTATAAGAAGGGAGGCTTTCAAATAGGCTAATAATAATGATAATGTTAACCCTACTCTGGCATGCAGTTAAAAATCAAACTCATCGTCTAATTAAACATCTAACACCCTTCATTTGGGTGAAGGGTTAAAAAATATAGCGTCATCATAAACATACCGCCATTTTACTTAATAGATAACGTCACAGATAAAAACTACCTTTTAGTGAAGGGTCCACAGATAATGAAGACACAAAAAAAGTTATAAAAGGCCATCGAGGATATTTTAACTATCCTCTTTGTCAGTGGTTTCCAAACATTTGTATGTCTTGGACCAATACATTTTAAAATTTAACAACAAATTAAGTTCAATAATATTTTAAAATTTGTATTAATATAATAGATCCAAGGGCGTAGCTATAGCCTTCTCATGGAGGTCCAAGGGTTTAAACATGTGTGGTGGCTGTGTACACACACACACACACACACCAACGTGTATAATGAAATGTCGACTAAGTATTTGGTGTAGCGACGGCGGGCGGATTTGCCCGCAGTATAGTTAGTCGTTAACGGGTAGCCAGTAAGACACAACGCGTAATAAATAATAGTGAACAGTTGGTGTGGCTACTCATTTACTAACCTGACCTTAGCAGAGCAAACAACCCCTAAACATGAAAAATTAGGTAGCTTTTGCTTTAGTATCAGTTAAACATACAATTCTCAATGCAAATGTTATATAAGGTGAGTTTGAATTATCTGCCAGCATTGAAACTGGAGTAAGTGTAATGCATAGTGATTACAACAGCGGAATAAAAACATTTCTAGAACCAGTAACAAAAAATTCAAATATTACCTACAAAATATCTACTCACTTAGGACATTTTGCATAACACCATCCCATGCATTCATAAATTAACCGCAGAGTCACCCTAGGTACCGAACAAAGGAGGTATATCTTAAACATTCTATTGCTACCAAATAAAATACAAAAAGAAAAGCCAAACAACCAAAATACTACTAGACCAGACCTGAACTAAGCGACTGTTTGTTCGCTGCCAGCATTTCAAACTAACTTTCAATCTATTAATGGAAAGTTCATTGACCTTGGTAGTCGATCTGCTGTTACGTTTGTTATTTTAATCAATTCTAGTGTGTATGTAGGTACCAAACTGACTTGGGGTTGCTGGCTGGCTGGCTTTGGGGTTAATTTATTGATGTATTGGATGATGTTATGCATACTGTCATAAGTGAATAGATATTTTGTAATGATTTATAAATCTTGGAACAAATTTATTTTGTTATTGTAATCTATATGCATAAGACTTGCTCCAGTGTCAACGCTGGCAGATAATTCAAATTCACCTTATATATGTGTTACAGGGTTCTCAGGGCGCTAAGAGAGGGGGAGAGACAGGCGATATCCACCGACACTCCCCCCCTCCCCCCTCATGGGTAGAGCCCACAGCAGCTTGCATTTATGCTAATTTATCAAATTCGAATATGTCTTGGTAATATGTAAACTGTAATTAATTAGGTACAATGACAAAAAAAAATGTGAAAGTCATGGTCAGTGTTTCGACGTCTCCCGTTGCGCAGTGGTGTGCGTAGTAGATTTATGAGAGGGAGGTTTCTAGTTTGATTCTCGGTAGGGCCAATTAAGATTTTCTGAATTGGTTCAGATCTGGGTGGTACCGCCAAGCGTTCCGGTACGACATCGTGTAGAAACCAAAGGGGTGTGGATTTCATTTTATTCCTAATCAGTGAGCTTGCTTCCATTTTAGATTGCATCATCACTTAACATCAGGAGTGATTGCAGTCGAGGGCTAACCGGTAATATTAAAACATAAAACAAAACTTTCAAAAATCTACTATCGAGTACCTACTCCGCTTTGTATTTCATCCTCAAATATTTTTGTCACTTACACATACCCCATGGGGGTCGAAATGACCACTTTGAGCATGACTGTTCTATCTTTATTGCTATAGAAAATAATCTTTTTTATTATGTGAGTATTGTTCTGTTTATATAAAACTACGGATGAATTTATTATTTCGATAGTCGATACAAATCACACTAATGGTACAAAAATGACGGCCTCCGTGGCGCAGTGATATGCGCGGTGGATTTATAAGGCGGAGGTCCTGGGTTCGATTCCCGGCGGGGCAGATTGAGATTTTTCTTAATTTGTCTTGGTCTGGCCGGTGGGAGGCTTTCGCCGTGGCTAGTTACCACCCTACCGACTAAGACGTATCGCCAAGCGATTTAGCGTTCCGGTACGATGTCGTGTAGAAACCGAAAGGGGTGTGGATTTTCGTCTCACTCCTGACAAGTTAGCCCGCTTCCATCTTAGACTGCATCATCACTTAACATCAGGTGTGATAGCAGTCAAGGGCCAACTTGTAGTCATAAAAAAAAATGAAAGTTGTGCGTGTATGTTTGTATACATCAACTTGATAGTGACCACTGATCAATCAAACATTATCACCCTAAGCCCGCCAACCCGCATTGGAGCAGCGTATAAATAAATAAATAAAAAAAAATTAAAAAAAAAAAAAATAATAATAATAATAATAATAAAAAAAAAAGAAATTATAAATAACGAAAACAAAAGGAAAAAATATATATATATATATATATTGTATTATAGCGTGATTATATGTATGTATATGTTTATGTATTTATATACGTCAGAGTAGAAAGATGTCGTACAATAAATAACGATAGAATCGAGAATACAATAAAAAAAAAAAAAAAAAAAAACATTGTAGCAGCGTGGTGGGTGTACGCTCCATATCCCCTCTCCTATAAGGAGGGAGGCCTGGACCTGTAGTGGGCTGATAATAGGATGATGATGATGAATCCAGGGTATTCTCTAACTCCATTCCAAATTGCAGGCCAATTTCTTTAATAACAAACACACACACAAACTTTCATCTCTATAGTATAGATAGTAGGTTATGATTAACCAGGGACAACCCACCACCACCCATGGCCCTTTCAACCTCTCGGTCATTTGGGCCCAATCTCGGGAGGGCAACCCGGAATCCGCACTTCTCTTCGCGTTTCATCACCGGGCCGCCTTCTTGACTCCCTACAAGTTCTTTGTCATCTCGTCCTTGTCCCTAATGTACACTCTCCCCCTTCTGGGGCATGCACGTCACACAACGCAGGCACAGGGACAACCCACCACCACCCACGGCCCTTTCAACCTCTCGGTCATTTGGGCCCAATCTCGGGAGGGCAACCCGGAATCCGCACTTCTCTTCGCGTTTCATCACCGGTCCGCCTTCTTGACTCCCTACAAGTTCTTTGTCATCTCGTCCTTGCCCCTAATGTACACTCTCCCCCTTCTGGGGCATGCACGTCACACAACGCGACTCGCTCGCGACGCCGCGGTCCGTAGCAGCTCCATAGCAGCTCCATAGCTCCATAGCAGTAGGTTATGATTAGTAAGGATTAATATCTGAAATGATCTTTTTAATTATCTACATAAGTTCCAATCAGCGTGACGGAACAGACAGACGGACAGACAGAATTTATTGCCGCCAATTAGTTGCTATGAGATTTTATCAGTTATTGTGATTGTAGGTTAGCACAGAGGTGGAATGGAGTCGCGTACATATCTAAACGGTTAAACTATCCTTACTAATATTATAAAGGGGAAAGTTTGTATGGATGTATGGATGTTTGTTACTTTTTCACGCAAAAACTACTGAATGGATTTTGATGAAACTTCACAATAATATAGGTTACATATCAGAATAACACATAGGCTACATTTTATACCGAAATTCCCACGGGAACGAGAACTACGCGGGTGAAACCGCGGGCGTCCTCTAGTAATAAAATAAAAAGACGTGTGGCAATCGGAGACTGCCGCGGTAAAGCTATTGCATAGCATTTTTATTAACTTATGTCTACCTACCGACGTCATCGGGACCGTGGCCGAGCGGTAAGGCGCTCTAAGTGCCTGGATTGCCAGAGAGACGCGGGTTCGAATCCCGTTGGTTCCGCAATTTTTTTTATTTTGAGCGTGATATTTCAAAAAGTCATTAATTTTTTTTTACAAGCGTGAAATTTCAAAAAGTCATTAAAAGTTCTGGTATTTATCGATAGATGGAAAAACTAAAAAGTAACCGTTTAGTTTTTTGTGACTCGTTCCCCGATGACGTCGTTGCTGAAATTGTGCTTTTGATATTATGTTTTTAATATTGAGAGGGTGTTAGGTTTTTTCGTTACGGAATTTCTGTAATCGGTCTCCACGCTCAAGGCCCGCGATAGAAGCTATGCTATTGCTTAAAGTTTCACAGCCCCGAGGAGTCCCCTGGCAACCGTCAGGCAAATAATGACAGCTGTCATTATAGCTCCGTCGCTACCCGGGTAGCCGCGGGCCTCAAAGAAGGTTTGAATGTCAGGCCCACAGGGGTTAATAAATAAAAATTTTAAAAAACATTCAGACCGCCTGCTGCAGGGCTCGGGCCGAAAGTAACCGGTGGTCAGGGCTCCAGAGTGAGGAACCTCCTCACAATACGCGCCGTTTCAAGAATCACCGCCTTCTGTATCCGACCCAACAGCCAAGCGAAAGCTTCTTGATCGAAGTATTTCGCTGCAAGACCATTGATCGAAACGATTACAGGAACAATAATGGTTGACTCAACATTCTTCATGGCGGTAATCGAATTTGGATATTATGGTGTGTTCCAATTATCCAAATCAATATTAAATTATAACTAGCTGACCCGGCAACTCTTGTTTGCATTCAAAATTTAAAAAAAAATTTCGATTATCAGACCTGCTGAACGCATACAAAATTTGGTAAAAATCGGTAAAGCCGTTTCGGAGGAGAACGGTAACTAACATTGTGACAGGGAAATTTTATATATTTATATTTGAATATCTTACAAGATTTGATTTATTATTTTATATATTCGAAGATTTGAATATATTACAAGATTTGATTTATTATTTTATATATTAGAAGATTTGAATATATAACAAGATTCGATTTATTATTTAATATATTAGAAGATTTGAATATATTACAAGATTTGATTTATTATTTTATATATTCGAAGATTTGAATATATTACAAGATTTGATTTATTATTTTATATATTAGAAGATTTGAATATATAACAAGATTCGATTTATTATTTAATATATTAGAAGATTTGAATATATAACAAGATTCGATTTATTATTTAATATATTAGAAGATTTGAATATATTACAAGATTTGATTTATTATTTTATATATTAGAAGATTTGATATATTAGAAGATATTAGCTTCATAATATTAACTTAATATTATAAAGCTGAAGAGTTTGTTTGTTTGTTTGAACGCGCTAATCTCGGAAACTACTTGATCTAATTGAAAAGTTATTGTTATTTTGTATAGTCCATTTATCGAGGAAGGCTTTAGGCTATATAACATCACGCTGCAACCAATAGAAGCGAAGAATCAGTGGGAAATGTAGAAAATACGGGGAAAAATCTTTGAGGGAGTAACTTAATTTTTTTTTATAATCTTATTTATTTTAAACTAGCGACCCGCCCCGGTTTCGCACGGGTACAATGCTTTTACTAAAGTAAAATAAATCTTGGAAAATATTCACTTAAATTACGATTACATGCTGTTAAGGGCAATAGTGATCTATATTGAATGTACAAAGTATTTAAGATACTCAATTGAACAAGGATTAATGCAGTGTTGCTTAAAATCGCTTCGTAAAAAAGCCATTACTTTTGGTTAGTAAAAGATAAAAAATGGTTATTGTGGGTTATCCCTAAGAGATAGACATATACTATCGCGGACTTTTTGTTGAAATTTTGAAAGGGTGCAATACTGTAGAACATGATTTTGATATATCTCGTAAGGTTTAGCGACGTTCGCAAAGTAAGCGCAAAAAATTCGTTAATTTACGACATCACATCAGAAACATTCAAAATTATCCGTGTTTCTCTACTATATTATGCATGTATTATACACATAAACCTTCCTGTTGAATTACTCTATCTGATAAAAAACCGCATGAAAATCGGTTGCGTAGTTTTAAAGATTAAAGCATACATACGGACAAACATAAAAAAGCGATTTTTTTTTATACTATGTGATAATGATACACGCAAACGAAGTCGCTAGCATCCGCTAGCATATTATATCCAAGAAAATGACCATTCTTACAGAGAACATGTTAGATTAGACACACTGACAGTTTTCTAAAGCATCTAATACAAAAATATTTATAATTTGAAGTCTCAACAGTTCTCGCTGTTCCTTACTCGAAATCCACTATCTCAACACTAGATGGGGTGGTGATGTTTTTTATTATTTCTATCCATTTTATTTCGAGTATAAAAACTTTTTATTTCAACTTTTTTAAACGACGCGTTACCAGAAATGACTCTATTAATATGACCATTTGGGGACTTTCTGGTTTTTTGGAAATTGTATTAAGTTAGGGTTGCCACAACAGCATGGTTGTCAATTTTTTATTTTTCAAAAAAAAACCACCTCTTTCATGCAGTGGTCAGCCTACTTTTGACAGACTCTATAGCGCAGTGGATATATAAGACGCGAGGTTGCGGGTTCGATTCCCGGTAGGACCGAATCACCGACGACAACCGAAGTTGGTCCTGGTATGGTGCGAGGCTTTGCTCGTGGCTAGTTACCACCCAGCCGGCTAAGACGTACTGTACCGACATAGAAATAACACCTATATACGTACGTACGTATTTTTCAACTAAAACTTGGCCCTTGACTGCTATCACACTTGATGTTAAGTGATAATGCAATCTAAGATGGAAGCGGACTAAAATGTAGTAGGATGAAATCTACACCCCTTTTGGTTTCTACACGACATCATACCGGAACGCTAAATCGCTTGGCGGTACGTCTTTAGGGTGGTAACTAGCCACAGCTAAAGCCTCCCACCAGCCATACCAAGACAAATTAGGAATAATATCAATCTGTCCCGCCGGGAATCGAACCCAGGACCGCCATCTTATAAATTCACCGCGCATACCACTGCGCCACGGAGGCCGTCAAAAATTTTCGTGTTTTTCATATAATCGGTTTTTTTTAAAAAAGAGGTTAAGAAATGTATTATTATAAAATACACAATAAAAACATGCACACATATAAAACTAAATCACACGGCACAAACAATACAAAAACAAAAACATTCATTGTTATTATTCGAGTGCCTTATAATATATATAATAATATATATATATATATATATATATATATATATATATATATATATATATATATATATAGATATATAGTAATAGGCACTCGAAAATATTTATTTGTTTTCCTTTTTCTAACTTATTTAAAAACAATTATCACAACGAAATATAACTATAAACTAAAAATTTAAAAAACCCCCGACCCAAATTAGAAACATGAAGTAAAGAACCAGTCAAGACAAATTCAACGAGCCCAAACTCGATGGGTTTACTAAAAACGACCAGGGCTACGTTTCCTACCTTCGAGCCTTATCATCAGACCAGCTCAGTGGTACCAGAAGACATTAGTGTTTCAAATGTCAGATCACACACATGCTTTCAACCAAACTGAGCGTGTAACATTTCTATCACACCTAACAAACGTCCTGATGACTTTGAACCTGAACCGACTTCCACCAAACATAGCTGAGAACACTCTCGACTGATATACCTTTCAAACAAAAAAACGACATTAAAATCGGATCATCCGTTTAGGAGTTACGATGCCACAGACAGACTCATACACATTTACACAGACACGTCAAACTTATAACACTTCGTCGTTTCCGCGTCGGGGGTTAAAAATACGAAATTTCATATTTATGGAGGGTAGAGGTAAGGAGGATCATCTGTGTATATGAAAAAGTGTCCGTCAAAATGTATTAAATTAGGATGGCGCCACAGTTGCATCAAAGTAACTCTCAAAAGAAGCGCCAAATATTGTTAGAGTATATTTTTTTGTTTTGAGATTTACGTCCACTTGGACAACTTTTCACAACACAAATTTTACCCATAACTGTTCTGTTATTCACTCACTTTTTCATAAAATTAAATGTTTATATATCAATAACCGTACTATTTACTGTTTACGAACTAAAATCACTCTAAACGCACGTTTGGTTATAATTCTGTAAGGTTATATTTACCACAATATTTTGTACAACGTAAGTTGTTGAAGTTCTCAATAATTAACTACTTTTGTCGATAATGACATTAAATTGTTTAACTCGGCATACTTCAATTCATCTACGATTGCTACATTCATACCATACCCTGTGCATCCACTAGCGCGATTGTGGAGGATTTTTGAACTGTTATTTAACGCATACAACTGGACACTTTTTCAACTTTTCTCCCATATAAGATGACTCTCCTTTCCTCTACCCTCCATATTCATATTATACATACACGTGAGAAAACTATTTTACACTCACTATTAAACATGTTGGACAACCCTACAAAACAAATTAAAAAAAAATGTCTACCACAAAATACCACAACACAAACACTAAATACGAACCTTTCATCGCATCTGCAGTGCATCAACGTATTCACACGCCAGTTGTAGAGCCCATACTTCTTCTCCATGCCCCCGATCCAGAAGGGGCACCTCAAGTCGTGGACCCTACAGCATCTGTCAGTCCTGGTGTATCCTCCGAGCTGCGAGTAACGCGTCGCGGAGTATCCTTTGCCGCACCATTTGGTGCCCGGAACCCGGAGCAGTTCCATAGAGTCGCGTTTTTTTCTGTTAAAGTTTTGTTGTTTTTTTTTTACAGCGCACTGATGGACGCCTCTCGAAAAATTGCATTTTTTTTTAGATAAAGCATTGGATGCCGTGATTTTTTTTTCGTTAATTAAAAACGAACGTTAGATTATATGACATATTCGTAAATTACTTGATTGTTTAAGCGTATTGTTTATTATGGCTGATTTATCAGTCGAAGTTTATTCAGTCTTAGTTTAACTTTTTTTTAAGCTATTGTATAGCTTCTATCGCGGGCCTTGAGCGTGGAGATCGAATACAGAAATTCCGTAACGAAAAAACCTAACACCCCCTGAGTATCAAAAACATAATATCAAAAATACTATTTCGGCAACGACGTCATCGGAGCACGTGGCCTAGCGGAAAGGCGCTCTGAGTGCCCGGATTGCCAGAGAGACACGGGTTCGAATCCTGCCGGTTCCGAAATATTTTTTTTTTCAAGCGTGATATTTCAAAAAGTCATTTTTTTTTAATTAATGACTTTTTGCAAAATCACGCTTTAAAATTATAATTTTTTTAGATGTATTTCTTTATTAGTGTGTACATTAGATATGTAATAAAGTAGAGTAGTTTAAGTATTTGTTTTGTAATAGAATTATATAAAAGCGTGTACAAAAGAGCAAGCAATGTCTGCTTTAATACGATTTTGCATACGTTAGGCATGTTACTTTAAGTTATTGATGTTATGTAAGTGAAATTATGTAAAAATCACTAGCAGACTTAATAAATAAATAAATAAAAAAAAAAAATTGCGGTACTGAGGGGATTCGAACCCGCGTCTCTATGGCAATCCAGGCACTTAGAGCGCCTTACCGCTAGGCCACGGTCCCGATGACGTCGGTAGGTAAACATAAGTTGATGAAAAATGCTATGCAATAGCTTTACTGCGGCAGTCTCCGAGTGCCACACGTCTTTTTTTTTCACTTTGTTTTACCGGAATTTTGAAAGGTCTATGATCGTCATAGACTTTATACAAAGTACGATTGGCTTTTAAAGGAGATGGCCCACCGCCCATACATTGTTTGCTCCAGGAAAAATTAAATGTTTATGCGTCTCAATGAAACTTTTACCTTTGGGTTGGTAATCCTATCTAATTTAATAATAAATACTATATTTGGCCCTAGATAGAGGGGTTATTGCATAAACAGTACCATAAACTCTTACTAACATACCTGCCTAAAAGGTTATTTTAGTAAAAAATATTGTTATAGCTAATTTAACGAACACAAAGTGAAATAATTGTTTTATTATGTCATACTTAGTGTTATCTTAACTACCGAAAACAAATTGTTGTGAAGAAAAGTCATTTCTTTATACATTTTGTATGCAACTGTCGATATCAATTACGACTCAATAGGAATTAAATATAATACCTTTTTTTAGGTTTATTTTAAAACCCCGCTCGTTATAATATTTCTATCTATATTTAAAAATTATAATTATAAAGCTATTTTATTTCGTTTATTTTGTTAGGTCTCCAGGTGTTTTTCATTTAAAACCACCCTGGGGCAGTTTTGGGACGTCTCCTTTTTATTTCTTTTTTACAATTATTCTACCGGTCTTTAGTCAAAGATCATCATATAGACTATTTTTCATCTCTCATTTATTTTTATTTACATATTTTTTTTAAATTTTAACAATGTTATAGGTATATAATACAAAAATATGTGAAAAAACACTATTAAAAATTTATAAAAAAAATCTTCTCCATTTGTGGGGCCTTTGCGGGCTTTAATTTTTTACATTTTTGTCCGATTTTGATAATTCTTTTTTTATTAGAAAGGGTACACTTCCATTGTCATCATGTTAGGATCTGATCGTGATATCCTGGGGAAATGGAAGGACCTCTTCAAATTTTATAGGCACACTTGCAGCGATTTTGGTTTCAGTGTAAGTATCGGTAGCTTTCTGGCTACAAGTGCCGTATATAGTATGACAGTATAGTACGAGTACGTTACGTGGTGATAAATCGCTAAAATAAATTACATTTTTTAACAAAAAATAGAATACAGTCGGTGCCAGCCAAGGTTTCTACTTTAAGGACATTACCTAGAAGCCACAAACTGCTTTACTACGATAAATAAATGTTCCTTAAACTTGGCTGGCACCGACTTCATAGATATGCTTAAGTAAATTAAAGCATCTAAATGACAGTTATTTTTTACTTTTTAGTGCGTTTTGAGCTGGTTATATTTTTTGTTAAAATTTTTTTTATTAATATTTTTAATCTGCATAGCAAAGACAAACTAGATATGAGTATTATGACCTCTTCCGTCGACCACCAACGACAACACAATACTTTTTTTTACGTGTCAGATCGTAAATTATTTTATGTAAGTAAATTGTGTAATGTGTAAAGTCCCTTGCATCTTGTGGTGTAATAAATGACGTTTTGAACTATTTACGAGGTTAGATCACATGGTTTATGGATTTATTGGTGACAATAAAACTGGCCTAGAGTCTTGACTTCTAAACTTCGATAAATACATTGTATATTCGAAAGCTGAGTGGCGCAGTGGGTAGTGATCCTGCTCTTGGGTCCTAGGCTGTGGGTTCGATTCCTACATCTGGAAAAATGCTACATAACATAAGCTACTTGTAACTGTCGTATAATATTTATTATTAAGCTATTGCATAGCTTTTATCACAGGCCTTGAGCGTGGAGATCGAATCAAGAAATTCCGTAACGAAAAAACCTAACACCCCTGAATATCAAAAACATAATATCAAAAGCAGAATTTCGGCTACGACGTCATCGGGAACGTGGTCTAGCGGTTGGTAAAGGCGCTCTAAGTGCCCGGATTGCCAGAGAGACGCGGGTTCGAATCCCGTCGGTTCCGCAATTTTTTTTTTCAAGCGTGATATTTCAAAAAGTCATTAATTTTTTTTACAAGCGTGATATTTCATAAAGTCATTAAAAGTTATGACGTCGGTAGGTAAACCCTTTAAGTTGATAAAAAATGCTATGCAATAGCTTTACCGCGGCAGTCTCCGAGTGCCACGCGTCTTTTTTTTTATTTATTTACGTTGTAATAGATGGAAAGGAAATGGTGCCTGCCTCGTTGATCGAGTGGTTAGCCTATGTCACGAGGTCTTGGGTTGGAATCCTTGGTCAGGTCAAGGATTAACTCTAACAGTATCATTATTTTATGAAATTTTCTGTACATTTTAAGCCCGGAGTCAGAAAGTTGGTTGACATACCTCCGTGTCTCGGAAAGCACGTTAAACTGTCGGTCCCGGTCACTATCATCAACATCTGACAATGATCGTTTTTTTTTATCGACTACAAGTTGGCCCTTGACTGCTATCACACCTGATGTTAAGTGATGATGCAGTCTAAGATGGAAGCGGGCTAACTTGTTAGGAGTGGGATGAAATCCACAATCCTATCGGTTTCTACACGACATCGTACCGGAACGCTAAATCGCTTGGCGATACGTCTTTGTCGGTAGGGTGGTAACTAGCCACGGCGAAAGCCTCCCACCAGCCAGACCGAGACAAATTAAGAAAAATCTCAATCTGCCCCGCCGGGAATCGAACCCAGGACCTCCGTCTTATAAATCTACCGTGCATACCACTGCGCCACGGAAGCTGTCATAAACGTCATAAACGTTACTAAATGAAACATTATTCGCCAACCCGCATTGGAGCAGCGTGGTGGGTGTACGCTCAATATCCCCTCTCCTGTAAGGAGGAAGACCTGGCCCTGTAGTGGACCGTTAATAGCCAGAGAGACGAATATCATAGCATTCCATGGATTCACCGTGCGGGTGGGGTCCATCGCGTGGCTGAGAGAACAACTCCGAACAGAGCCCGAGACTTGTGACACGGGTGTAGGTTTAAAAGAGATCTCTTAGTGACGCGCGTCAACACTCACCTCCCGTTCTTCTTCAAGTTATTCTCCCTGCCCAGCCGTAATCGGAAGGACCCTAAAAGAGCAGCTTTGGACACTCGTTCCAATATGGAGCTTACTGCACTTCTAGTAAGGCCAAGGTCTTTTAGCAGGTTGTAGAGAGACTTCGCTGGTATACCCCTCGCACCCACTTCTACCGCGTATAAACTAACCACATAGCCATTTTTGGTTAGTTCATTAGTAAGGTCATAATATTTATTCACTTTGAATACATGGTCTTTAGGGATGTTTGTTTTCCACGGCACTGTAAGCTCAACAAGTACTATACGTTTGATTTGTTTGGAAAAAAGATATATGTCCGGTCTAGATGTCGTAATAGCTAAGTCTTCCGAGATTTTATAGTGCTTTTCATACGTGTCCATTAATATAGTCCAATCAGGAGCAGAGCCCAGAATTGAATAAGGCTTACTGGTGGAATTTGTAATTTAAGCACTGATAATGACGATAAATGATGTATGTAAGTATGTCTTTAGATACCAGTCACTGAGCTTCCTGGCCACCCTTTGCATGGGGATTTAGTGGGTCTGAAACCCCCCATAGGCACGGAACTTGGTAATAAAAGTAGCTGAATATTCTTTGGGTGGATTTAAGAATTCTCATCTTTTACAGCGGTTATTGTATTAAGGCAAGAGCTATATAATTGGGTGCATCCCAGTAGTACCCCCTAATTTTAGTTCTATAGAACTGTTGATACACCATATTAGTGCTTAGTGTCCCATTAGTTCTATATAGAACTAATGGGACAAAATTAAACAAATGTCGATATCAACATCTTGTTTGTACGTTACATATAATATATCTATAGTTTTTATAAGTTTAATATGGAATCTCTCTTGATTGCAATAATAAATGTCCACTTAAATTTGAAAGTATCTGTAAACATACTACCGAATACAGCTTTGCTTAAACTGCACAAAACGTCTTTAAAATGGTATTGAGGTTTTTATTATAATTTTTTTCTAAACTGAATAGTTTGCGCGAAAGATACTTCCAAAGTGATAAAATGTCCCCCCTGTAACTTCTAAAATAAGAGAATATTTTTTTGAGACACTACTACTTGGTTTTAATAACTTAGCTTTTGTCGCAAGGGACATTTTTTTATTAAAAACAAAATGAAATATTAATCAAAATATAATAAAGTTTATAACTTATATGGTATAAGTAAAGTCAAGAGCAAAAACTATACTACAGTTCTATATAGAACTATTGGGATATAATTTGACAGCCTGGAAAGTATCCCACTAGTTCTATAGAACAACGGTATGGTGTACTACTGGGATGCACCCATATAATTTATCATTTTGGACCTTTGGACCCCTCCCCAAAACTTACCCCCTTTCTCCCCATGAGAAAGCTAGAATAGATAAACCGCACGTTGGCAATATTTCGATTTAATTAGTCCAAGTAATAGACGCTAACTGCCCGTGTAACTTCTTAACCACTTCAAGAGTCATAAAGCCCTGAAATAGTTTGCCAAAAATATTAAAAAACAGTTGGACCGATTTAGTTCTACCAACGATTGGTTTTAGTCTTATACTTTGTATAATAACAAACGATAGCGCGATTCAGGAATGAAAAGCGCCATCTAGTTGTGACTCAGTAAACTGTTTCAAGAAGTGACAATTTTTAAGACGACGAAACGACGGAGGTTTGTTTTATGTTTGCCACGATTAACTTTTTACTGAGTAGTCCGATTTTGATAATTATTTTAATACACTCAGCGGCACGGAATGTGGCCCAAAGTAAAAGGGCAGTATATTTTTGAAATAAAACGAAATATACCTTTTTTTTTGTTCCACACCTTAAATATTTATTTAAAAACAAATTTTATAAAAAACTAACATAAAAAGATTCGTATAATTATTATAATTAAAAAAATAAATGAAAATCACAAAAATGACGCTAACTCCTAAAAAGGAAAAAAATGTTTAAAAAAAAAAATTAACTAAACACGGTAATTTTAATAGCGGGTATTACCACTCCTAGCCATGACAACTGCCTGCATGCGGTCAGGCATGCTATGAATAATGTTTTTCACATTTTCTTGAGGCATTTCTGCCCAGGCGGCTATCAGAGCTGTTTTCAACTCAGTAAGAGTCTCTGGAGGGTCGGGTCTGGATCTGATGCCTCTTTTAAGCATGTCCTAGACATGTTCTATGGGGTTCATGTCTGGGCTTCGTGCAGGCCACTCTAATTTTTGGATTCTTACCTCTGAAAGGTAATGACTGACGCAACGAGCTGTGTGCGGGCGCGCATTATCTTGCATCAGTATAAAATTTTCGCTTCCGATGAACCCTGCGTATGGTACAACATGATCTTGGAGTATCTCTTCGATGTATCGATCCACTGTTAGACGCCCTTCGACGATAACCAACTCCGTACGTGCGTCTGAACTGATGCCACCCCAAACCATAACAGATCCACCGTGAAAACTGACCGTTTGCGTGGTAGTGATAGGCAGAAATCTTTCGCCGCGCCTCCTCCACACACGTTCTCGACCATCTAGAGCTCTTAAAGCCACTCTGCACTCATCAGTCCACAGAACTTTACTCCACTGCTCGTGAGTCCAATTTACGTGTTCGCGAGCAAAACGAAGTCTGGCTACGCGATGGTGCCGGAGCAGTTCTGGTCCTCTAGCTGGTGCCCGGGAGCGCAAATCCCATTCCTCCATCCTTCTTCTTATTGTGCGCTCACTCACGGTTACTCCTCTTGTCGTTTGCAGGCGCTGCTGTATTTCAACGGCTGTAAGAAACCGATTTTTTAATATAGCGAGATTGATAAATCGGTCATCCCGCACTGACCGCATCCCGCATCCGGTCTGCTCGTACCTTTTTAAGGCGTATCGCAATGTTGTACGTGGTACACTTAACAAATCAGCAACTTCTCTTTGTGTTCGGCCTTGACTCTGAAGCATTATGGCTTGAGCAACTTGAGCAGCAGTTAAAGGCATTTCTTTTTCGTTTTCGGAAACTAAATTTATCACTGAATAATAAGAATAACAAAAAAATAGCACTAATTTACCAAAACAATTAAAATATCGCTTTTAAAATCATGTGTCGTTTGTGCGTGCTAACCACGAACTAACGTTTAGTGCTTTAACACTTAATAAATAATAGTTTAAAAAAACTAAAAACACGCTTTTTATAGAAACCCAAACTAAAAAATAGAAAATAATTTTAATAAATTTAAATTAAGAATAGTGTTAAAATTTTCATTAACTATAAATTAATAATAGTGTAAATAAAAAGAAATTATTTTATTTTAAAAAAGCGTGGGGTGCATGGTGTCAATATAGTTATAAATATTTTATTGACAGATATGAGTAGAGTGATTATCATTTTGATAATATCTTAAAAAGCACCCCACGCTTTTTTTAAAATAAAATAATTTTTTTTTATTTACACTATTATTAATTTATAGTTAATGAAAATTTTAACACTATTCTTAATTTAAATTTATTAAAATTATTTTCTATTTTTTAGTTTGGGTTTCTATAAAAAGCGTGTTTTTAGTTTTTTTAAACTATTATTTATTTTTTACTTTTTAGTTTGGTTTATTTATAAAAGCGTGATTTTTTAGTTTTTTTAAACTATTATTTGTTGATTATCAAAAATCAAATCAGTCTCGCGCGAGCCTTTGACGCGTACAGAGGTAAAATGGCGTGCTCCGCGAAGATATTAAAGTGCTCACAATGCAATGTAGTTATTAACGAAGTGCTTTGTTTTATTCAAAACAAAATAGATACAATGGACGAAGAAAGTATAGTTAAATTATGTGTGAGTGGTTTTACTGCACTGGAAATAAGTGTGGCGAAGGAGCTGTTGTTTTCAACAATAACAACTACGGTCAAAAATGTCGCGCGGCGTAAAGAAAAAGATATGAAAAGTATAGACGATATCATTTGTGCGTTTAAGAATACGGAGCCAGATGAGACGCCTATTTTTGTTGCTCGAGAACTCCACAAGTTGCCACCTGTAACTTTTGACCATATTGACGTGACAAGACTCTTAAAAGATGTAATACTGTTACAATCAGAAGTTACACAAATAAAGGAGAGGTATGCAACGACGGAGGAGTTACAACAATTGAAAACTGAGTTATCACAGCAAAAGGAAGATGATAATTATGGTAAAAACGTAAATAAAAGGCGCGGTGCATATTGTGGATCTTTTGGCATGTTAAATCTTTCAACAAACTCGTCCGTTACAAACAATAGTTCACCTGTGCAAAAAAACGATGCCTGTGTGCAGCAGCCCACAGGCATTGTGCGGTCTCCCTCACTCCCGCGGGAGGCATGCGCTCAGCAGGGGCTCAACGTCTCTTTTGCGCGCTGTGATAGCGATAAAGGCCCGTTGACGCGTGTTCCTTCTAGTAATATGCAATTAAATGAGAAACGACTAAATACACAGCTGACGGAATCCGCCGCTCACACCGTAGCGGCGGTTGCCAATGCGCCTGCGCAAACAATATGTTCGGATGTGAGCAAGTGTTTTGCGAATGTAATTGGGTCCGACAATGAATGGAAGTCTCAAGAACCTAGCCAAGAATGGGTGGTAGTACAGAGAAAAAAGCATCGCAATAGAACGGATCCCATTAGAGGAAAAGCTATAATCCAGCCGAATGATAAGTTTAGACCAGCTGAGATAAAAATTCCTCTTTTTGTTTCTAACGTTCATAAGGAAACTGTAGAAAAGGACATAGAGGAGTACATTTTCTTAAAAACAAATGAAAAGGTGATGCTTCAGAAAATTAATATGAAGTCTAAGAAAAACTTTAATGCGTATAAAGTAATGGTCACCCGACATAAGTTAAATGTTTTTCTAGATGCAGAAATATGGCCCGACGGTGTAACATGTCGTCGCTTTATGCCATATAAGAATCCGGAGAGTAATAGTAAACACAATAGAAATATACCAATCAACAATGTATAACGCAACCGTGGTGACATATAACTGTAAGAGCATTAAGCGTTCCCTGGAAGGGGTGCAGGAACTATGTAGCTTTGCGGACATTATTGCCCTCCAAGAGACGTGGCTACTACCATGCGACCTGCCGTATCTAGCTGGCATACATGAAGAGTTCGGCAGTACAGGAACGTCGGCGGTAGATACTGGTGCTGAAATTCTCAAAGGTCGGCCGTTCGGTGGTGTAGCTCTGCTGTGGCGTAAATCTGTGTTTCAGTGTGTTTCTGTTATTCAGTGCGATAATCCACGGATTGCTGCAATTCGTATCATGACACGGGATCGGCCGATACTGATTTTTAGTGTGTATATGCCAACGGACTGTAGTGATAATGTGTCTGAGCTCACGGACTGTTTGGGTGCTATAAGTGCTATTGTGGAAGAGGTGGCCATTGAATCGGTATTTATCCTTGGAGACTTTAATGCACATCCGGGTGAGCGTTTTTATAAAGATATTTTAGACTTCTCTGCTGAACAGGACTGGCTATGTGCGGATACAAATAGGTTAGGTATTGACACCTATACTTTTGTGAGTGAGGCGCACGGGTGTAGCCGATGGTTGGACCACTGTTTCGTAACCGAATCTGCAAACCAGTGTATTTCAAATATATATGTAAAATATGGCGTTTATTGGTCAGATCACTTTCCGTTGGTGATACAGTGCGATCTCAATGTAATTAGGCAAAAAATACCGGTGTTAGCTGCGGAAACTTGCAAAGTGAAATGGGGAGATAGAACTTTAGAGCAAATAAATGCTTATAGCGATTTGAGTAACTTGTATTTTAAAAAAAGATAAAAATATTCATACTATGTTTCATAGTAAGCGTCGACATCGAATTCACATTCGATGTTTACAATTCTTATTTTTACTTACAATCTGTACCCGCATTTGCCTGTGCCCCACTCTTAGCACAGTGACCAAGGAAACCACAGAAACCTGGCCAGAGTACAGTCGACACGGGAGCGAGCCTTGGAAGTCGCAGAAAAACTGCGACTGCCAGGGCTCGAACCCACGCCTGAGCGACTGTTGTACGGGCAGCTTAGCACTTAAACCGCTCGGCCACACAGTCGCTAGTAATTTATTTATTAGTGAGAATAAAATAATTATTTAATAAATATTATAAATACGGGGAATCAGAGTTCAATTTCGGAGAGGGAGCCTGAGAAACGGCTACCAGAACCAAGGAAGGCCGCAGGCGCGCAGATTACCCACGGAGAGTTACATACTGACATACTGACATACTGACAAACTGACATACAAGTGAAGCTAATAAAAAGCGTGTAAAAATAAAGTTTGAAGAGTTTCCTCGAGTTTTCGTAGATCTCATCATCAGATCATGACTTAGTTCAGAACATTAAACCAACTGGAATCTTTTAAACTTCTCATTGAGACATATTAATCGAGCCCAATCACAAGGTAGCTACTGTAAACCGTTAAAGAGCTCCCTCAGCTGTCCTTCTTCTTCATCGCCAGACCCTCAATGACAGTCACAGCCCATCTAGATGTAAAGTTCTCATTGAGACAAATTAATCGAGCCCAAACACAAGGTAGTTACTGTAAACCGTTAAAGGGCTCCCTCAGCTGTCCTTCGTCTTCATCGCCAGACCCTTGATGACAGTCACAGCCCATCTAAATGTAAAGTTCTCATTGAGACAAATTAATTGAGCCCAAACACAAGGTAGCTACTGTAAACCGTTAAAGAGCTCCCTTAACTGTCCTTCGTTTTCATCTGCAGACCTTTAATGACAGTCACTGTCCATCTAAATGTAAATTTCTCATCGAGACAAATTAATCAAGCCCAAACACACGGTAGCTACTGTAAGCCGTTACGGAGCACCCTTAACTGTACTTCGTCTTCATCACCAGACCCTCAATGACAGTCACAGTCCATCTAAATGTAAATTTCTCATCGAGACAAATTAATCAAGCCCAAACACAAGGTAGCTACTGTAAGCTATTACGGAGCTCCCTTAACTGTACTTTGTCTTCATCACCAGACCCTCAATGACAGTCACAGCCCATCTAAATGTAAAGTTCTTATCAAAACAAATTAATCGAGCCCAAACACAAGGTAAATACAGTAAATCGTCAAGGAATTCTCTTATATGTAGATCGGCTCCATCATCAGATCGACTCCAGACCTTCATCGAATTGTAGTGCTTTTAAATACTTATCGGAAAAACTAACAAACGTACTTGTTGTCCCTACAATTTTTGAAAGTTCCCCTCGGTTTCTCCAGGATCCCATCATCAGATCCTGGTTTCCTTATCATGGTACCACCACCGGACTATCTACTTTCCAACAAAAAAAGAATTATCAAAATCGGTTCATAAACGACGAAGTTATGCGCGAACACACATACAAGTTACATACTGACATACTGACATACTGACAAACTGACAAACTGACAAACTGACATACAAGTGAAGCTAATAAAAAGCGTGTAAATAAAGTTTGAAGAGTTTCCTCGAGTTTTCGTAGATCTCATCATCAGATCATGACTTAGTTAACATTAAACCAACTGGAATCTTTCAAACTTCTCATTGAGACATATTAATCGAGCCCAATCACAAGGTAGCTACTGTAAACCGTTAAAGAGCTCCCTCAGCTGTCATTCTTCTTCATCGCCAGACCCTCAATGACAGTCACAGCCCATCTAGATGTAAAGTTCTCATTGAGACAAATTAATCGAGCCCAAGCACAAGGTAGTTACTGTAAACCGTTAAAGAGCTCCCTCAGCTGTCCTTCGTCTTCATCGCCAGACCCTTGATGACAGTTACAGCCCATCTAAATGTAAAGTTCTCATTGAGACAAATTAATTGAGCCCAAACACAAGGTAGCTACTGTAAACCGTTAAAGAGCTCCCTTAACTGTCCTTCGTTTTCATCTGCAGACCTTCAATGACAGTCACAGTCCATCTAAATGTAAATTTCTCATCGAGACAAATTAATCAAGCCCAAACACACGGTAGCTACTGTAAGCCGTTACGGAGCACCCTTAACTGTACTTCGTCTTCATCACCAGACCCTCAATGACAGTCACAGTCCATCTAAATGTAAATTTCTCATCGAGACAAATTAATCAAGTCCAAACACACGGTAGCTACTGTAAGCCGTTACGGAGCACCCTTAACTGTACTTCGTCTTCATCACCAGACCCTCAATGACAGTCACAGTCCATCTAAATGTAAATTTCTCATCGAGACAAATTAATCAAGCCCAAACACAAGGTAGCTACTGTAAGCTGTTACGGAGCTCCCTTAACTGTACTTTGTCTTCATCACCAGACCCTCAATGACAGTCACAGCCCATCTAAATGTAAAGTTCTTATCAAAACAAATTAATCGAGCCCAAACACAAGGTAAATACAGTAAATCGTCAAGGAATTCTCTTATATGTAGATCGGCTCCATCATCAGATCGACTCCAGACCTTCATCGAATTGTAGTGCTTTTAAATACTTATCGGAAAAACTAACAAACGTACTTGTTGTCCCTACAATTTTTGAAAGTTCCCCTCGGTTTCTCCAGGATCCCATCATCAGATCCTGGTTTCCTTGTCATGGTACCACCACCGGACTATCTACTTTCCAACAAAAAAAGAATTATCAAAATCGGTTCATAAACGACGAAGTTATGCGCGAACACACATACAAGTTACATACTGACATACTGACATACTGACAAACTGACAAACTGACAAACTGACAATCTGACATACAAGTGAAGCTAATATAAAGCGTGTAAAAAACAGGCCTTTTTTTGCACTTACTCTTTTAAAATAACAAAAACATACGTGTTGACAAAATCCCACTTGAAATTTTCATACGCGATACTTAAATCGCCACTTAGCGCCAAACTAAAGTTTGGGCCACATTCCGTGCCGCTTAGTGTATTAGAAAGGGTCTATAAGTTATTTCCAAAATGGCCCCTTTAGGGTACGTTACCTACGCTGCGAAGATGACGCTGATGATATAAATTAAACACTTCGATAACCCGTTAATAGTTTTATTTTGGTCAGTGTTATTACGCTAATTATTGCTAATTATGCTAAGATGGAATGGATTAAGCTTTGCTAATAAATACGAATGCACCCGGTTGCTGTCCGAATATGCACTGAGGTCGCCGCGCACTTGCAGCGGCCGTATTAGATAGCTTGATCAGCAATAAGGATCGTAAATATTGCATCGAACAGTCCCATAGTTATCATGTTAAGATCAGTGTGCCTAGTGTATGATATTACCGCGTCGATATCGAAAACAGTAAACGCAAATTTTATATGGAATTGGAGTAGCGCCATCTAGTTATAGTGAGAGTAAACGCTTATTTTTATATATAACTTGATGTTACGAGTGAGTACGTTTTTGGAACGAAGTTCCTTATCGCGCGTTGTGAAAGGGGGCTAGACGGAAAAAATTGGTACGAAAAGTTGTCACGACACTTTTTGATTAAAGGATCTTGCCGCCGCCTTTGATGTGTGTGCGCGTGAGCGGCGGGGGCGCCCGCGCTGTATGCTGTCTCGCGCTCTCGTGGCGCCCTCTGGTGTTTCGGTGTACAAAAACAAACGCGTGTGTGGTACGCGTTTAAGTTTATATAACATTATATTTCTTAATAATAAAAAAATATTATTATTACTTAAAAAAAATAAAATTTTATTACAATTCCTTCACTAATTAATCGAAAGGAACTTCGTTCCATCCGGGTTTCCCTTGACACCTTTCAACTTTTTTTTACGTAGTCACTCGGTGAAAAACTCGCACTTGCCCCACTGATGATAAGATCGTGAGAAAATCGAAGGAACTGGTCAAATTCATAGGCACTATAATGGCACGCTACAGGTAGGGAGGTAAAACGAGGGTATTTATAACTAGGA
Source organism: Mycalesis mineus (assembly GCA_034621355.1). NCBI lineage: Eukaryota > Metazoa > Arthropoda > Insecta > Lepidoptera > Nymphalidae > Mycalesis > Mycalesis mineus. The sequence goes on along the minus strand of JAXAVZ010000249.1, from coordinate 363,813 downwards.
CGTTATGATCCAAAGCCTTTGGCTGCTGAGATGCTTTGGCTGTGGTAAGATACCACCCTGCCGACAAAGATGTACCGTGAAGCTATTTAGCGTTCCGGTACGATGTCGTGTAGAAAACGAAACCTAACCTCCTAACAAGTTAGTCTGTCTCCACCTTAGATCTTTTTTCCATCTTGTGCATAGTCATTTGCCATCGGAAGTGATTGCTATTTCTATTCAATTTGCAAGAAAATATTCTTTAAAATCCTTATTCCCTATTGAGGAAATCCTTTAAGTATTAACTGAATAAAGCTGAAACCAAAACCCATTCCCCAAAAAAAAAAAAAAACAAAAAACACAAGCGTCCAAACTCCCCAAGCGTGATTCAACCAAAAAAAAATCCCGTGTAAAAAAAAAAACAAAATCATAGACAAACCTCCTATCGCAGCGGCAGTGTGATATCGTGAACGGGCTCAGGTTGAAATAGCCGAATCTTCGTTTAAAACCGCCGATGTTCATCCGACAATTGTCGTGAGCTCTACAACATCTATCTTCGTTCCTATCTGCGCCCAATTCGTTGTAAGTTTCCGCCAATTGCCCGGCGCCGCACCATTTTGTGCCCGGCATTATGAAATTCTCCCTGAGCGATCTGCGGGACCTGTTGTTGTCTATGGTTAGTTAGGCTGATCTGTTCGCCTGCCATAGATAAAAACATAACGTAAAGATGGCGGCTGTTTATTTAGTGACAATAATGCAAAGCTTATATAATATTCAGCCTATTGTATTATTAATAATTAATTTATTTTTCAATAAATATGTATATTTTGTATCCCCAAAGCGGATAAAATGATGAGTGAAGTGCAGTTTGTGCTTATCTGTGCCTGCCATAGATAAAAACATGAGGTACAAATGGTGGTTGTTTATTTAGTGACAAGAATGCAAAGCTATCATTTACTTAGCCTATTGTAATAATTAATTTATTTATGAATAATTATTTTGCACCCCAAAGCGGATAAAATGATGAGCGGTGAAGTGCAGTTCGTGCAATTTTATATTATTTATCTTTATATGGTTGTGTGAAAATGAAAGCCGATTTGATTGCCTCCAAGTATTTTTGCCAATTGTCCGGCGCCGCACCAATTTGTGCACAACATTGTGAAATTCTCCCTGAGTGATCTGCGGGACCTATTGTTGTCTATGGTTAGTTAGGCTAATCTGTTCGCCTGCCATAGATAAAAACATAACGTAAAGATGGCTGTTTTTGTCTATGGTTAGTTAACGAAGTCTGTTTGCCTGCCATAGACAAAAACATGACGTAAAAACGGCAGCTTTTATTTTTGTATTTAGCGACACGCAACGTTTTTTAACATGACGTAAAAACTGCAGCGTTTAGTTTTTTTTTAGTGACACGCAACGTTTTTATGTGCAGCTTATTGGATTTATTTATATAATTATAATAATTATTTCATTTTATAGCACAAATCTAATAAATTACTAACTTATAGATGAGAGTGAATGCAGAATGAAATTAAAGAATGTGAGAGAATGAATGAAGTGCACTTTGTGCAATATTATTTTATTTTTACAAATTGTGGATGGGAGCAGGTCCGTTTACTGACAAACGTCTTTGTTATTAGGAAATTTTGGTCTTGGATTATTAAATTACTATTATATGAAATGTCAAAAAAGTTTAGAGTGTACAGGTGACCAAAAAATGTTGCCCCAATAAAGGATAATTTTATTTAGTATTTAAAATATAAAATACTATACTAAAGCCAAACTCGACTGAGAATGCTTGTCAACAAACAAATTTAAAATGAAGGTAGAAAATGCAACACATTTGCACACGCACAATGCTTAATAAATTTAAAATTATGTTTTTTTTTTATAAAATCTTATTTAAAAGATATTGAATATATTTTTTGAATAATTAATAGTTTTAAGCTTACTATTCTAATTTATTGTCATGAATTCGTCATTAACAAGTTAATTAAAAAATTAGGAGTAAAATATAATAAAAATTAGGACTATATAGTGATTTCTACCTTCATTTTAAATTTGATTGTCGATATGCTTTCCACATTGATTTTGGCTTTAAGGTTACTTAATCAGTTAGCTATTTCAATTATTTAGTTTTTTAGGTATAATTTTCGTGCCTAAGTAGGTTTAGTCTATTTCAATAGTGTATTTATATTTTATTTAAGCTCACGTACCAAAGTTAATAAAATATTATCAATATCGAAATAAATATGTTACAATTTATATTCCATAAATTACAATTTTGGTTATCTCGTCTTGTGTGAAATGCCGTTAATAAAAATTATTAATTTTATAGTAACCTCTACTTGGTTTTTAAAACATTTTTGAACTTTTTCAATACGTTTGTTACATTCACATCATACCACAGACGATACTATACGATATTGTCTATGGTAACGTAAGATAATGTCTGTCGACCGTCAGATGATGTAATAACTGAAAGGACTTGATTCCAGGTCTAAAATAAATTATAATAATTGACATGTCAGAATAGTCGCGAGTAGTGTAACTTACTGTTCTTTTTATTGTTACAAAGTATGCATGTTTTTAGTGTAATTATTATTGTAAAATAAAGTGTATATGTAATATTTAAGTTCTTAAAAGAGCAGGTGTCGAGTTTTTCTGGCCGTGTCTTTTCTCGTCACGGACTGCTTTTTCCTATGCGGCGGTAGATAAAAGATTAACGAAAGAATAAAATTATTTTGAAGACATCGGAATATTATTTCAAAATCCCGCATCAACAATTCTATAATTTATAACTAGCAGCTGCATATTTGTTTCCTGTTTAATTTAAATCCAGTCTTAGAGTAACGCTATAATTTCTTCAACTGCATTGTCTATTCCGTGTATTTTATGGTAATAAACAATTATTTCCTATAGCTTCCGTGTTAATGATTTAACTAACCGCTTTACGTAACAAAACTTGTCCATAAAGATTGTTTTTTTAAATGCCATAATTGGTTAGCACTTGATTGCAATCATAGCCGATGGAAAGCGATTCTTGCCCGCAGAGATAAGGCAAAGGTGAATTTTCCATAAAGAGTCGTTGCTTACATTCCTTTAAAATAATATATTGTCTATGACCATTCTATTATTAAACAAGTGTACGTTAATGAAAGGCCATAAAGTACATGATTCCAGGCCCTTCAATTAATTTAAAAAAAAAATCAATAAGTGTGATCTAATTATGCTTTTATAAGAAACTTAATTTATATTTCATTATTATATTTTATAATAAAAGTTGGTAGTAAAATAATATTTAATAATATGGTAGATAATTGAAAATTTGTCTAAGAAAATAAATAAAATTTACTGAATCTCAATTCCTACCTGATAGTTAGTAATAACCATCGCTTATAAGAGAAACTACCGACTCCCACGACTTTTTTTATCATAAAATTGTTTATATTAAAATACATTTTTTAAATGAAAGCGATGTTGAAGCCGATGATGTGAATAATATAGAGTGTAGTATAAATAAGACACAGTCCCAAATGTATTGACCATAGATTAAAGAGTATTAGTCACACAAAAAAAGTGTTGGTGGTCTATGGTGCGAAATGCGGAAGAGGTCAGAAGTGAGGTCTAGACGTGCAAAATTATATTTTATTAGGTAATAGAAATTCTCGATGTTTTAGTATGTATATGTATGTATATATATTGTTATTAGTTTTCTTTTAACATTTTTAGAGGGGTTAGTATAAGTTTCTATCAAGTCACGTGTCATGTCAATTTGTATGGAATTAAAGCAGCGCCATCTATGTCTAACGCGAGAAAACGCTCCAATTTTGCATAATTGTTATTAAGAGAGCTTTCGTATTTATGGTGCTTATGACTTGGTAAAAATTCACACTATATACATAACATCACGCCTTTTTCCCAAAGGGCTAGGAGTCCTTCCATTGGCCTTGCATACATATTTAGCTTCTTCCACTCTCATTAATCTTTTCATACAAGTTCTTTGGGTACCCTTGATCTGGCCATTCTTAAAGTCATGAATTTGATTCAGAAATATTCGCCTAGGTTTTCCTCTTTCAACATTTTCATTCACTCTCGCCTCATAAATCTCTTTTGTTAATCTACTTTCTTCCATTATCTCTACCCAACCCATCTAAGCATCCCATTCTCAATTATACATCTTCTATAAACACCAAAAAGTCTATTGACTCATGCCCCCTTTAAAATGTTAGAAGTTCGTTTGTCATATATCTAACTTTTTTTAAAATAAATTATCTGTCTTTTGATACTGAGACATATGAAGTTTCAATTTCAATATAAAGAAACTGTATATTTATTTGGACAGAGTAAGCTCTGTTATTTTGTCTCTAAAACGTACACATTGTCTTAAATGACCAGTTTTCTTAATACATATTTCGACCTTATTCTAAAAATAACACGAAATAAATACTTTTTGAACCAATTAAGATCGCGAACAAAAGCTATTTTTTTAAACAACGGGCAAACGAGCATATGGGCTTTTTAATTAGTTATTATTAATGCATTTTTCGAGAGGTGTTCGTCTGTGTTCCCTATAATCTGTGTAAACAAACACAATGAAATGTAAGACACAAGTATTTAAAGCACACATAGGTATTAGTGCGATATGAAAAAAGCTTCGACATACAACAAAAGTGCGCTTACAAGGGCAATTTTAATTGCTCCATTCCGGGCAAATTTGGCGACGTCATAAAATGCAATAAATCCATGTAAACACTATGTTCTGAGCGACAACGCATCTTCGTTCTGAGCATTATTGAATTTGGAGCAATATGGAGCAATTTTAGATCAAAACACTATAAGAAATCGATTCGACATTGATAAAAAAAATATTGGTATAAAATATAAAAATAATAAGTTTCATTTGTTGGCAACATTGTTACCATTGCCAACTAAGTGACACAGTTAAAAATAGTATGATAGGAGAGCGGTGTGGTGTAAGAGAAGATGTAGTGACTAAAGTTGACAAAGGGATGTCGATGGTTTGGGCATGTAGAGAGAATGGATGAAAGATTATTAACAAAAGAGATTTATGAGACGATGGTGAGTGGAAATGTTAGAAGGGGTAGGCGTAGGCGAATGTCCCTGGATCAAATTCAGTACAATTTAAAATATGGCCACTTAAAGAAATACTAAATCGAAGAACTTGTATAAAAGGATTAATGAGAGAGGAAGAAGCTAAGAAAGTGTGCCCTTGAATACTGTGACAATTGGAAGGATGTACTCTCTGCAAACAAGGCGTGGTTCGAGGTTTTTATTATCGATTACAAGTTGGCCCTTGATTGCTATCACACCTGATGTTAAGTGATCTAAGATGGAAGCGGGTTAACTTGTTAGGAGTACGATGAAAATCTACACCCCTTTTGGTTTCTACACGACATCGTACCGGAACGCTAAATCGCTTGGCGGTACGTTTTTGTCGGTAGGGTGGTAACTAGCCACGGCGAAAGCCTCCCACCAGCCAAAATGTATATGAAACATTGCCACGACTCTATACTGGAGTTCGTACTATATCGTAGCCCATGATTAAATCCAGGGTATAATATATCTCTAATTATAATCCAAATTTGGTCAATAGTTGCGGCGTAAAGATGCAACAAAAAAAAACATTCAAAAACTTTCACCGTTGTAATAGCAATTAAAAACTAAATTGCTCGAGATTGCTCCAAATTAATCCATACTGATAATTGCTCAATAAATTTCCCGTGTAAGCGCACCATAGAGTACAGTGGTGTCTCTAAATAAACGCAAGAAATACATTTAACCCATTTTAAATTTAATTTAAAAATGACATCTTGCGTTTATTTTAAAACTACGTGTCAAGTTTTCGCGGCAATAACAAAATAAATTAATTATTTTTTATGACTATGATCTATAAACAAATAATTGTCTAAAAACAATACACAAATAATTGTAATATTATAAAAAAAAAATTATAAAAATCGTATAGTAGTGAAAAAATCGATAAAGCTTTACGTTCTATAAAAAATAATTATCTATTATATTATAAAAATAATTAAAAAAAATAGACAAATTTAAATAAGCATAATTATTTACACATAAACACTAATTATGTGATAATAAAATATTTATTATTATATTTTATATAATATCTATCTAACCATAAATATAACTTTGGCAGCAAAATAATACAATTTCGTTGTCTTTCTGTCGTTTAAGTTTAAAGTTTATAAAATTCCTAGGAAATTTATAATTAAATTTTATTCTTAAATAAATTAAATGTTATTTACATCATATATGTAACAACTTTCTTTTCCGTTGACATATATAATTTATTATGATTTATTTTAAATTAATTCCAATATGTCGGTAATTGTAAAAAAACCGCATGGTAGCTTTCATTGAAAACGCTGCCTTAATCTTTTGAAAAACAACAATGTATGAAACTTCATCAATCATCTTTATTAGGAATTCAAAAAAAGTGCGCGAGGGCATATATACATAGGGCATGCAATTTTGAAAAAAGTATATCTACCATTAGTTTCAGATTCTAAGATTCTATTTGACAGGTATTTGAAATAAAATGCTATGGCGTAGCTTTTTTATTTTATTCTTTCCAATTTGCCTTTTCCCTGCGGGAAAGAATACTGAAAAATATTTAGTGGTGCTAACTTTATTATAAGGTTTTACGAAAACTCAATAATGTAAAAAATATATATATTTTTTCGGAACGAAAAGAAAGTTAGTACATATATGTATATAACATTTGATTGCTTAATAAAAAAAAAGTAAAAATGCTTTCGATTTTTCACTACGAGTAATTTTTATAACAGTATAAATAAATAAATTCGTTATTGATCTAATAGAATGTAATAAAAAACTAACCTTTGCAAGCTGTTCTCACTGACTTTATGTCTATTTTCCAACATCAAAGTTAATTCCTCGTGCCTCTCGAAGCATTCCGTTTTTAATCTGTCATAATTCAGCCACCTAGCGACATCTGTTGGTAGCTTCTCGCCGTTTTTTAAAATTCGAAATGTCACATTTCCAAAATGGCGGTAATATCGTTCGTCTTCTGAATTCTTTGGTCTTTTATCCAATATCCTGTAACTCTCTTCATCTAGAGCCATTTTTAATTCTTTCCTCAATGTTTTAATGAAGTTTCTTGCTGATTTTGGCGATGTTATGTACTCACAATCTTGTAGGACGCCATTCGGTGTGTATATCACTTGGACAAGATGGCGGCCATCTGTCAATTGACGGAGTTTCAACCCGCTGCTGTAACAAAGGAAAAATCATTTTGGATCATCAGTACACTACTAGGGCAGGCCTTATAAGAGAGGGCATATGGAGCGTAGGTCCACCACGCTGTTCCAGTGAAGGTCGGCGGGCTTAGGGTGGTAATGTTTCATTTATTAACGATCACTTTCAGATGTTGATGATAGTGACTGCTTAACGTGCTTGCTGGGGTGTAACACCACCAACTTCCCGACTCCGCGCTTGGAACGTAGGTACTTACTTAAAATTTCATAGAAACTATTCCGTGACCCGACCCAGAATTCGAACCCAGGACCTCGAGATCTAAGCCACATAAGCTAACCACTAGACCTACGAGGCAGTTTAGAATAATAACACAAAAAACGCGTGCGGGTTCTATGGTCCCCCAGTACGAATGAAGTTTATCGTCAACCACCCAACACCAACAACCCAAAAGAAAATGTCGGAAAAATCTTATAACACTATTTTCGGTGAGCCCCCCCCCGCATCATTCAGGAAAGTAACTTCATTGCAATAATTTCCGCGGGTAGATCGTTATAAAAAGTGACTATACTAAAGCCAAACTCGATTGAGAATGCTCGTCAACAAACAAATTAAAAATGAAGGTACAATATGCAACACATTTTATGCCTGATAAATTTAAAATTATGTTTTGTTGTTTTAAAATATCTTATTTAAAAGATATTGAATATGTTAATTAGTTTTAAGCTTACTAATCTAAGTTATTGACATGAATTCGTCATAAACTAGTTAATTAAAAAAATAGGTGTAAAATGACTAGTGATTTCTACCATCATTTGTTTAATTTGTTTGTTGACAAGCATTCTCAATCGAGTTTGGCTTTAGTTTGGACTCGCCTATCAAGGGTTCCGCAGCAGCAACATCATAGTTCTTGTAGTTCGATAAACGGATACGGGATGATGATGATATAGTTTATATAAACCATCTCCATTCCATAACATGCAGTACAGATGAGAGTATGTGCGGAATAAAATTGAGTGACAGTGTTAACAATAATATGAAAAGAGAATAATGTGGTGTAAAAGAAGATGTAGTGACTATAATAGAGAAAGGGATGCTCGGATGGTTTGGACGGACATGAGAATGGATGAAACAAGATTAACAAAAGAGATTTATGAGGGTAGAGTGAATGAAAATATTGGAAGGGGAAGACGAGACGAGAAGGCAAATGTTCCTGGACCAAATTCAGGACATTTTAAGTAATGGCCAGGTGGCGAGTACCCTTAACTGACGAACTTGTATGAAAGGATTAATGAGAGTGGAAGAAGTTAAGGAAGTATGCAAGGACCGTGACAAGTGGAAGGACGTGGTCTCTGCCTGCCACTATGGGAACGAGGCGTGATGTATGTATGTTTTTCATAAATAAACGTTACGATTGCAGAGCTGTGGGAAATTAGAAACATAGAAACGCATGTATTGTTTTAAGTAATAAAATTAATTATGAGCATAAATTGAAAATTAGAAAGTTATTGAATTTTGTGTTGAATGAACTTTCAAATTATAATATACACATTTTAATGACTCAATCAGTTATCGTTTTACGCAATGATATACGTGAAACGAAACGCCCAAACCATGTTTGTAAAATCATTACAACTCGGTGTAATATCTTTGCCTTTTCCCTGCAAGAATGTTTATAAGAAAAAAAATTTTTAACAAAAAATAGAACTGACTCAAAACGCACTAAAAAGTAAGGAATAACAGTGTCATTTAGTTGCTTTAATTTACTTAAGCATATCTATGAAGTCGGTGCCAGCAAGTTTAAGAAACACGTATTTAACGTAGAAAAGCTTTTTGTGGGTTCTAGGTAAAGTCCCTAAAGTAGACACGTATATTTTTTTATGTATGACTACGCATAACTTTTTACAGAGTTGTCCGATTTGATAATTCTTTTTTTATTAGAAAGGGCACACTTCCAAGGTGGTCCCATTGTCATCATGTTAAGATCTATCCTGGGAAAATTGAAGAAACTCTTCAAATTGTATGGGCACACTTGCAGCGATTTCGGTTTTTGTGTAAGTATCGGTAGCTTTTTGGCTACTAGTGCCGTATAATATACTATGACAGTATAGCACGAGTACGTTACGTGGCGATAAATCACTAAAAAGTAAGAAATAAAAAATTTTAAATAAAAATAGAACCGACTCAAAACGCACTAAAAAGTAAAAAATAACTGTGTTATTTATATTTAGTTGCTTTGATTTACTTAAGCATATCTAGGAGTCGGTGCCAGCCAAGGTTTCTACTTTAAGGACATTATTACCTAGAACCCACAAACTGCTTTACTACGTTAAATAAATGTTCCTTAAACTTGCTGGCACCGACTTCATAGATATGCTTAAGTAAATTAAAGCAACTAAATGACACAGTTATTTTTTACTTTTTAGTGCGTTTTGAGTCGGTTCTATTTTTTGTTACAAAAATTTTATTTAAAAAACTTCATTATATTATATTTCTTACAGTTTTGATGAACATCATAGGTTTTATGTGATAGTATTCTCTAGCTATAAGATAATTTCCTGTATCGGCTTAGTAGCACAGAATACGTTATAGCACAAGTAGTAGTATCTAGTAAGTAGCACAATTTCATAATATCCAATGATGTTCCTATAGTCGTTTCAGTCAACGGTCTTCTAGCGTGAAGCTTCGACCAACATCTTAAAAAGCTTTCGCTTGGTTGTTGGATCAAGGGTCGGATACAGAAGGCGGTGATTCTTGAAACGACGCGTATAGTGAGGAGGTTCCTCACTGTGGAGACCTGACCACCGGTTACTTTGGCTTTTAAAGTCTAAAAACTTGCTTCGCAAGTGCCGGAGGAAATTTTTTTTATAATTGAAGTGAAACTTCTTTATCGGGGTTGGAAAAAAATTTAGTGTAACATTTTTTCGTTACGCGTCACATTTTTCCGTTACGCGCCATCTTTGACTTATGGAAGTGACGTGATAAATATATATATATATATGTTATATTGAAGTGATCAGCAAAATTAAAGGGTTTATTTTAATTCTAATTCCAGTGAATTTCTAAAAAAAAGTAAGTATTTACATCTCTTTTTCTAATACTTAGGTGTAATTATGGTATTTATTTTTCCACGTTATTTAAAATTAACCTCAGTTTTTGATTGTATTTTTCAATACAGTAACACGTGGGTGTAATTAATTATGGTATCAATTTTTTCTAATACTTGAATGTTGATAAGTTAGTTAGTTAGTTTCACTTCTTACGAGTGTACGCTAGTACACGCACACATATTTATTTAATAGTGTTTTTATATATGTTTTTGTATTAAAAAATTAAAAAAATTAAGTAAAAATGAATGAGAGATTATAAGTAGCAGTAGTAAGTAGCATGGTTTGATTCTATCGAATGAACGAGTATCGTCTATAAATCCGTGATCATTTCACCCCCAAAAGTAAACCGATACAAATGAAGTAACAACTTGTAAAGCAATAAACATATCCATTACATGCCACCCTCTGTATAGTGTGATCACTTATGCGCTAGTGCACCAGCGGAGCAATTGAAAACTACTAGAAAAAACTCCAGGCGTCACTTTTTTCTCTTTATAAGGTTTTATAAATAATACATTAAATTACAAATATTAAATTGAAAATCTCCCGACCCAAATAAAGATTAAACTTCGGTCATTCTTCAGCAAAAATATAAATCGGTTTATCCGTTTCTTTCCGGCATTCCAGGGTTTCATATGCCACATCCCATTTCCAGCATCAGCTCCTCGTCAATTAGAGACATGAAAAGAACCAGTCAAGGCAAATTCAACGAGCCCAAACTCGAGTGACTCGACAACTTTAAATGCACAAGTGTTAACAATCAGCCAGAAGGGAATAAAACTTAAGACACCAAAAGACAAACTTAATCGGAACAATTTATTGCATCGTCACTTAACATCATGTGTGATAGCAGTCAAGGGCCAATTTGTAGTCGATAATAATAATATATAATATAGTGATAATTGACCGATTAACGCTCCGTGCAATGATTGTTGATATCACTGTTCCACATGATGATAATCTGGTGAAAGCTAAAAAGGAAAAAAGTATCAAAATACTTGGACGCCATGTGGAATGTTGATTCAACAATGATTGTTCCTATAGTCAGTCAACGGTCTTATAGCGAAAAGCTTTGACGAACATCTTAAAAAGCTTTCGCTAAATTGTTGGATCAAGGGTCGGATACAGCAGGCAGTAATTCTTGAAACGGCGCGCATTGTGAGGAGGTTCCTCACTCTGGAGCCCTGACCACCGGTTGTTTGGACCCCCGGGCCCCGCAGCAGGCGGAATGGATTTTTTTATAAATTTTTAATAGTGTTTTTATAATTGTTTTATAAGCATTGTTGAAAATTTAAAAAGAAATGTAAATAAATAAAGGATAGACAAAATATATAATATTATCTACAAAGACATCAGATATGATCAAAATAAAACATTCTCACATTAATCCCTAAATTAAATATTACCCGCACATATTCTTACGATAGTTAAGCAGCATGACTGCACATGACTCGAACACCAACTTGAAAGATAACAATTTGCCTTAGGGGCACCTCTTATAGCCCATACCGCGCCGTTTTTGTTCGACGACTACAGTCTTTAGTTTATGCTTGCAACGGGGTACCACAACACAGGAAATATGGCCACTTTATTGTCTATAGTCTTTTCACACAGAGTATACAATACTGCCAACAAAAGTTAGTGTTACATAAAGTCGTCCTTTCCCCTAATTCCATGGCGACACCGTAATTTCCCCTCCGGAGTAGTTAATTTTATTATCGTTTAAAACCCCATCAAAATATAATTTTTATGACATGTTACTTTGATGACCTCCACTGCAGTTAAGCTTTCGCTTGGCTTGGATCAAGGGTCGGATACAGAAGGCGGTGATTCTTGAAACGGCGCGCATTGTGAGGAGGTTCCTCACTCTGGAGCCCTGACCACCGGTTGCTTGGGTCTTCAAAAACTCCGCAAGCGGAGAAACAGATCGTTTTTAATACTGTTGGAACGAAGTTCCTTATCGCGCGTTGTGAAAGGGGGCTAGACGGAAAAAATTCGTACGAAAAGTTGTCACGACACTTTTTGATCAAAGGATCTTGCCGCCGCCTTTGATGTGTGTGCGCGTGAGCGGCGGGGGCGCCCGCGCTGTATGCTGTCTCGCGCTCTCGTGGCGCCCTCTGGTGTTTCGGTGTACAACAACAAATATTATTATTACTTAAAAAAAATAAAATTTTATTACAATTCCTTCAATAATTAATCGAAAGGAACTTCGTTCCATCCGGGTGTCCCTTGACACCTCTCAACTTTTTTTTTATATATATTAGGGTAAATACCCTATCAAGTTGTCAAAGGAATCAGGGAGAGAGGACATATGTCTAGGAAATTGATTTGATAGGAAGGAAATTGACCTCTATTGGCAGAAGCCTGAGGGAGGTATGTGGACAAGAATTTACTTAAATCTTCAAGATGTTTAGGTGTAAGGTGTCCTTCTTGTTATGTTAGTATGGATTTTAAGCTATTGCATAGCTTCTATCGCGGGCCTTGAGCGTGGAGACCGAATCCAGAAATTCCCACTCCGACCGGCACAGCGGTGATACTTTTTAACCGACGAATAAAAACGGAGGAGGTTCTCAATTCGACACGTTTATTATTATTTTTTTTATGTATGACCACGCATAATTTTTTACAGAGGGATTTTGGAGGGAGGGAATTGAAGGGACTCTTCAAATTTAGGAGGCACGCTTACAGCGATTTCGGTTTTTATTTCGGTATCGGTAGCTTTTTGGCTACTAGTGCCGTATAATATAATAGTATAGTACGAGTACATTACGTGGCGATAAATCACTAAAAAGTAAAAAATAACTGTGTCATTTAGTTGCTTTAATTTACTTAAGTATATCTGGGAGTCGGTGCCAGCCAAGGTTTCTACTTTAAGGACGTTACCTAGAACCCACAAACTGCTTTACTACGTAAAATAAATGTTTCTTAAACTTGCTGCCACCGACTTCATAGATATACTTAAGTAAATTAAAGCAATTAAATGACGCAGTTATTTTTTACTTTTTACTGCGCTGAGTCGGTTCTATTTTTTGTTAAAAAATTTTTGCGATTCATTGCAAACGCTGGCTAAACTCTACGAGATATATCAAAATAATGTACTACAGTATTGCACACCTTAAAAAGGTCAACAAAAAAGTCCGCGATAGTATATGTCTATCTCTTAAAGATAACCCACAATAACCATTTTTTATCTTTTACTTTCAACGAAAAGTAATGGCATATTTACGAAGTGATTTTAAGCAATACTGCATTAATCCTTATCCAATTAAGTATCTTAAATACTTTGTGCATTCAATATAGATCACTATTGCCCTTTACAGCATGTAATTTAAGTGAATATTTTCCAAGATATTTAAGATTCATAAAAATTTTTAACAAAAAATAGAACCGACTCAAAACAGTTATTTTTTACTTGTTAGTGCGTTTTGAGTCGGTTCTATTTTTTGTTAAAAATTTTTATTTCTTACTTTTTAGTGATTTATCGCCACGTAACGTACTCGTACTATACTGTCATAGTATATTATACGGCACTTGTAGCCAAAAAGCTACCGATACCGAGACAAAAACCGAAATCGCTGTAAGCGTGCCTTCAAAATTTGAAGAGTTCCTTCCATTTCCCCAGAATATTATCATCAGATCCTAACATCATGACAATGGGACCACCTTGGATGTATACCCTTTCTAATATAAAAATAATATTCAAAATCGGTCAACTCTGTAAAAAGTTATGCGTGGTCATTTATAAAAAAAAAATATATACGTGTCGAATTGAGAACCTCCTCCGTTTTATTTTCGCCGGTTAAAAATGCAGGGACATACTTAGTACCAGCATGGCACCCGTGCGAAGCCGGGGCGGGTCGCTAGTACTATTTCTATAACAACGATAGATTTGCCTGTAAACTTGACCCTATTCTAAAGAGACAACCAAACTATCAATTACCAAACCAAATTGTGTTACAAATACACCCTCACCCTATTCACTACCACCCCTCGATCACCCAGTGTCGGCTCATTTAACCCATCAAGTATCACAATGTGGGGTTTTTTTTTTTTTATTGTATTCTCGATTCTGTCGTTATTTCTTGTACGACATCTTTCTACTCTGACATATATAAATACATAAACATATACATACATATAAACACGCTATAATACAATATTTTTTCTTTATTATTTTTTTTCCTTACTTATAATTTTTTTATTATTTTTTTTATTTATATATTTACACAATGTGGGTGAAATATTAACAACGTGTTATTTCTTCTCGACCCAGGGTATGAATTGAAGACCCGATGATCTGTTTCACTACTGGACCAACGAGACAATTTGTAATTTTAAATTAGCCATAGTTGACGTTCGTGGCGCTGTGGTATGCGCAGTGGATTTACAAGACGGTTCTGGGTTCGATTCCCGGCATGACCGATTGAGATTTTCTCAATTGGTCCTAGTCTGGCTGGTGGGAAGCTTTGGTCGTAGCTAGATACCACCCGCGATCGTGTCGGAACGCTTAATCGCTTAGCGGAGCGTCTTTGTTGACAGGGTGGTATCTCGCCACGGCCGAAACCTCCCACCAGCTAAAATTTCTTTTTTTTTTACTAAACTCATATGGAAAAAAATACGGTACTTTTTACCCGACTGCGTCAAAAGGAGAGTTATGTTTTTCGAGCGTATGTATGTATGTATGTCCATTTCTTCGGCACGCGCTACAGCCTAAACGACTGACACAGAACGGATTTTGACAGGTGAGGTGTCGTTGAATTCAGCTAAATTGTGGAAGTGACATAGGCTATATAAATTTTCAAAATGGCGGCTGTATATGGGGGAAAAAAGAACGGACGTGTGCATTTTCTTCTTTTATCCTAGCAATATGGGTATCAAATGAAAAGTCGTAAGAAGACCATTTCAAAAATATAAATATCATATCATGTTCATATTACTGTTTTAACAAAAAATGGCAAAAAGTGTACCGTCTCATTTCTATACCACAAATTAAAACTAAAAAGTCTCAAATAAAATTATTATTATAAAAACAAAAACCCAACTGCTTAGAAGTTATGAACTGAAAAGAGAAAAAAAAGGATCACTATATCTGTATAAAATCCTAAATACTTTATGGTGCTGCAAGCGGGGACAAACGTAGTTTTGGTTTGATTTTTTTGTTTTTATAATAACAATTTTTTATTTAAAATGTTTATCTATTTGTTCCGGTTCATTTCTGAAACTGCTGAACTGAATTTGACGCGACTTTCACTCGAAGTTTGCTAATGTTATAAGGAGTAACATATTAATTTGTATCTTTTTGACGACCTCCGAGGCGCAGTGGTATGCGCGGTGGATTTATAAGACGGAGGTCCTGGGTTCAATTCCCGGCGGGGCAGATTAAGATTTTTCTTAATTTGTCTTGGTCTGGCTGGTGGGAGGCTTTCGCCGCGGCTAGTTACCACCCTACCGACAAAGACGTACCGCCAAGCGATTTAGCGTACGATGTCGTGTAGAACCGAAAGTCCTCCTAACAAGTTAGCCCGCCTCCATCTTAGACTGCATCATCACTTAACATCAGGTGTGATAACAGTCAAGGGCCAATTTGTAGTCGATAAAAAAAAAAGATCAACAGAGACGAGACGGATATCTTAGCATTCCATGGATTCACCGTGCGGGTGGGGGTCCATCGCGTGGCTGAGAGAACAACTCCGAACAGAGCCCGAGACTTGTGACACGGGTGTAGGTTTAAGGGTACCCTTAGTGACGCGCGTCAACACTCACCTCCTCTGTTCAAGTTATTCTCCCTGCCCAGACACATTCGGAAGGACCCTACTAGAGCAGCTTTGGACACTCGTTCCAATATGGAGCTTACTGCACTTCTAGTAAGGCCAAGGTCTTTTAGCAGGTTATAGAGAGACTTCGCTGATATACCTCTCGCACCCACTTCTACTGCGTAAAAATCGACACGTATATATTTTTTTGTTTTCTATGTATGTCCACGCATAACTTTTTACAGAGCTGTCCGATTTTGATAATTCGTTTTTTGTTAAAAAGGGCATACTTCCAAGGTGGTCTCATTGTCATCATGTTAGAATCTGATGATGATATCCTGGGAAAATTGAAGGAACTCTTCAAATTTTGGAGGCACGCTTACAGCGATTTCGGTTTATGTCTCGTTATCGGTAGCTTTTTGGCTACAAGTGCCGTATAATATACTATGACAGTATAGCACGAGTACGTTACGTGGCGATAAATCACTAAAAAGTAAGAAATAAAAATTTTTAACAAAAAATAGAACCGACTCAAAACGCACTAAAAAGTAAAAAATAATTGTGTCATTTACTTGGTTTAATTTACTTAAGCATATCTACGAAGTGGGTGCCAGCAAGTTTAAGGAACATTTATTTTACGTAGTAAAACAGTTTGTGGGTTCTAGGTAATGTCTTTAAAGTAGAAACCTTGGCTGGCACCGACTCCGAGATATGCTTAAGTAAATTAAAGCAACTAAATGACACAGTTATTTTTTACTTTTTAGTGCGTTTTGAGTCGGTTCTATTTTTTGTTATTATTTAGCTCATTAGTAAGGTCATAGTGATCGTGATCGTGAAGGTGATAGTGATCGTTAATAAATGAAACATTATCTCCCACTATATATACTCTATACTAAAATATCCCGTACATTTTTATACAGTCTTTAATATAAATGGTATGTAGAGAAGTGTGAATATAGAACGAGATTGTGTGCGGCCACAATCCGTCTGCGCTGCGGTCGGGCGCGAGAGTGTAGAGCAGCAATAAAGATTAGCTCTTCTCTATGGTCACGGTCGCGCTGTGTGCAAATTCTTGTTGTCTGTGTGTCTATTCACACTATTTAAATGTTCCCTTACAACAGCTTGATCCACGATATGATGACATATCTTTAAAGGAAAAAGTCTGAAAAGTTCTTAACTACAAGTGGGTGTGAATTGAGAAAAACACTCTAACAATGCATATTTAACCGACGAAAAAAAACGGAGGAGTTTCTCAATTCGACATGTATATATTTTTTATTTTGTTTTTTATGTGTGACCACGCATAACTTTTTACAGAGCTGTCCGATTTTGATAATTCGTTTTTTGTTAAAAAGGGCATACTTCCAAGGTGGTCTCATTGTCATCATGTTAGAATCTGATGATGATATCCTGGGAAAATTGAAGGAACTCTTCAAATTTTGGAGGCACGCTTACAGCGATTTCGGTTTATGTCTCGTTATCGGTAGCTTTTTGGCTACAAGTGCCGTATAATATACTATGACAGTATAGCACGAGTACGTTACGTGGCGATAAATCACTAAAAAGTAAGAAATAAAAATTTTTAACAAAAAATAGAACCGACTCAAAACGCACTAAAAAGTAAAAAATAATTGTGTCATTTACTTGGTTTAATTTACTTAAGCATATCTACGAAGTGGGTGCCAGCAAGTTTAAGGAACATTTATTTTACGTAGTAAAACAGTTTGTGGGTTCTAGGTAATGTCTTTAAAGTAGAAACCTTGGCTGGCACCGACTCCGAGATATGCTTAAGTAAATTAAAGCAACTAAATGACACAGTTATTTTTTACTTTTTAGTGCGTTTTGAGTCGGTTCTATTTTTTGTTATTATTTAGCTCATTAGTAAGGTCATAGTGATCGTGATCGTGAAGGTGATAGTGATCGTTAATAAATGAAACATTATCTCCCACTATATATACTCTATACTAAAATATCCCGTACATTTTTATACAGTCTTTAATATAAATGGTATGTAGAGAAGTGTGAATATAGAACGAGATTGTGTGCGGCCACAATCCGTCTGCGCTGCGGTCGGGCGCGAGAGTGTAGAGCAGCAATAAAGATTAGCTCTTCTCTATGGTCACGGTCGCGCTGTGTGCAAATTCTTGTTGTCTGTGTGTCTATCCACACTATTTAAATGTTCCCTTACAACAGCTTGATCCACGATATGATGACATATCTTTAAAGGAAAAAGTCTGAAAAGTTCTTAACTACAAGTGGGTGTGAATTGAGAAAAACACTCTAACAATGCATATTTAACCGACGAAAAAAAACGGAGGAGTTTCTCAATTCGACATGTATATATTTTTTATTTTGTTTTTTATGTGTGACCACGCATAACTTTTTACAGAGTTGTCCGATTTTGATAATTCTTTTTTTATTAGAAAGGGCATACATCCAAGGTGGTCCCATTGTCGACATTGACATTGTCATTGTCGGCTGGCACCGACTTCGTAGATATGCTTAAGTAAATTAAAGCAACTAAATGACACAGTTATTTTTTACTTTTCAGTGTGTTTTGAGTCGGTTCTATTTTTTGTTATTAGTTAGCTCATTAGTAAGGTCACAGTGATCGTGATCGTTAATAAATGAAACATTATCTCCCACTATATATATTCTACACAAAAATATCCCGTACAATTTTATACAGCCTTTATGTAAATGATGTGTTGAGAAGTGTGAATATAGAACGAGATTGTGTGCGGCCACAATCCGTCTGCGCTGCGGTCGGACGCGAGAGTGTAGAGCAGCAATAAAGATTAGCTCTTCTCTATGGTCACGGTCGCGCTGTGTATACTCTGTGTACTTTGTTGTTGATCTGTTCAATTAAGAATAATGTTCTGTGTATAGGAATAATTGCATTTCTGCGGATTGATTTCAATTCTTGTTGTCTGTGTGTCTGTCCGCACTATTTATATGATCCCTTGCAACAGCTTGATCTCCGATATGATGACATTTAATATATAAAATTCTCGTGTCACAGTTTGCGTTGCCATACTCCTCCGAAACGGCTTGACCGATTTTGATGAAAATTTTTGTGCTTATCCGGTATCTATGAGAATCGGCCAAAATCTATTTTTCAACCCCCGAAATGTTAGGGGTAGTCCACCCCTAAATTTTTTTTTATTTTTTAGACAGAATACATACAATCCTTAATTTTCACCCTTCTACGATCAACCAATAATAATTTAATAGGGGGCGTCCATAAATTACGTGAGGTGTTTAAGGGGGGGAGGGGGTCGAGTCAAATCTCATCTAATCTTACGTTGGAGAGAGAGGGGGTCTCGGCAAATATCACGCAATTTTTTTCTGATTGAAACAAAAATAACTAATACTATTTTGGTCTATTTAATCCAGATTGTACTTGCTTAAGATTTAATCTTAAGCGTAATCGTAGTACGATTACGCTTAAGATTACTAAAGAACACTTATAATTAAACTTTCAGCAATATTGATTACTAGTCTTAACTAGTCGTAAATAAAAGGGCGATTCAAATTTGTTTTTTTCTTTTTACAATAACAATCCAACGACTTTACGTAAGAAACTCACATTTTGAAAAATCTCACGTGAGATTCGGGGATGGGGGAGGGGGTTGAATAAAATCTCACGACATCTCACCAGGGGGGGAGGGAGGGGCAGAAAATTAAAAAAAAACACCTCACGTAATTTATGGACGCCCCCATAGCCATTTTAGTAATTTAATCATTTTTCCTTTCCGGTCGAAAACTGATCAATCGTCATATTAATTAATTAGTTATCCCCGCCAGATGTGTACAGGTGTCACTTCTGACCCAGTAAACAGCACGGAGTACGGATGAGAACGAAGCCGGTCTCCTTTCTTTCTCATTCCCTACACAGTTGTCGGCCATCAATATTGTTTATGCATGTCTACACTAGAAATTACTAGGAAATTATTTATATGGCAAAACAACGTTTGCCGGGTCAGCTAGTATTTTTATAGGAAAAAGTCTGAGAAGTTCTTAACTACAAGTGGGTGTGAAATAAAAAAACCACAAACAATGCATATTTAACCAACGAAAAAAAACGGAAGAGGTTCTCAATTCGACACGTACATTTTATGTTTTTTTTATGTATTACCACGCATACCTTTTTACAGAGTTGTCCGATTTAGATAATTCTTCCAAGATGGTCCCATAGTCATCATATTAGGATCTGATGATGATATCCTGGGAAAATTGAATGTGAGACGAAGTCACAGGCGTAAGTTAGTATTTGTATATTTTTGAGCATGACCATAGTCTATACATATCTATACATATAAAGAAAATGTAACGAAGTCGAAGATTAAGTTTAGTGCTGGGCAAGCAGGCTTTGTTTCATGGAGATAGGTAAGGAAAAAGTTATGATAAAAATGCCGAATTTCACTATGAACGAAATTCCGACGAAAGTACTGAATGAATTGAAATGAAACTTGGTACGATTCGAGTTCATACTACGAGGAAGGACATAGGGCACTGTGTATCCCGAAAATCTATACCGTTCCTTTAGTAGATGGGTTGAAATCCCACGCGGACGAAGATGCGGCTTTCAATAGTATTGAATTAAACTAATTAAACAATGAATACAACAAGGATTAAGAACTATTCTATTAACCATAAAAATATTTTTTAATTTTCTAACATACCAAAGACAATTAGTGTTTTTTTTTTCAAACACCATTTTACAGTCGGATGATTTATCATGTCTGGGTTCTTTATCGGTCGCCGCCATACACTCATTACACGTAAAATCAATTTGAAATAAGAACATCACATCAGCGCTGCCATAAAGAAAGTTATCATTGCGTATAAAAAGAACCTACTTAGTGCAAACTTAACTTTGCTTACGGCAGTTTTGTGAACTAATTTTAATTTCGGAAAATTCAAGTAATTTTCAACCTTATGTTTTACAAAATTGTTAATACTTAAGGTCGATAATTGCTTGATAAGACAAACACACTAGCGCCACGATGAACAGCAAAGTTTGTAAATCGAATTTTGAAATAAAATGAAATGATACATCGGTGGACGTCCGCCCAAATAACTAATTGTATTAATTTGAAACTATGGAGCTTTACTGCTATACAAATAGAGTTGAAAATTGTATGTGTGTGTCATTGTAACGGTAAAATTAAAATGGTTGTTTGGGGTAAATGAATTTTGTAATAAATCTTTTATTTTAACGAATATAAAAGATGATTGTATTGACTTGTGTAATATTGTTATAAATGATGTAATGGTATATCGTGAGACGGTCTGCAAGTCTGAATTAAGTTCTATGAACATATTGTACCTATATGCATATATTTATAAGTATACTAATTCTATAAATGCGACAGTCTGTCTGTCCCGCTTTTACGATAAAACTACTGAATCGATTTAAATGAAATTTGGTACACAGATAGTGTAGAGCATGAGAAAGACATCATAAATATGACATTTAAGTTTTGTAAAGAAATTGCTCTCAAGGTAAGTACATATAGAACAAAGTCTTGTCTGTGCTTATATCGTAATAAAAGATCATTTTATTATTCGCATATGTAATAAATAAATAAACGGTTTTGACGGCCTCCGTGTGTTGGATTTATAAGACGGAGGTCCCGGGTTCGATTCGTTAGGAATCCAATTAACACAAAACCTTTTTAAAAATACAGTCAGCGCAGTGGTATGTGCAATGTATTTTTAACCGACGAAAAAAAAACGGAGGAGGTTCTCAATTCGACGTGTATATTTTTTTTATGTATGACGACGCATAACTTTTTACAGAGTTGTCCGATTTTGATAATCCTTTTTTATTAGAAAGGGCACACTTCCAAGGTGGTCCCATTGTCATGTTAGGATCTGATGATGATATCCTGGGAAAATTGAAGGAACTCTTCAAATTTTATCGGCACACTTGCAGCGATTTCGGTTTTAGTGTAAGTATCGGTAGCTTTTTGGCTACAAGTGTCGTATAATATACTATGAAAGTATAGTACGAGTACGTTACGTGGCGATAAATCACTAAAAAGTAACAAATAAAAAGTAAAAAGACATTACCTAGAACCCACAAACTGCTTTACTACGTAAAATAAATGTTCCTTAAACATGCTGGCACCGACTCCTAGATATGCTTAAGTAAATTAAAGCAACTAAATGACACAGTTATTTTTTACCTTTTAGTGCGATTTGAGTCGGTTCTATTTTTTGTTAAAAATTTTTAAGACTGAGATTCAGAATCGATTTTCGGCGGGGCCGATTGAGATTTTTTTTAATTGGTCCATGTCGATCTGGCTGGTGAGAGGTTTCGGCCGTGGCAAGTTACCACCTTGTCGGCAGACATATCAAGTGTTTTAACGTTCCGGTACGATGTGGTGTAGAAACCGAAGGGGTGTGGATTTCATCCTACTCCTAACAAGTTAGCCCGCTTCCATCTTAGATTGCATGACCACTTAACATCCGGTGTGACAGCAATCAAACTAACTTGGGGTAACTTGTAACGAATAAAATAAAATTTTTAACAGAAATTTTGCTTATTTTTTGTAAAATGGACATTTTTTTAAAGACGTCTATATAAAGGTCTATCCATTAAAAGACCGTTATCAAAATCTGTCAACGCAAACAAAACCTGCGTCCCCGAGTATTGTGCACATGTAATGAGATATCTTTAGACAAATGCGATGATTGGCTCGTTTGGGATTGAACCTCGGACTGTAATACGATGCGAGTGTTTTGTTAGACAACAGGTCATTGGAGAAATCAGACGTTCAGAGGTTTTATGAATATTATTAGCCATGTTGAAAATAAACAACCGACTTTAAAGAAAATTTTAATAAAAATTAAACTGAAATTGGTTAAATTTTTTATTATAAATTAACGCACTATGCGTAGAGGATTTATATAGACGGAGGTCCTGGGTTCGATTCCCGGCGGGGCAAATTTTTCTTAATTTGTCTTGGTCTGGCTGGTGGGAGGCTTTCACCGTGGCTAGTTACCACCCTACCGACAAAGACGTACCGCCAAGCGATTCAGCGTTCCGGTACGATGTCGTGTAGAAACCGATA
Organism: Mycalesis mineus; assembly: GCA_034621355.1. Classification (NCBI taxonomy): domain Eukaryota; kingdom Metazoa; phylum Arthropoda; class Insecta; order Lepidoptera; family Nymphalidae; genus Mycalesis; species Mycalesis mineus. The sequence goes on along the minus strand of JAXAVZ010000249.1, from coordinate 340,632 downwards.
GGCGTGTGGATTTCATCCTACTCCTAACAAGTTAGCCCGCTTACATTGCATCATCACTTAACATCAGGTGTAATAGCAGTCAAGGGCCAACTTGTAGTCGATAAAAAAAATAACTAAAAAGTAAAAAATACATAATTGCGTCATTTAGTTGCTTTTTTTATAAAACCAATCTGGGAGAATTGTCTTTCAAATTAAGTACAATTTTCAAAATCGGTTAAGAAATGACCGAGTTATGCGGTAACAAACTTAAAAAAATACGCATAAAATTGAGAACAGGAGGTTCTCTTCTCAATGTTTTTTTGTAGAACGATACGACATCGTACCAGAACGCTAAATCGCTTGGCGGTCTTTCTTAACCAGCAAGGTAACTAGCCAGCCAAACCCACCAACCAGACAGAACCAATGAACAAAATCTCAAACAAACCCGCTGGGAATCGAACCCACGACCACCGCTCCACGCAGGTAGTCAAAATAAATAATTTATACTTAGTAAAAGATTCTACGTAAATAAAATTATTATTATAAAAACAAAAAACCCGACTGCATAGAAGTTATGAACTGAAAAGAGAAAAACAAGGATCACTATATCAATATAAAATTTTAAATACTTTATGGTGATGCAAGCGGGGAAAGATTTCCCCGCCTGCAGCACCATAAAGTATTTAGAATTTTATATAGATAGAGTGATCCTTGTTTTTCTCTTTTCAGTTCATAACTTCTAAGCAGTCGGGTTTTTTGTTTTTATAATAATAATTTTATTTGAGACTTTTTTGTTTTAGTTTATGGTATAGAAATGATACGGTATACTTTTTGCCATTTTTTGTCAAAACGGCAATATAAACATGATATGATATTTATATTTTTGAAATGGTCTTTTTACGACCTTTCATTTGATACCCATATTGCTAAGATAAGAGAAAGAAATAAACACATCCCCCCTTTTTTCCCCCATTTACAGCCACCATTTTGAAAATTTATATAGCCTATGTCACTACCACAATTTTAACAAATTCAACGACACCTCGCATGTCAAAATCCGTTTAGTCGTTCAGGCTGTAGCGCGTGCCGAAGAAATGGACATACATACATACATACATACATACATACGCTCGAAAAACATTACCCTCCTTCTGACGCAGTCGGGTAAAAAAAAATGTAACTAAAAAATAAGATTTAAAAAAAATAGCGACTTAGGATGTTGGTTTCTCAATCACTTATTAAAAACGAACTGTGACAAATACTTTTATTCGACTCAAGAATCGAACCTTGGACCATCCCTCTATATCAAATAGCACATCCATCCAAGCTGCAAACGTTGTTTCGAAGTAGAAAACAACTGTTCAACAGGATTACCGGCGACATCACAGTCGGCCATTTTGAAGCAAACGTCAAAGTTCACAAAATGGATTCCCTCGGCACTCTGTGGCGGCGACCGCAGCTTTTGGAATGGCATTTTGACGTTTAAAACTATACAGTAGATATATACAATATACTGATATAGATCCTTACAAAATAAGCTAAATACATCTGACGACCTCCGTGGCGCAGTGGTATGCGCGGTGGATTTATAAAACGAAGTTCCCGGGTTCGGTTGCTAACGGGGCAGATTGAGTTTTTTCTTAATTTGTCTTGGTCTGGCTGGTGGGAGGCTTTCGCCGTGGCTAGTTACCACCCTACCGACAAAGACGTACCGCGATTTAACATTCCGGTACGATGTCGTGTAGAACCCGAAAAGGGTGTGGATTTCATCCTACTGCTAACGAGTTAGTCCGTTTCAATCTTGGATTGCATCATCACTTAACATCAGGTGTGATAGCAGTCAAGGGCCAACTTGTAGTCGATAAAAAAAATTGGTTGTCTGTAAAGTCGGTTTACTGACGATAGTTGAACGTGACAACTTAAGAAAATACTGATGGAATGGTAGCATTTAATTGGTTATTAAAATTTTTAATTTAAGTATATTTTTATAAATATTAATTTAAATTAATAAAATAATTGATTTTGATTTTATAAATTTATATTTTAAATATATAATAAATATATTAATTTTTAATTTAAAATTAATAATTATATTTAATAAACGGATGTCGAACGCTGCCGAACGCAAAGGCCGATTGTGCTTCTTTGTCGCTCGCTCCGTGCTCTCGCTTGCACTTCAAGCCTTACATGGAACGCCTCAAAGCGAGGTAACGACGCATGACGTCATGTTTTTTCGTGCGTGCAGCCGGCTCTATCGAATTATAAGACGTTGTCACGTCAAAAATTTTGTATTTTAAATGACAGGGACCAAGTCTATTAACTTAACGTGCTCTCCGAGGTACGGGGGTGTAACACCACCAACATCCAGATTCCAGGCTTGGAATGTACTGAACGTAACATTACGGCGGTTTAACCACCAACTTTCCGACTCAGAAATAAAAATTTTCCTCAAAACTCGATTTCTCAAATTAAATTACAAATAAGTTATAAAACTTTCAATTTTTAAATTAAGTGCAATATTGTAATAAAAAGTATAAACCAATAACGGGAATCGAACCCGCGTTCCATATCAGTGATTGAAATTAATTAAAAGCTGAAAGTGGTCACACAGGAAACGTCAGTCCGTATTTGTTCTAAGTCCGAAATTCTATAATGATTGACAGGCACGATAATGCGTGCAAAGATGGCCGCTTTTTATTTCTTCGTAGTTTTTTTTTTAATTTGTCGGCTCTGGGTTCTAGGAGTTTGGAAATAATTGCATTTCTATACTTGAAAAAGGTCTGGAAAGCCCTTCCGAGGTCAGATTTTTTTTATTCCAACAATTTGGGTATCTTTAAAGCAATAGTGAATAGGCATTTTTTTAAGCAAGCGCGTCCCACCTTGGACCGTATCTACACTTACCATCAGGTGGTTTAGCTTATTTCATATTAAAAAAATTAAAAACTTATAAATTAAGTATGTTTTTCAAATATTTTGCAATCTCTCCCTAACTCTTGGTTGACACATTGATTGAACCTAACAGGTTGTATATTTATAAAGGTATGGTATAAAGGCCTGTTCACGGCCCACTACAGGGCCAGGCCTCCCTCCTTATAGGAGAGGGGATATGGAGCGTACACCCACCACGCTGCTCCAATGCGGGATGGCGGGCTTAGGGTGATAATGTTTCATTTATTAACGATAACTATCAGATGTTGATGACAGTGACTGGGACCGACGGCTTAACGTGCTCTCCGAGGCACGGGGGTGTAACACCACCAAGTTCCCGACTCCGGGCTTGGAATGTACTGAAATTTTCGTGGAAGAGGTCCTGGGTTCAACCTCGTGATCGAACCACTAGACCAACGAGGCAGTCGTACCAATACTAGAGTGGAATAATTATACCAGTTAGTGGTCGCTACATTAGCGCAGAACAAATGTAGGATTGTGTCGAGTCATGATCTTTCGCTCCGGTGCGGTACGGTACGGTACGGTACGTTGATCTCCGTACCGAAGTGTGGGAATCTATTGATTCACAACTATCGGTACGATTAATATTATTTTGACTTATTGGTATCAATTAATTTTGAAAATCGGCCAAGAGACATTGAAGATATTCTCTAAATTTGTATTGGATGTCACTATATAATCGATTCTGAACCTAAAAATGCAATTTTTAAAATTTGTTGTCCGATTTTGATAATTCTTTTTTTATTAGAAAAGGCATACTTTTAAGGTGGTCTATACTCTCATAGTATATTATACGGCACTAGTAGCCAAAAAGCTACCGATACTTACACAGAAACCGAAATCGCTGCAAGTGTGCCTATACAATTTGAAGAGTTCCTTCAATTTTCCCAGGATATCATCATCAGATCCTAACATGATGAAAATGGGACCACCTTGGAAGTGTGCCCTTTCTAATAAAAAAAAATTATCAAAATCGGACAACTCTGTAAAAAGTTATGCGTGGTCTTACATAAAAAAAAATATACGCGTCGAATTGAGAACCTCCTCCGTTCTTTTAAAAAATGACCTTTGTAGACCAGGAACAGTCAAGCGAGAGCTTTTAAAGATGTTGGTCGAAGCTTTTGTATTTAATTTGACGCGGACAAAGTCGCTAGCTTCCGCTAGTTACAGATAGGTCAATAGGAACATTAGGTGAATTAGAAAACATCTCGGGTATTGTTCATGAGCCCATTCGCGCGTCTCTTTACAATTTAGTTCGCGTTTTGTTCGCGGCCGGCGACGCGAGCGCTTCTGACGGCGTTTGAGTGCACAGGTGCAACATTGCACAGACTGTGCAAGTGGAGAAAGTAGGTTCTTTTATGAAAGAGAGCTTAGTATTTTATAGCCCAGCCCAGGACTCGAATCCATGACCCGTTTTTAAGCTATTGCATAGCTTTTATCGCGGGCCTTGAGCGTGGAGACCGAATACAGAAATTCCGTAACGAAAAACCTAACACCCCCTGAGTATCAAGAGCACAATTTCGGCAACGACGTTATCGGGATCGTGGCCTAGCGGTAAGGCGCTAAAGTGCCCGGATTGCCAGAGAGACACGGGTTCGAATCCCGTCGGTTTCGCAATTTTTTTTTCAAGCTAGATATTTCGAAAAGTCATTTTTTTTTAAATTAATGACTTTTTGCAATATCACACTTAAAAAAAATTAAAAAATAAATATTTTTCAATTTTTAAAAAAATATTTTTTTAAAAATTGAAAAATCAGAAAAAATGCAATAACAAATTAGGTGACGTATTTACGCTTGATCCATTAATTATAGGACACCATGTATCTTTTTTTAAATTAAGTCAATCTTATCTTGACAATTTCGAGTATGGAGGGTAGACGAAAGGAGGATCATCTGTGTATATGAAAAAGTGTCCGTCAAAATGTATTAAATTAGGATGGCGCCGCAGTTGCATCAAAGTAACTCTCAAAAGAAGCGCCAAATATTGTTAGAGTATATTTTTTTTGTTTTGAGATTTACGTCCACTTGGACAACTTTTCACAACACAAATTTTACCCATAACTGTTCTGTTATTCACTCACTTTTTCATAAAATTAAATGTTTATATATCAATAACCGTACTATTTACTGTTTACGAACTAAAATCACTCTAAACGCACGTTTGGTTATAATTCTGTAAGGTTATATTCACCACAATATTTTGTACAACGTAAGTTGTTGAAGTTCTCAATAATTAACTACTTTAGTCGATAATGACATTAAATTTTTTAACTCGGCATACTTCAATTCATCTAGGATTGCTACATTCATACCATACCCTGTGCATCCACTAGCGCGATTGTGGAGGATTTTTGAACTGTTATTTAACGCATACAACTGGACACTTTTTCAACTTTTCTCCCATATAAGATGACTCTCCTTTCCTCTACCCTCCATAATTTCGAGGCAGAGATTACCACGTATCAGTATAGATCTACAAGTCTATTAGTCTATGGCACGGCGCCGGGCGGAGGCCTTTTCGACCGTCTTTATTCATGCATGCAATGCGCATACATTTGTTGTGGACATGCCAGTCAGTAACGGATTTGGGATTTTTGGAATTGGGTCAAAAAATTGATAATATGTAGGAAGAAAGTTTATTTGAGAAAAAATATAAATAAATTAAAATTAAAAGGTGCATATAATATACAAACTATATTATTTGCACCTACCGGTATTATGAATTTTAGGACTCGATCCCTGTTGTAGTTGACCCTACTGCTGATAATATATATAAACCAGCACAGCTTGCAACCCCTTATTTGAACAGACTTCTTTATCGGGGTTGGAAAAAAATTTAGTGTAACATTTTTTCGTTACGCGTCACATTTTTCCGTTACGCGCCATCTTTGACTTATGGAAGTGACGTGATAAATATATGTAGGATGGGGGCGACATCTTTTCGACGCAGGTACAAAGACTGGAATCATATTCGAATTTGAGAGACACTGAGAAAGTAACTCCGAACGTGGCTGAGAGAATAACTCCGAACAGAGCCCGAGACTTGTGACACGGGTGTAGGTTTAAGGGTACCCTTAGTGACGCGCGTCAACACTCACCTCCTCTGTTCAAGTTATTCTCCTTGCCCAGCCAAATTTGTCGAAAGAGGGTAGGACATTGTGAATAAACTAGGCCATTGTATTCCAAGTAATTATAACTCAAGCTGAGAGCAATAATTAATTCGTTTGCACAAATTAATTATCAGAGTTGTCTAGGTTAAGCGATAAGCAAAGTACAAGGTCTGCACCGCGCCACGCCAGAGCCTAGACTGCCAACCAGTTGTAGACCCGCTCCTTTTATACAACTTAGAATGACTCAAGTAGTGGGGTGAGTGGGGGTATCGAACGATGCGCAGCCGCAAGAGGGCGTAGCTGGTGCACGTGCAGTTCACAGACTTCTTTCTAGTCGTGTACGATGACGCAGGCGCCGTCAAATATATATATATATATATATATATATATATATATATATGTTGTATTGAAGTGATCAGCAAAATTAAAGGGTTTATTTTAATTCTAATTCCAGTGAATTTCTAAAAAAAGTAAGTAATTACATCTCTTTTTCTAATACTTAGGTGTAATTATGGTATTTATTTTTCCACGTTATTTAAAATTTTTGCTTGTATTTTTCAATACATTAAGACGTGGGTGTAATTACGGTAATTTTTTCTAATACTTGAATGTTGATAAGTTAGTTAGTTAGTTTCACTTACGAGTGTACTCTAGTACACGCACACATTTTTATATTTATTATTTATTTATTAGAGTTATTTATCTTTATTTGGAAAGATTTGGGGGAAGCCTACGCCAAAGAGGCGACTTGTATTTAATTTAAATTTAATGTTTTAAAATTCATAGCTCTAGGTAAGTTTGTAATACAAGTAATAAATTTTATTTTTATTATTTTTTATTTTATTGGAACGAAGTTCCTTATCGCGCGTTGTGAAAGGGGGCTAGACGGAAAAAATTCGAACGAAAAGTTGTCACGACACTTTTTGATCAAAGGATCTTGCCGCCGCCTTTGATGTGTGTGCGCGTGAGCGGCGGGGAGCGCCCGCGATGTATGCTGTCTCGCGCTCTCGTGGCGCCCTCTGGTGTTTCGGTGTACAACAACAAATATTATTATTACTTAAAAAAAAAAAAAAATTATTACAATTCCTTCACTAATTAATCGAAAGGAACTTCGTTCCATCCGGGTGTCCCTTGACACCTCTCAACTTTTTATTTCTGTACTGGGCAATCACACACAGTGCCCTGCGTGTTTAGTACAATAATGTCCTGAGGGCAGTGTTGAGGAAGGCACAATGATGCAGTCCGTCAGCTATGTTTGCACATGCTCACGTGGACGAATTTTACGCCATTATGCGCAAATGTGCTGCAGCAATGATGAGCAGACTAGTGGCCAGTTCCAACACTCTCTACAGGACATTGGCGGGCAGTTGGGACAACCGTTTCTGGATTAACTCGAATGGTGCACACGTCGGCATAAGAAAGCGTCACTATACGAAAGCCAAACTCGATTGAGAATGCTTGTCAACAAACAAATTTAAAATGAAGGTAAAAATCATTAGTCATTTTACGCCTTATTTTTTCAGTTAACACATTTTATGCCTAATAAATTTAAAATTATGTTTTGTTATTTTAAAAAATCCTATTTAAAAGATATTGAATATATTAATTAGTTTTAAGCTTACTAATCTAATTTATTGTCATGAATTCGTCATAAACTAGTTAATTAAATAAAATAGTTGTAAAATGACTAGTGAATTCTACCTTCATTTATAATTTATTTGTTGACAAGCATCCTCAATCGAGTTAGGTTTTAGTATAGTAAGTAGTTTTTAGTTTTTAGATTAAGATGATAGGCATAAGTACTAACATAGTTTCAATAAAGATTGTTACTAACAAATAATAGACTTACAATGATAAGAAATCAGAAAATATCCGGTAATGTCCACTCAAAGCTATCAGTCAAAGGCCGCGGGTCGAGCTGAGCGCGCTATTAAGGTAAGTTGCTTCGTATCACACCCTTGCCTTCTCACTTTCATTGCGATCCGTTGCGATCCATTGCGGGATGCAATCGCTATCGATATTGATTACGACTGCAAGTCATTTAACTCTGCGAGGACTTTCTTTTATTTTTAAACATATATTTTTTAATTTATAAATTAGCCCTTGACTAGCACTTGATAATTCAAAATTCAAAAAATTCAAAATCATTTATTTCAAGTAGGCTTATTACAAGCACTTTTGAAACGTCAAATTGGACTATTTGTAGTGACTCTACCAGCGGCTCGGACGGCAGGCCCTGTTGAGAAGAGCCGGCAAGAAACTCAACAGTTGCTCTTTTTATAATATTATCAATTTTACAATATTAAGTGTGTTGTTACATAAAGTTATTTATTTTATTTCCTGTGTGAAGTTGAAAGCCTATCCAATTGGATTTGAACATCTTTGTCATTTAAAAATTCATCGATAGTATAATAACCCTGACTCAGTAAGTGAGTTTTAATACATTGTTTAAACTTATGCAATGGCAGATCTAAAACTGAATTGGGCATCTTGTTGTAGAAGAGTACACCCAATCCTACGAAAGATTTTTGTACTTTTCGGAGGCGATAAGCTGATATGACTAACTTATGTCCGTTTCTAGGAAGACGGTCGTTTAAATCCTTTTTCTGTTTATACATATTTATATTTTGTTTAACATAAACTAGGTTATTGAATATGTATTGACAGGCTACTGTAAGAATTCCTATTTCTTTAAATTTGACTCGAAGGGACTCGCGTGGTTTAAGTTTATAAATCGACCGAATTGCTCGTTTCTGAAGTATAAAGACAGAATTTATGTCAGCAGCCTTTCCCCACAACAAGATGCCATAAGACATCACACTGTGGAAGTAAGCAAAATAAACCAGTCTAGCTGTTTCTACATCGGTAAACTGTCTTATTTTTCTCACTGCAAATGCTGCTGAGCTAAGTTTAGCTGTCAGTGACTCTATATGAGCGCTCCACTGAAGTTTACAGTCCAAGGTCACTCCTAGAAAGACTGTAGAACTCTAAATTCTTAGCGTTTCACCATTTATCATTAAAGACTTATTTATTTTTTTTATATTCGGTAAAGAAAACTCAACACATTTAGTTTTCTTTGCATTTAATAGTAAATTATTAGCAGTAAACCAATGCGACACATGCGATACAGCACGGTTTACATCGTCAAAGTCACTTTTATTTCTATCAGTTTTAAAAATTAAAGATGTGTCATCAGCAAACAGTACAATTTCACAAATGTCGCTAACATGGTATGGTAAATCATTGATATACACTAAAAATAGAAAAGGACCCAAAATTGAACCCTGTGGAACGCCCATTTTAGGAGATGAGCCACGTGACTTTATATCATTAATGCATACCGTTTGAGTTCTATCACTAAGATAAGAGGCAATGAGAATTAATAATGCAATCAAAGATGGAAGCAGGCTAATTTGCTACGAGTTGGATGAATTCCACCCAGGAATCGAACCCCGGACCTCGTGATCGAAGCCACATAGGCTAACCACTAGACCAACGATGAAGTCAACTTTCTTATATATTTTTGAACTACTACGTAAAAGCTCTTTCAAAAACGAAATTTTGACTTCCTTGACCTTTTAGTCAAAGGATATAACTTTTTTACAAATACAAAGGCCCAAGGTGGTAGATTGGCGACCCGCACCGGAAAGCGCAGCGTTGGTCGACCCCCAACCAGGTGGACTGACGACATCAAACGTGTCGCAGGGAGCCGCTGGCAACAGGCGGCTCGGGATCGTTGTGTTTGGAAGTCCCTAAAAAAGGCCTGTGTCCAACAGTGGACGTCTTGCATACTTCCTTAGCTTCTTCCACTCGCATTAATCCTTTCACACAAGTTCGTCGGCTTAGGGGACTCTTGATCTGGCCTTCATCCAGAATGTCCTGGATTTGATCTAGGAATTTTCGCCTTGGTCTTTCCTTTCTTACATTCTCAATCCACTCTCGCCTTTTAAGTCTGTTTCATATTGTTACGACCTAGGGGTCGGGGATTGAAAGAACAACCATACAACAGGGAGAATTAGACGTTTATTAACCAATAAATAGATAGGTATACAAGATTCGGTGCAGCACGCTGCGACGCCGTTTCACTCTTCTAAGACTGAAGGAACCCATCACGGCGGCGACGATGATCTGCCTCGGCACCTCACGGCCACACCCCAACCACACTGGGGGACCACTACAGATCCATCGTCCTTACACGCACACTCTCAGGGAACATCTCCCTACATTCCTTCAACCGTCTTGACTCAACGACAACTCGCTTTGAACTCTCTGAATCTAGTCTTTGTTCCGCACACGAAATAAATTTGAATTGTTCCATTCTTTTAACTTATTCCTTTTTAACTTACATTTACTTTTAATCCAAATGAGGTTTCCAACTGTAAACTCTTACTTCGTAATTCCTCCGAGGGGTTATCCGTAACAATATCATAAGTCTCCTTTGATTCATTCTCACTACATGGCCAAACCATTTAAGCATCCCTTTCTCAACTTTAGCCACTACATCGTCCTTTGCAGTACACCGTTTTTATCTACAACATAATCAATTAATTAAAAGTAGACAAAATTGCATTTAAACGCTATCTAGAATTAAATATAGGTCAAAACAAGGTCAAACGTTAGCCGAGCTAAAAACTTTTCGCGCAAACTTTTCACCCTGTCGACCAGAATCCGAAGCTGTAAAAAAATTAAAAAAAAAGAATCTACCAACTTTCAAAACTGTAGATGCACTTTTATTCCGTGGGAACGGAAGTGCCAACTGGCCCGGCTTCGCGGTGTTAGTGTTTTTATTTGCGAGTTAATATAAATAAACACTCGGATAGGTTAACACGCGCGGTCGCCATCTTGTTTACGCGGGAAACCATAGTGTTGCAATTATAAAAAATTATATTCGAAAGAGAAAGTTATCATCATCATTATCGGCCTATTAACGGCCCACTACATGACCAGGCCAGGCCAGGTAGGTATATAGAGCGTACACCCACCACGCTGCTCCAATGCGGGTTGGCGGGCTTAGGGTGATAATGTTTCATTTATTAACGATCACTATCAGATGTTGATGACAGTGACCGGGACCGACGGCTTAACGTGCTCTCCGAGGCACGGGGGTGTAAGACCAACAACTATCCGATTCCGGGCTTGGAGGGTATTGAAAATTTCATAGAAGAATGAAAAACTCAGAATTATTCCGTGACCTGATCCAGGATTCGAACTCGGGACCTCGTGACCGCAGCCAAATAAGTTAATCACTAGACCATCGAGGCAGTCAATTACGACAATACCCATACCCAAAGCCAAAATCACGACTCAAAAATACATATTTTAACACTCAATATAAAATCCACCGATTTTAGCATTTTGATTGTGACTAAGACATTTATTTTGACATCTAAATGGTTATAATAAAACGCCATTAAATTACTTTTAGCAACATCATCAGAAGGTTGTCAAAAGGCACAAGCAGCAAAAGAACATTAATCAAAATATCAACACATTTATATTACAAAACTTCCTTAAATCAAATCAAAATGAAACAATCTTACATTAAACACTAATCTATACTTTTACAATACTATTGAGGCAGCACAACTGCCTGCCTGCTAGAACTAGAATTGATAATGTCCGTAATTTAATAAACCGTGATTTATCTAAGCCATAAAATTATTATTATAAAACCAAAAAACCCGACTGCTTAGAAGTTATGAACTGAAAAGAGAAAAACAAGGATCACTATATCTGTACAAAATTCTAAATACTTTATGGTGCTGCAGGTGTGGACAAAATAGTTTACTACCTGGGAAAGAAAGATCTACCAAAACGTGGTATAGAAATGAGACGGTACACTCTTTGACATTGCTTGTTAAATTTATATTTTTGAAATGGTCTTCTTACGACCTTTCATTTGATACCCATATTGCTAGGATATAAGAAAAAAATGCACACGTCCTTTTTTCCCCCATTTACAGCGGTCATTTTGAAAATTTATATAGCCTATGTCACTTCCACAATTTAGCCGAATTCAACGACACCTTACATATCAAAATCCGTTCAGTCGTTTAGGCTGTAGCGCGTGCCGAAGAAATGGACATACATACATACATACATACATACGCTCGAAAAACATTACCCTCCTTCTGAAGCCTAGACGATTTTAACAAAACGCCATTAAACATTACATTAATTAGAAATCATACTAAATAAAAATAATTACCAAAGAACATTTTTCTGAATATTAAATTAAGTTACGTTCAGTAAAACTTGATATTAATAACTAGTGGACTGCCAGCGACTTCGTTCGCGGGGTATTAAAAATAAATTAAATTAAACGGAGGTCCTGGGTTCGATTCCCGGTGGGGCAGATTGAGATTTTTCTTAGTTTGTCTTGGTCTGGCTGGTGGGAGGCTTTCGCCGTGGCTAGTTACCACCCTACCGACAAAGACGTACCGCCAAGCGATTTAGCGTTCCGGTACGATGTCGTGTAGAAACCGAAAGGAGTGTGGATTTCATCCTACTCCTAACAAGTTAGCCCGCTTCCATCTTAGATTGCATCATCACTTAACATCAGGTGTGATAACAGTCAAGGGCCAACTTGTAGTCAAATAAAAAAAAATTGGTATTCACTTAAATTACATGCTGAAAATACTGGGGAATGGTAGCTTTAATTGGTTATTAAAAGTTTTAATTTAAGTATACTTTTATAAATATTAATTTAAATTAATAAAATAATTGATTTTGATTTTATAAATTTATATTTCAAATTTATAATAAATATATTAATTTTTAATTTAAAATTAAATATTTAATATTAATGCAGATTGCTTCTTTGTCGCTCGCTCCGCGCTCTCGCTTGCACTTCAAGCCTTACATGGAACGCCTCAAAGCAACGCCATTACTTTTTTGGTTGATCAAGTATAAGACGTTGTCACGTCAAAAATGGTTATTGTGGGTTATCCCTAAGAGATAGACATATACTATCGCGGACTTTTTTGTTGACCTTTTTAAGGTGTGCAATACTGTAGTACACTACATATTTTGATATATCTCGTAGGGTTTAGCCAGCGTTTGCAATGTAAGCGCAAAAAATGAGTTAATTTACGACATCACATCACAAACCTCTAAAAATATCAGTGTTTCTCTACTATACTATACATGTATTGTACACATAAACCTTCCTCTTGAATCACTCTATCTGATATAAAAAATCGCATGAAAATCGGTTGCGTAATTTTAAAAATTCAAGCATATATAGGGACAGACAGAAGAAAGCGTCTTTGTTTTATACTCTGTAATGATACGCCAAGTGTGATCATAAATTAGCATCTACTTTTAACGTCATACTCTATAAACTACATAATTCAAAATGTAATTCCTCCACGCATAAAATTATATTTAAACATCAAAAGTCTATGACCATTGCGTGCGTAGTGTAATAAAAAAAAAATAGAAATTCACGCGCCATGTTGAAAATTTAAATTTGGAACGCGCCGGTGCAGTTCGAATTGATATCACGTAATTATACACGGCACAGATTAAATAGATATTCGTAACTTCCGAAGTGGCCAATTTATAACGTACGACAATCCTTGCTTATATTACAAAGATGAACTTTGTTTGTATGTATGGCTGAACGTTTGTTACTCTTTCCAGCCAAAATTACTGAATGAATTTTAATGAGCTATCGCAATAATATAGCTTACAATTCCCACGGGAACGACAACTACGAGGGTAAAACCGTACTCTAGCAATTTTGAAAATAATAAAACATTAAATTAAAAATTAAAAAACCCCCGACTCAAATTAGAAACATGAAAAGAACCAGTCAAGACAAATTCAACGAGCCCAAACTCGATGGGTTTACTAAAAAGGTAAACCAGGGTTACGTCTCCTACCTTCGAACCCTATCATCAGACCAGCTCAGTGGTTCCAGAAGAAATTAGTGTTTCAAATGTCAGATCACACACATGCTTTCAAGCGTGAGCGTGTAACCTTTCTATCACACCTAACAAACGACCTGATGACCTTGAAGACCTGAACCGATTTTCATCAAACATAGCTAAGAACACTCTCGACTGATATACCTTTCAAACAAAAAAGTTACAATGCCACAGACAGACATACACATTTACACAGACTTATAACACCCCGTCGTTTTTGCGTCGGGGGTTAAAAATGAGCTATTGTACGTAAATAGGTTATAAAAAGATACTTAAGTAAGATTTTCTTAATTGGTTCAGATTTGAGATCGATCGATTGGTTAAGATCTGGTTGGTGGGAGACCTAATTCGTGGCTAGTTATCACCATATCGACAAAGACTTACCGCCAAACGATTGCGCTTTCCCGGAAGATCTCGTGTAAAAACCGAAGGTTTGTGGATATTATCCTACACCTAACAAATTACCCCACTACTATTGTTGATCGCATTATCACTTGCCATCATGTGTGATTCCAGTAAAGAAACTTGTAAAAAATATGCAACGATCAGATAAATCGTATCGTGGTCGTGGTGTATAAAGAAAACCAGTAGGTTGTCCTCTTTTGACTTTCGCTGACTTCCTTCAACTAGCTATTAGCGTCTTGTCAACTCGCTTTATAATACACTTTACATGTAACCTAAAAACAATGACGTAAGATCGAATATAGTTTGTACAATCGACAAATTAAATTTGTAATGAGAACCCGATACGCAAAATTATTAATGCATTTTACATACACTTTATTCCATTGATTTAAAGTTTATTTTCGTATGGCTTTAATGAATAATAAAGTTGTAAACGTTTAAAAATAATTCAACGTACTTGCCAACCAGACAAAATGGCGTGATGTGACGAATATTGATAATATGTCGGTCAAGTGCTTATTTTTAGGGGATTAAGGTTTATTTTTGTATATATTTCTTACTCATTATGAATTAAGAAAAGTCCTTCGCATTTTTGGTTGCGTATTGCATCACTTTTAGGGTTCCGTAATGGAAAATATAAACTTTATTTTTTTTCTTAGGTACTTATGTAAACGGTCGTTGTTATACTCGTTGACACACACGTGACGGTAAGTGATGGTGCAATCTAAGATGGAAGCGAGCTAACTTGCTCGGAGTAGCATGAACTCCATACCTGTTTGACGACCTCCGTGGTGCAGTGGCATGCGCGGTGGATTTATAAGACGGTGGCCCTATGTTCAATTCCCGGCGGGGCAGATTGAGATTTTTCTTAATTTGTCTTGGTCTGGCTGGCGGGAGGCAAGGAACATTTATTTTACGTAGTAAAGCAGTTTGTGGGTTCTAGGTAACGTCCTTAAAGTAGAAACCTTGGCTGGCACCGACTCCTAGATATGCTTAAGTAAATTAAAGCAACTAAATGACACAGTTATTTTTTACTTTTTAGAGCGTTTTGAGTCGGTTCTATTTTATTTTGATTTATCGACAGTATAGTATATTATTCGACACTAGTATCTAGCCAAAAAGCTACCGAAACCGCGATAAAAACTGAAATCGTAAAAACTGTAAGCGTGCCTCCAACATTCGAAGAGTTTCTTCAATATCCCAGGATATGATCATCAGATCCTAACATGATGACAATGGGACCACCTTGGAAGTATGCCCTTTCTATTAAAAAAACATTTTTCAAAATCGGACAACTCAGTAAAAAGTTATGCGTTGTCATACATAAAAAAAATGTACGTGTCGAATTGAGAACCTCCTCCGTTTTTTTCGTCGATTAAAAAAAAGCCCTTTCGGTTTCGGTTTTTTGTTACTCTTTCATGCAAAAACAACTGAATGGATTTTGATGGAACTTTACAGTAATATAGCTTATATATCGGAATAACACAGATTTTTTTCGGGAACGGGAACACGGGTAAAACCGCGGGCGTCCTCTAGTAATTAATAATTGCAATTACATATTATATTAAATATTATCGCTAGGGTTTTCCCAGAAATTAGCAAAAAATTCTTGGACAAAATCAACCACATTCTAGGTAGTTTACGAATAAGGAAAAAATATAGTTTATTTTATCCTTCCAATTACGTAAAAATATATAGTTTTAATAATAACATTATTTGTACGGTATAGTACATTTTACATTACAACTATTGCTGGATTGCTCTGGACGAATCTGGGCGGGTTTTCTTCAATAAAACACTTCTTCAAGAACGCCTTTTTAATCTTCTGTTGGTACCTCTTCTATTACAATCTTCTTGGTGGTCGATTGGGAACTGTTTCGCTAATTAATACAAATTAATTCGGGCCCTCTAATTGGTGCATAATGATATCCAATTAGAGAGCCCATATAATAACCAATCAAATTCTATTGTTTATCCTTATGTAACGTCTGCCCTCTCGCTCTATTAAAACGGGCTTTCTGATTGGTCGATGTTAGAGCGAGAGGGCCTATATATCTATTCTTTATTTGACAAATTGGTCACGCGAGGCGTATTTACAAGATTTGTACTGTTGCGCGACCTAAATTTTATTGACTATACATTATACTTATAATTAACTATTATTTATGCACGCTATGATCACACTATTAATGTCTATTATTACACACTATTTAAACAGTTTTAAATAGTGTGTCACTGTCCCGCAAATTATTGATTTAATTTGTACTGGTTTTATTTCGTATTCATTGTTTTATGTTGTTACTAATCATAACAACTTAATAAAAAAATATTATATCTTAAATAAAAGTCGAAATTTTGTACAGAGACATGCGCAGTTCTCGTTCCCGTAGGAGTTTTGGGATAAAATGTGGCCTACGTATTATTCTGATATGTAAGCTATATTATTGTAATGTTTTATTAAAATTTATTTAGTAGATTTTGCGTTAAATAGTAACAAACATCCGTCCATACAAACTTTAACCTTTATTATTTATTTTAGGTTTATAAGACGCGGTGGATTTATAAGACGGAGGTCCTGAGTTCGATTCCCGGTAGGGCAGATTGAGATTTTTCTTAATTTGTCTTGGTCTAGCTGGTGAGAGGCTTTTCGCCGTGGCTTGTTATACCACCCTACCGACAAAGACGTACCGCTACGCGATTTAGAGTTCCGGTACTTTGTCGTGTGGAAACCGAAAGGGGTGTGGATTTTCGTCCCACTCCTAACAAGTTAGCCCGCTTGATCTTAGACTGCATCATCACTTAACATCAGGTGCGATAGCAGTCAAGGGCCAACTTGTAGTCAATAAAAAAAAAATTTAAAGAGTAACAGACATACACAACCACAAACTTTACTATTAGTGTTTAGCTTTATTTTAGTAAAAAACTAGAGGACACCCGCGATTTCACCCGCTGTGGGAATTGAGGGATGAAATGTGGTCTATGTGTTAATCCAGGGTGTCAGCTAACTCCATACCAAATTTTATTAAAATCGATCCAGCCGTTCAGTCGTGAAGATGTAACAAACATACACACTCACAATTTTCCGCCTTTAAAATAGTAGTATGACAAGAGAAACATCAGATAAAACAACTAATTGAGACGAATTCGAGTCTCGCACTGTCAAGTTACATTCCAGAATTGACATGCTTCATGACATTGTATGCATGGAATAGAAAAATCGATAAATATTTCTTTAATTTTTTATTTCAAGTATCAACAATGGTTATAAAAATTATAAGAAAATCTTTTTATTTTAAAGTGAAACTTCTTTATCGGGGTTGGAATAAAATTTAGTGTAACATTTTTTCGTTACGCGTCACATTTTTCCGTTACGCGCCATCTTTGACTTATGGAAGTGACGTGATAAATATATATATATGTTATATTGAAGTGATCAGCAAAATCAAAGGGTTTATTTTAATTCTAATTCCAGTGAATTTCTAAAAAAGTAAGTAATACGACATCAATGATAGTAATAATTCTATTACAATTAATGAAATTCAATAATAATCTTTGTAGTAATAAGCTAAAATGAAATAATTGTAGAATTTGTATTTATGTCTATGATAATAAAATCCTTTTATTAAACTTTATCTAATTTAACTTTATTTAACCAATTTCTGTAAAGTTGCATATAGTAAATTATTTTTTGAAAAATAACGTCATAAAAAAGTTTCACTTCTTACGAGTGTACGCTAGTACACGCACACATTTTTTTGACGTGACAACGTCTTATAATTCGATAGAGCCGGCTGCACGCACGAAAAAACATGACGTCATGCGTCGTTACCTCGCTTTGAGGCGTTCCATGTAAGGCTTGAAGTGCAAGCGAGAGCGCGGAACGAGCGACAAAGAAGCACAATCGGCTTTGCGTTCGGCAGCGTTCGACATCCATCTATTAAATATAATTAATAAATATATTAATTTTAATTTAAAAAATTATATATATATTATAAATTTAAAATATAAATTTATAAAATCAAAATCAATTATTTTATTAATTTAAATTAATATTTATTTAAATATACTTAAATTAAAAATTTTAATAACCAATTAAATGCTACCATTCAATCAGTATTTTCTTCAGACGTTGTCGCGTTCAACTATCGTCAGTAAACTGACTTTACAGACAACCAATTTTTTTCAAAAAATCCAGTCTACCTGCTGCAAGGCTCGGGGGTACAAACAACCAGTGGTCAGGGCTCCAGAGTGAGGAACCTCCTCACAATACGCGCCATCTCAAGAGTCACCGCCTTCTGTATCCGACCCTTGACCCAACAGCTAAACGAAAGCTTCTTAAGATGTTGGTCAAAGCTTTTCGCTATAAGACCATTGACTGAAACGACTATAGGAACAATCATTGTTGACTCAGTATTAAACCTACGGAACTCTCCCTTTGTTGGTAAATTCTGACTTTGTTAAAGTTATTTTTAATATATTTCCTTACATATTAACACCAGTTGAATACATAATGCCTATTAAATATTCTTTACAATGTATTCTTTAACGAGTAAAGTGCTAATAAAGAGGAGCCATTTTATTTTTATTAATTACTCTTGACTGCTATCACACCTGATGTTAAGTGATGATGCAATCTAAGATGGAAGAGGACTAACTTGTTATTTTTTTTATCACCTACAAGTTGGCCCTTGACTGTTATTACACCTGATGTTAAGTGACGATGCAATCTAAGATGGAAGAGGACTAACTTGTTAGGAGTAGAATGAAATCCACACCCCTTTCGGTTTCTACACGACATCGTACCAGAACGCTAATTCGCTTGGCGGTACGGCTTTGTCGGTAGGGTGATAACTAGCCTCCCAGACAGACCAATACAAATTAAGAAAAACCTCAATCTGCCCCGCCGGGAATCGAACCCAGGACCTCCGTCTTATAAATCCACCGCGCATACCACTGCGCCACGGAGGTCGTCAAACGTCACGTCGTTAGGAGTATGATACACACCTCTTCGGTTTCTACACATCGTACTGGAACGCTAAATCGCTTGGCGGTACGTTCTTGTTGGTATGGGGGTAACTAGCCAAGGCCGAGGTGAAGAAGTTACAAACATACACACTCACAAACTACATTAAACTGTAGAATTTAAACTTTAATATTATTTAATACTAATATTATAAAGCTGAAGAGTTTGTTTGTTTGTTTGTTTGAACGCGCTAATCTAAGAAACTACTGGTTCGAATTGAAAAATTCTTTTTGTGTTGAATAGACCATTTATCGAGGAAGGCTTTAGGCTATATAACATCACGCTGCAACTATTAGGAGCGAAGAAATAATGGAAAATGTGAAAAAAAACGGGGAAAATTCTTCATCCTTGAGGGCTTCCGTTGCGTGCGCTGCGAAAACGGTTCAAGATACCAAAAATATATGTATGAAAGAATTATTCCTCTTGAAATGATCTAAAAAAATGTCCACGACAGTATATGTCTATCTTTTAAGATTAACTCACTAGAAGCGTTTTTATGGTAATCAAATTTGGTCGAAATTAATGCATTTGTTAAACGACGAAAAAAAACGGAGGATTAAAATTGTTGATTGTTAAAATTTTTTTAAGTTGTATCAACGTAATAATATGTACTGTAATATCGTACAATGTTTAACAAAAATGTAGATCTTTAGTACACGGGACGGGACGGAGAATATTGCTTGACGGGAAAAATAAAAAAAAATTATAATGAGAGAGGTAGCGGGGAAAGAGCACACTTTATATGAAAGTCTGTCTTTAAAATTAAAAGGGTACCTAAGAGGTTTTCACGCGGACGAAATCGCGGGCGACTGCTAGTAAGAAATAATTGTTTGTGTTAGTAAACATAACCTAAAACCCGTATCTAAGTTCAGCCAGGTCACACAAACGTAAACACGCACGTAAACAACTCGTAATCTATTACGTAACAGAGTTATATCAGATGCGGTCCAGCCAATGTCACTGCCAAGGCGAACGGTGCCAAGAATTTAGGCGTTATCTATGATCTTTATATTTAATTATAGATTTGCTATTATTAAAAAAATCTAGGTAACAACAACTTTCAAAAATTTCGGACTGACGACTATATGTAGTGGCACTACCACCGGCTTTGAAGGCAGGTCCTGTTGAAGGCAAGGCTTACTCATTATGTTTAAACATTTTGACGACTTCCGATGGAGGTCCTGGGTTCGATTCCCGGCGGGGCAGATTGAGATTTCTCTCAATTTGTCTTGGTCTACCTTTCGCCGTGGCTAGTTACCCTACCGACAAAGACGTAACGCCAAACGTTTTTTTGTTTAACGTTCCGGTACGACGTCGTGTAGAAACCGAGTGGGGTATGGATTTCGTCTTGCTCCTAACAAGTGATCCCGCTTCCATCTTAGATTGCATCATCACTTAACATCAGGTGTGTGCAGTCAAACGCCAACTTGTAGTAAAAAAAACATACATATAACACGCCTTATTCCCGTAGTGGTAGGCAGAGACCACGTCCCTCCACTTGCCACGGTCCTTGCATACTTCCTTAGCTTCTTCCACTCTCATTAATCCTTTCATACAAGTTCGTCGGTTTAGGGTACTCGCCACCTGGCCATTATTTAAAATGTCCTGAACTAGGTCCAGGAACATTCGCCTAGGTCTTCCCCTTCCAACATTTCCATGCACTATCGCCTCATAATTTTCTTTTATTAATCTCCTTTCGTCCATTCTCTCTACATGCCCAAACCATCAAAGCATTTCTTTCTCAATTTTAGAGCCGGCTAGAAATTCAACAGTAAACTCTATATAAATCATTAATTGACGACCTCCGTGGCGCAGTGGTATGCGCGGTTGATTAATAAGACGGAGGTCCTGGGTTCGATTCCCGGCGGGGCATATTGAGATTTTTCTTAATTTGTCTTGGTCTGGCTGGTGGGAGGCTTTCGCCGTGGCTAGTTACCACCCTACCGACAAAGACGTACCGCCAAGCGATTTAGGGTTCCGGTACGATGTCGTGTAGAAACCGATAGGGGTGTGGATTTTCGTCCCACTCCTAACAAGTTAGCCCGCTTCCATCTTAGACTGCATCATCACTTAACATCAGGCGTGATAGCAGTCAAGGGCCAACTTGTAATCAGTAAAAAAAAAATCTTTTGTCCAAAATTCCTCAGTAGCTGAAGAGCATTGCCCTGAGAGACTCCGAGCCTTCTTATGAATCCCGCAGTTAGCTACCAAGTCTCAGATCCATAGGTCAACTGGCAACACGCACTGATCAATGACTCTTGGTCTTAAGAAGGCTCAGAGTCACTCAGCGGGCGATGGAAAGAGCAATGCTTGGAGTATCTCTGCGTGATCCAATCAGAATTGAGGAGATCCGCAGAGGATCCAGAACCGACATAGCTCAGCGAGTCGCAGAACTGAAGTGGCAAAGGCGGGGCACGTGGTTCGAGCAGCTGATGGACGTTGCCCAAGGTGCTAGAATGGTGACCCCGCACCGGAGAGCGCAGTGTTGGTCGACCCCCCAACAGGAGGACTGATGACATCAAACGTGACGCAGGGAGCTGGTTACATACGGCTCAGGATCGTTGTGTTTAGAAGTCCCTAAACAAGGTGTATGTCCAGCTGTGGACGTCCATTGGCTGATAATGATGAAGATGATGAAGAAGAAGAAGATGATGATGATATGGTGGTCCAGCAGTGGACGTCTATTGGCTGATAATGATGATGAAGACGATGAAGAAGAAGATGATGATGATGTGGTGATGATGATGAGGATGGTGATGATGATGTTGATGCGGTGATAATGATCATGGTGATTATGATAGTGATGATAATGAGGTGATGATGATCATGGTGATTATAATGGTGATGATGATGTGGTGATGATGATCAAGGTGATTATGATGATGATGATGTAGTGATGATGATGTGGTGATGATGATCATGGTGATTATGATAGTGAAGATAATGTGGTGATGATGATCATGGTGATGATGATGTGGTGATGATAATGAGGATGGTGATGATGATGAGGATGGTGATGATGATTTTGATGAGGTGATAATGATCATGGTGATTATGATGGTGATGATAATGTAGTGATGATGATCATGGTGATTATAAAGGGGATATGATGATGTGGTGATGATGATCAAGGTGATTATGATGATGATGATGTAGTGATGATGATGTGGTGATGATGATCATGGTGATTATGATGGTGATGATGATGATCATGGTGATTATGATGGTGATGATGATAATAATGATGATGATGATAGTGATGATTAAATTATGTTTCTTGCGAGCGAAGTCGCAGCCATTTGCTAGTATGTATTATAAATGAAAAAACGCGGGTACTATTTAAAATTCGTCTCATTCAACGCGCGGAATCTGTCCGTCCGCACGTTACGGCGTATCTTATAAACACACATCGTTACCCAATACATTTATAGGCCACGTACTAACTGTCGCTCCAATGGTTAGTTCGTGTTGCGTCACAAGGTCCTGGGTTCGATACCTGACTCGGATTAAGAAATACTGAGTTTTTTTTATCGACTACAAGTCGGCCCTTGACTGCTATCACACCTGATGTTAAGTGATGATGCAGTCTAAGATGGAAGCGAGCTAACTTTTTAGGAGTGGGACGAAAATCCACACCCCTTTCGGTTTCTACACGACATCGTACCGGAACGCTAAATCGCTTGGCGATACGTCTTTGTCGGTAGGGTGGTAACTAGCCACGGCGATAGCCTCCCACCAGCCAGACCAAGACAAATTAAGAAAAATCTCAATCTGCCCCGCCGGGAATCGAACCCGGGACCTCCGTCATATATATCCACCGCGCATACCACTGCGCCACGGAGGTCGTCGGAGGTTTTATTTCTTATGCAAAATTACGGGATAACTTGTTGGTTGAAATCCACAGTCTTTCGATGTCTACACGACATCGTACCGGAACGCTAAATGTCTTTGCGGAGCTTCCCACCAGGCAGACTTACCATATTGGTTTATTGGTCCGGCCAAAAAAACCGTAATCGGCCAATCCGGGAATCGAACCCAGGACCATCTTATAAATGCACTGCGCATACTCCGCCAGAGGCCGTCGAGACCAACCGTCGGTTTCTTGCAAACCAAGCCACTTTAAAGTTTCACAGCCCCGAGGGGTCCCCTGGCAACCGTCAGGCAAATAATGACAGCTGTCATTATAGCTCCGTCGCTACCCGGGTAGCCGCGGGCCTCAAAGAAGGTTTGAATGTCAGGCCCACAGGGGTTAACATTGCTTAATTTTTTTTAATTAAATTAAAAAAAAACTCGGCTGTCAGCATTACTGTGTAATTGTAACAAGGTCATAAACACAATGGGGTTGAGTAAACTGCTCGCTCCATGAGTTTAAATAGGTCGCGTTACTACATGTTCGACGTTAACGATATTCTCGGAATATTTGTAAATAACTATTGACGAAATACATCGAAGAACTCTTCACTGATACGGTTGCCAGATTTTAAAACTGTAACTATAGATCATTGATTCCCAAAGTAGTTGAGGTGGACCCCAAGAGCCCATAGAATTTGTTGGGGAGGGATTTAATAATTAAAACCCTCCGTCGATGTGGACTGTATATATTGTTCAATATATCACAATTCACAAGAATTGTGACGATGTTCAGGGGTTCAGGGGTTCGGGGTTCTTGGTTCTTGAGAGTTCAGTGTTCTTCTTGGTACTTGTCGCTAGAGTTCTTGAGTTCTTGAGGTTCGTAGCGTAAGTGATTTGCGGTAGCTCGGGAGCCGGTATTTATGCGATTCCCCCGCCCGGCACTGGGATCAAGTTTGCCGAGCGGGAGAGGGGATATCGCGGGGGCTGAGGGGCGTGCGGGGAGCGGGGGGCGTCAGTGGGTGACCAATCAGCGTTAGTCACTACTGACGCCACGCGGGGTTCGTAGCTCCTGTCCGCAACAGAATTGATGGGTGTCTACGTTAGCGTGGAATTACTCTTCACTGATACGGCTGCCAGATTTTAAAACTTAACTATCCTATAGAGCATTGATACCCAAAGTGGTTGAGGTGGACCCCAAGAGTCCATAGACTTGACGGGTGTCTACGTTAGCGTGGAATTACTCTTCACTGATACAGTTGCCAGATTTTAAAACTTAACTATCCTATAGAGCATTGATACCCAAAGTGGTTGAGGTGGACCCCAAGAGTCCATAGACTTGACGGGTGTCTACGTTAGCGTGGAATTACTCTTCACTGATACGGCTGCCAGATTTTAAAACTTAACTATCCTATAGAGCATTGATTCCCAAAGTGGGTTAGGTGGACCCCAAGAGCCCATAGACTTGACGGGTGTCTACGTTCACGTGGAACTACTCTTCACTGATACGGCTGCCAGATTTTAAAACTTAACTATCCTATAGAGCATTGATTCCCAAAGTGGGTTAGGTGGACCCCAAGAGCCCATAGACTTGACGGGTGTCTACGTTAGCGTGGAACTACTCTTCACTGATACGGCTGTCAGATTTTAAAACATAACTATCCTATAGAGCATTGATTCCCAAAGTGGGTTAGGTGGACCCCAAGAGCCCATAGACTGGACGGGTGACTACGTTAGCGTGGAATTACTCTTCACTGATACGGCTGCCAAATTTTAGGACTGAATTATACTATAGATCATTGATTCCCAAAGTAGTTTAGGTGGACCCCAAGAGCCCATGGGAGACTTGAAGCGGTACCGAAGTGGGCGTGGAATTACTCTTCACTAATACATTAGCCAGATTTTTTAAAACTGAATGATCCTACAGACAATACGATATACCATTGATTCCCAAAGTGGTTCAAGTGGACCTCCAAGGGTTCGCTCCAGACTGGATGGGTATCGAAGTGGGCGTGGAATTACTCTTCACTGATATGGTTGCCAGATTTTAAAACTAAATAATCCTATCATCATTCTCATAAGCAGACGATATACGTCGACAGCTGGACAGGCCTTTTTAGGGACTTCCAAACACAACGATTCTGATCGCAGCTAGCGGCTTCCTGTGACACGTTTAATGTCGTCAGTCCACCTAGTGGGGGGTCGACTAACACTGTGCCGTTCAATACGCGGGGGTCGCCGTTCTATCACCTCTGTTCATGTTATTCTCCCTGCCCAGACAAAGGACATGGCCGGATTCTGTCCCCAAATTGAATAGAATTTGCAATATTTATTAATATGTTAAAAAAAATAAAAAACCAATATTTATGGCAAAAATTATATTTCTCTGTAACATTCGAGAAATACGTATTTTTTTGTTTAAATAGGATATTTCTTTGACTCGCATTAGCTTACGAGTTTGGATACACATATAATACATATTCTATCTGTATTTAGGACTTCAGTTTGTAAGTAAATATAAAAAATACGACTAACAAAACACTACAAACTAAAGTAAATATTGTAAACATAATTATAATAATAAAATAAAGATTTACGCTTTTTTATGGTATAAATATGTTAAGATTGTTGATGCGGCTGCGCACAACCACGCGACATGCAAAAGAGTGTACAAGTATCCGATCGTATTTTGACAGATTTAAAATGTTTTTTTTTTTATATGGAACAGTCATAATATGTTATGTAATAATAATGACCGGGATTAATTAATTCGCTTTGATAAACTAGAATAAATGTTTAGTACCAACTCAATCTCCTTATATACCAATGATCTTAACCCATATAGCCTAACTATTGGACCAGTGAGGTATTATTTGCTACTAACTATATAACACTTTGGTAAACGACAATAAAATCATTGCTATTTAAAATAATTAGGCGCCTTTTTGTAACATGTTATTGAAGACTCGAAAAAGTTCTTTGACCACATAACTTAAATAGCGGTATTCTAATACTCGTAAGCTTTAAAATAAGGTACTATATGTCACTGCAAACGAATTTTTTTTTCGGGGCAAAGCTCCATACTAATTCCGGCCATGTCCTTTGGAAAGATCCTACTAGAGCAGCTTTGGATACTTGATTGATAGATTGATTGATTTCTAATATGGAGCTTGCTGCATTTCTAGTAAGGCCAAAGTCTTTTAGCAGGTTATAGTATCGCTAGTATACCTCTCGCACCCACTTTTACTGCGTATAAACGAATCACATAGCCATTAGTTAGTTCATTAGCAAGGTCTCACTTTATTCGAAACTGATAAATCGTGTCAAAAATTTTGGCTGAGTTTTGGAGAATGATAAAAATGTAGCTTTAAGGGGCCTATCGAAGTTTGAGAACCACTGCGATATACATATAAAGAGTACCACAGTTGGGGTTCTTAAATGTCTTTTCGAGACGTACTTAAATTTGATTTGCGGTTGAGTATTCGGGCTTAAAGATATCTATAACTTTATTGTATAAAAAGGAGAATGCCAGATCCTAACCCAGAAAGAACACAAATTGTAAATATACTAAAAATATCCTATTATTATATAAATGGTTTTACAATAAGCCATTTTTACTGTTGGACATCGGAATAAAGTTATGTTAAAAAAAGTAATTAAACTATTTCCTTTTAATTTACACTTTTTACGCATTTTTAAATCTTTATTGTTGCACTGGGCTCTAGCCTTTTAAATCGTTTTTATTGTATTTTCATCAAAAGTGGGCTCTAAAAGGCTAGAATCCAGAGTCGTTAAACCTGTTTAAAAATGTATTTAATAAAGCTTTTGGACTGTCATGTCAGTGTGACAACTATACGAAACAATAATACAGAAATGGACGATAACCAACGTTAGGCTCGTGTCGAATACTCCGAGTTCTAGAGATTTTAAATGTAATTTATATTAAATAGTAAAAAAAATGCGATAAAATGATGCATAATACATCGTTGTACAATGTGTTTTTATTAGTGGGTTAAAGTCCTATACATTGTCTGGGATTCTCCTTTACATATTTTCAAAAAGCACTTACCCATCAGGACTAACAAAGGTCTCCTTAGCAGAAACACCGTTATAATGCACACGATTCTCAATCTCGCCGTCCACTAGATAGTCAGTCATCACAAAATTCACCATCTCCTTATTCAAACGCCGCCTCAAGTATCTTATATCATTCAAAATCTGTTTATCTTTCACTGTAGAGTCATTTGATTTAGGATGGCTATGCCTCAGTTTGACACTGTTTAGTCTATGGGTAGAGTTTGACGTTTGGATGTCAAAGTCAACGTCACTGTCACTGTCACTGTCACAGTTTATAGAGCCGAGCAGCAGTAGCAGTAACACTGGGGTGCGCAACATTTTCTTCCACGATAAAACTATTGGTGACTTTTTCTTCGCTTTCGGTGATTTTAACTCCATGTTAAATCTGGAACAAAGAAATATTTATTTATTTGTAGATTTTTTTGCAATTGCATATATATTTTCTATATATTTTTTTTATCGACTATAAGTTGGCCCTTGACTGCTATCACACCTGATGTCAAGTGATGATGCAATGTAAGATGGAAGCGAGCTAACTACACGACGGTTTCTACACGATATCGTACTGGAACGCTAAATCGCTTGGAGGCACGTCTTTGTCGGTAGGGTGGTAACTAGCCATGGCGGAAGCCTCCCACTAGCCAGACTAAGGCAAATTGAAAAAATCTCAAACTGCCCCGCCGAGAATCGAACCCAGGACCTCCGTCTTATAAATCCACCGCACATACCACTGCGCTACGGAGGTCGTCATACTACTGTAAAAAATGTACATTGCTGTAGTGCGCGTGTCTGACGGAGCGATCAGTTGGGACCGAGACGTCGCAACGGTCACTAGTGCTTGTTTCCACGACGCTTATTGCCACGAAGTCAATAAAAACCTTACGGGGTCCTTAGTCATGAGCTTGTGTATGCCGTATGAGTTCGAAACTATACTAAAGCCAAACTCGATTGAGAATGCTTGTCAACAAACAAATTTAAAATGAAGGTAGGAAATGCAACACGTTTTATGCCTGATAAATTTAAAATTATGTTTTGTTATTTACAAAATCTTATTTAAAAGATAATGAATATATTAATTAGTTTTAAGCTTACTAATCTAATTTATTGTCATTAATTCGTCATTAACATGTAAAGTTAAAAAAATTGGTTGTCTTTAAAGTCGGTTTACTGACGATAGTTGAACGTGACAATGTCTGAAGAAAATACTGATGGAATGGTAGCATTTAATTGGTTATTGAAATTTTTAATTTAAGTATATTTTTATAAATATTAATTTAAATTAATAATAAATATATTAATTTTTAATTTAAAATTAATATATTTAATAATTATATTTAATAGACGGATGTCGAACGCTGCCGAACGCAAAGACCGATTGTGCTTCTTTGTCACTCGTTCCGCGCACTCCCTTACATGGAACGCCTCAAAGCGAGGTAACGCCGCATGAGTCATGTTTTTTCGTGCGTGCAGCCGGCTCTATCGAATTATAAGACGTTGTCACGTCAAAAATTAGGTGTGTAATGACTAGTGATTTCTACCTTCATTTTTAATTTGTTTGTTGACAAGCATTCTCAATCGAGTTTGGCTTTAGTATAGTCAGGCATACTACGACAACCGTGACGTGAGTTCCAGCTGTTTATATTTCATTAATATAATTTAACATTCTTATGTTCCTAAAAATATATAAACCCTATCAAAAAGTTTATCAACCTACAATATCTTTTTATGGCTGTAAAATTAGTTTTGTTTTTTCCGCGGTATCTTTAGGTATGCTGGTAGCAAGTTTTAGGAACATTTATTTAACGTAGTAAAGCAGTTTGTGGGTTCTAGGTAATGTTCTTAAAGTACACTTGGCTGGCACCGACTCCTAGATATGCTTAAGTAAATTAAAGCAACTAAATGACATAGTTATTTTTTACTTTTTAGTGCCTTTTTTTGACTTTGTTCTTCCTGTTGCTGTCAATCTAATGGAAATGGGTTTTTGTTGAAATAGTCACGTTATATAGATCATCTAGCGCCTAAGAGACAGGCTCGGCCTAGTTTAGTCGCTAGTGCTCATACTTAGTTGTATACAAAATTTGTCTAATATTTGTAAGTTTATAGTTTTAAGTACCTATTGTTTGTCTGGTGTCAATAAATGCATTTTTATTTATTTAGTGCGTTTTGAGTCTGTTCTATTTTTTGTTAAAAATTTTTATTTCTTACTTTTTAGTGATTTATCGCCACGTAACGTACTCGTACTATACTGTCATAGTACTTGCGTGGTCATACATAAAAAAATATATATACGTGTCGAATTGAGAACCTCCGCAGTTTTTTTTCGTCGGTTAAAAAATAAAATAAAAACTTATTCTTTAGTCTATTTCTATATTGTGAGACGAATATCTTAGCATTCCATGAATTCACCGTGCGGGTGGGGGTCCATCGCGTGGCTGAGAGAACAACTCCGAACAGAGCCCGAGACTTGTGACACGGGTGTAGGTTTAAGGGTACCCTTAGTGACGCGCGTCAACACTCACCTCCTCTGTTCAAGTTATTCTCCCTGCACAGACAAATTCGGAAGGACCCTACTAGTGCAGCTTTGGACACTCGTTCCAATATGGAGCTTACTGCATTTCTAGTAAGGCCAAGGTCTTTTAGCAGGTTATAGAGAGACTTCGCTGGTATACCTCTCGACACTTCTACCGCGTATAAACTAACTAACTAAACTACTAACTACATTTTATTTAAAATCATGTACCTGAGTAAATAAATAAACATTCCTTTTCTGAGGTCTTTATAAAAAAAAACTTATTTAGAATAACAAAAAAAAATGTCTTTGATTTGATTTGTTGATTGATTTGTTTACATTAAGTTACCTACCTAAAGAATTATAATAATGTACCTATTTATAATTAGCCTCACAGTGAACCTGATTACGAACACAAATTAGCAAATATTTGTTTACAACAACAACAGATAAGATAATATAATATGATTGATGTTGTTTCTTGATCATCGTCACGAAATGAGATGAACAGACTTCGATCTTTGCTACAAATCAATAATAATAACAAAAAATAGAACCGACTCGAAAGGCACTGAAAAGTAAAAAATAACTACGTCATTTATACTAAGACCAAACTCGATTAAGAATGCTTGTCAACAAACAAATTTAAAATCAAGGTAGAAGTCACTAGTCGATTTTACACCAAATTTTTTTAGTGAACTTGTTAAAGACGAATTCATGACAATAAATTAGATTAGTAAGCTTAAAACTAATTAATATATATACCTTAAAACTAATTAATATATATAAATAAATAAATACCTTTTAAATAATATTTTATGAAAAACAAAACATAATTTTAAATTTATTAGGCATAAATGTTTCGCATTTTCTATCTTCATTTTAAATTTGTTAGTTGACAAACATTCTCAATCGAGTTTGGCTTTAGTATAGTTGCTTTAATTTACTTAAGCATATCTATGAAGTCGGTGCCAACAAGTTTAAGGAACATTTATTTTACGTAGTAAAGCAGTTTGTGGGTTCTAGGTAATGTTCTTAAAGTAGAGACCTTGGCTGGCACCGGCTCCTAGATGTACTTAAGTAAATTAAAGCAATTAAATGACACAATTATTTTTTACTTATTAGTGATTTATCCGCCACGTATCGTACTCGTACTATACTGTCATAGTATATTATACGGCATTTGTAGCAAAAAAGCTACCGATACTTACACAAAAACCGAAATCGCTGCAAGTGTGCCTATAAAATTTGAAGAGTTCCTTAAACTTTCCCAGGATATCATCATCAGATCCTAACATAATGACAATGGGACCACCTTGGAAGTGTGCGCTTTCTAATAAAAAAAGAAAATCAAAATCGGTCAACTCTGTAAAAAGTCATGCGTGGTCATACATAAAAAAAAATATATACGTGTCGAATTGAGAACCTCTTCCGTTTATTTTGCGTCGATTAATAAAACAAAATAAACCTTTTTTTTTTGTTATTTTCTAGACTTTGATCTTTGGCACGAATGACGTATAAAAAAATAAAAACATTGTCAATGGCGCCATGTTTTCCACCGCACTCGTATGTCAAACGTGTATTGACCACACAAGTTATGATATCTTATTACATTTCGCGCGCATATTTTTATAATTTTATTATTGTAATAGAAGAACGCAATTTGTTTACTACGCATTTTAGATTGAGTTGCAGTTTTTCTGCGAACTGCAAATCTTGTCGCGTTGTTACTTATATAATTATGATAGATAGGCGATGAAAAAACCGGCCAAGTGCGAGCCGGGCTTTCGTATGAAGTGTTCTGTACAAAGCGACTGTATAAATCACGTTGTTATATTATTAGTAGCAGTCGCCCGCGACTTCGTCCGCGTGAAAACCTCTTAGGTACCCTTTTAATTGTTTTTTTTAAAGACAGACTTTCATATAAAGTGTGATTTTTCCTCGCTACCCTTGTCAATTTAATTTTTTTATAGTTTCCCGTGAAGCAATATCCTTCGTCCCGTCCCGTGTACTAAAGATCTACATTTTTGTTAAACATTGTTCGATATTACAGTACATTAACAATATACATTTATATTTATAACTCTTAACAAATGCATTAATTTCGAACAAATTTACCATAAAAACGCTTCTAGTGAGTTAATCTTAAAAGATAGACATATACTGTCGTGGACATTTTTTTAGATCATTTCAAGAGGAATAATTCTTTCATACATATATTTTTTGTATCTTGAACCGTTTTCGCAGCGCACGCAACGGAAGCCCTCAAGGATGAATAATTTTCCCCGTTTTTTTTCACATTTTCCATTATTTCTTCGCTCCTAATAGTTGCAGCGTGATGTTATATAGCCTAAAGCCTTCCTCGATAAATGGTCTATTCAACACGAAAAGAATTTTTCAATTCGAACCAGTAGTTCCTGAGATTAGCGCGTTCAAACAAACAAACAAACAAACTCTTCAGCTTTATAATATTGGTATAGATTATATTGTACTCGCACCACCCTTGCCTCCCCTATATCAGATCAAACACCCACTCCAAGAGTTGGGTGGTTGCTTTCAGGTTGGAGGCACAGTAATCCTCTGGTAGTGGATAGACTACCCCCAGGAGATCCATTCGCTTTCTAGCCAATCCGTCACATTCACACAAAAAATTTTTAACAAAAAATAGAACCGACTCAAAACGCACTAAAAAGTAAAAAATTAATTATGACATTTAGTTGCTTAAATTTACTTACTTACTTGTTAAAAATTTTTATTTCTTTCTTTTTAGTGATTTATCGCCACGTAACGTACTCGTACTATACTGTCATAGTATATTATACGGCACTTGTAGCCAAAAAGCTACCGATACCGAGTCAAAAACCGAAATCGCTGTAAGCGTGCCTCCAAAATTTGAAGAGTTCCTCCAATTTCCCCAGGATATCATCATCAGATCCTAACATGAGGACAATGGGACCACCTTGGATGTGTGCCCTTTCTAGTAAAAAAAGAATTATCAAAAAAACACTGTAAAAAGTTATGCGTGGTCATACATATAAAAAAAAATATATACGTGTCGAATTGAGAACCTCCTCCGTTTTTTTTCGTCGGTTAAAAATGTGTTCCATGGACTCTGTGTCTTCATTACAGCCCTGCAGATAGGATCCTCAGAGATACCCATTTTGCAGAGCATAGACCTGGTGCCATGGTCTGTGAATGCTGCAATGGCATACCGTAGCTGTTTCCTGCTCAGCTGACTTACCTCGACGACCTCTGTGGCGCAGTGGTATGCGCGGTGGATTTATAAGACGGGGGTCCTGGGTTCGATTCCCGGCGGGGCAGATTGAGATTTTTTTCTTAATTTGTCTTGGTCTGGATGGTGGGAGACTTTCGCCGTGGCTAGTTGCCACCCTACCGACAAAGACGTACCGCCAAGCGATTTAGCGTTCCGATACGATGTGTAGAAACCGAAGAGGTGTGTATCATACTCACGACTGATGTTATGCGCGGTGGATTTAGTGATGATGCAATCGTACCGCCAAGCGATTTAGCGTTTCGGTACGATGTCGTGTAGAAACCGAAAGGGGTGTGGATTTTCGTCCCACTTCTAACAAGTTAGCTCGCTTCCATCTTAGACTGCATCATCACTTAACATCAGGTGTGATAGCAGTCAAGGGCCAACTTGTAGTCAATAATACCCTTTATATAAATAAACTAACTTTAAAAAAATACCCTTTCGCTTTCTACACGTCATCGTACCGGAACGCTAAATCGCTTGGCGATACGTCTTTGTCGGTAGTGTGGTAACTAGCCACGGCGAAAGCTGCCCCGTCCAAATCAATAAATTACAATTGGCTCTGCTGGGAATCGAACCCAGGACCTCCGTCTTATAAATCCACAGCGCATACCACTGCGCCACGGAGGTCGTCAAAATCATCAGTCGATTTTAGCTCACTGTGGCGAAGACGCTGGAAGTTCTCACGGAAGTGAAATGCAGGAAACATCATGCGCCATGATAAATATCGGATATTGCAGCGCAAGGGATGAGTTCCTTGTATAGAATAGATCCGGGCTGCTGCATCCAAAATTAGAATAGCCATAATGGTCGCTAACCTCAACAGAGCAAGGTCTGACTTCCTTGTATAGAATAGACTTGTAGCTTGAACCCACCACGCTGATCTAATGTGGGCGTCCAACTGGAATGACAGTGTTTTACTCTGAGACGATCACTAATTATAATGACCGTGACCGACGGCTCAACATGCTGTACAAGGCCTATTGATGTAACACCATCAACTACTGATCTCCGTGCTTCTACTAAATGTTTTTTGGAAGTCAGAAGAGAAGAAGGAGAGAAATGAGATTTACGTAAATCATTCATCATCATCGGGTGCCTTCTTCAAAGTGAAGTTGGGCGGTCAGGTGGAGAAAATACTTCCGGTCCTTGGTCCACTCTTTTACATCATCCAACCACTTTCTTCGTTGTCTCCCAGGAGCGCGTTTTCCGGGTATCTTGCCAAATTCGTAGAGAGATCCCCTTTGTAAATGCCCGAAAAACGCAACTTTTCTTTTTACCCGACTGCGTCAGAAGGAGGGTTATGTATTTCGAGCGTATGTATGTATGTATATTTGTATGTATGTATGTATGTATGTCCATTTCTTCGGCACGCGCTACAGCCTAAACGGCTGAACGGATTTTGACATGTGAGGTGTCGTTGAATTTGTCGAAATTGTGGTAGTGAGATAGGCTATATAAATTTTCAAAATGGCGGCTGTAAATGGGGGAAAAAAGGGGGGATGTGTGTATTTTTTTCTCTTATCTTACCAATATGGGCACCAATTGAAAGGTCGTAAAAAGACCATTTCAAAAATATAAATATCATATCATGTTCATATTACTTTTTTAACAAAAAATGGCAAAAAGTGTACTAAGTGTACCGTCTCATTTCTATACCATAAACTAAAACTAAAAAGTCTCAAATAAAATTATTATTATAAAAACAAAAAACCCGACTGCTTAGAAGTTATGAACTGAAAAGAGAAAAACAAGGATCACTATATCTGTATAAAATTCTAAATACTTTATGGTGCTGCAGGCGGGGACAAACGTAGTTTTGGTAAATCTTTCTTTCCCCGCAGATTAAAATATTTTGTCCCCGTTTTTATCATTATATTTAATTTTATCATTATAACTGTCATTAGCTGGCTTGCACTTGGCTCGTTCGAGAACTTCCGCATTTGAGACGAAGTCCCTCCATGGAATTTTGAGCATTTCTCTTAGGCCCCACATGTCAAATGCTAGGAGCCGACGACAGCACTCCCTCTTTGGGGCCCATGTTTCACAGCCATATAAGAGTGGACCAAACGTAACACTTAAGCACACAATATCTTGTACTTACTTCCTTACTTATATTTCCTTAGCTTCTTCTTCCACTCAAGGATGAATGGAAATTTTGGAAGGGGCAATCCAAGGCGAATGTTCCTGGACTAAATTAAGGACATTTTAAATTATGGCCAGGTGGCGAGTACCCTAAGCCGACGAACTTGTATGAAAGGATTAATGAGAGTGGAAGCTAAGGAAGTATGCAAGGACCGTGGCAAGTGGAAAGATGCAGTCTCCGCCTACCCCTATGGGAATGAGGCGTAATGTTTTGTTAAGAAAAAAATAAAAGTGGACATGGAAAATCTTATCTCTTTAAGAAATCTCTACCAGTGACCAGTCTCTACCTACCCCTATGGGAAATCAGACGTGATGTTATGTATGTATGAAAAACTAAATACATTTAAAATAAATAAAACTACATATGGAAATGGCAATATTAAAATTCGATTACATAAAAGCGATTGTAGTTAAATGGGCGTGTGTCGACCTCGCCTCTGCCTCTGCCTGGCGAGAATGTAAATATGCCCATAACTCATTGATACGTATGAGTTGGCAGTGCGCAGGTGACGCGGCGTTGTGACGTCACATCGCGTGATCCCTGCGTTAGCGAGACGCTTTACTGATGACACGACTGCGACACGAGTCCGACACGATTGTGCGATGCAAACGATCTTGATTATTTTTATTGTACACTAGTGGACGCGGAATTGAAAATTAAAATCATTTTAAAGTATGGCCAGGTGGCGAGTATACCCTAAGCCGACGAACTTGTATGAAACGATTAATGAGAGTGGAAGAAGCTAAGGAAGTATGGAATGATCTAGTCTCTGCCTACGTATGAAAAACTAGTATGTATGAAAAACTAAATACATTTTAAATAAATAAAAACTACATATGGAAATGGCAATATAAAAGGAGATGGTCTAAAATTGTATGGACTCACTTTCTGTACATAAGTTGAAAAAAACTACATGTATTAATAATCTAGTTTTGATTAGCCAAATCTGTGAATTCACTTTTATTTGGGCGAAATATTGATGTTATGTCTGCAAAAAATTCAACACTTTAAAATAAACATGAACGACATATGGAAATGGTATATTAAAATTCGATTACATAAAAGCGATTGTAGTTAATGGGTGTGTTGACTCTTGCTGGCAGATGTTTATTGACGTATGGTCCATTTGAGTTGGAGTGCGCAGGTTACGCGGCGTTGTGAGTCACATAGCGGATCCCTGAGTTAGCAGATTAAAATACTGCGATTTGAGTCCGATACGATGTGTATGCAAACTTTGTGTTATTCTTAATACAAAGCGGACACGGAATTTAAAATCATTTGTAAAAGATATTGTCAGGTTGACAAATCAATGTAACCGCAAACTTGTATGAAAGACTAATGAGAAAGACGCCATCTTTTAATAACCAAAAACTGGAATTTACCTGCCTTAGCGAGACGCTTTACGGGAACGAATGTGATGTTATGTCCGAATGATTATGCGTAATACATTTAAAATATTGAAAACTGCAGATGGAAATGACATATCGAATTCGAATGGAATGAAACGATTTTTGTTAGTTAAATGTGTGTCTGTTGTACCGGCCTTGCCTCTGCCTGCAGAAGGTACCTACCCATGACTCATTGATCCGTTTGAGTTGATGACAGATTTTACCTGTGTGTTGTAACGTCACACTCGATTGATCCCTGCGTCAACAAACAATTTAAAATGAATGAGAAAATCCAACACATTTTATGCGAACATTTTAATTATTCTTATTTTGTTGACATCTACATTTCAAGCTCGCATGGAATAGAATTGTTTTTTTTTTCATCTAACAAGATTTTTCTTTTTTACGGGAGTTCCTTATTACAGTAGGTACCTGCCTTGTGATTGGACTTGCTTAATTTGTATTAATGACAAATTTTTACCTATCTAGGTAAAAAGTTTTTAGACTGTGACTGTTATTAGGAGTCTGGTGATGAAGACGAAGGACACGAACTACTTACTGCTCGAAGACAGCTGGACCGAGTTGGTTAAATCTTTACCAAGTCCTGATCTGATGATGAGATCTTGGAAAACTCGAGGGAACTCTTCAAACTTTATAGGCACATTTGCAGCGATGTCGGAATTTTATAAGTGGCTGGCGAATATTGGTACTTATGGTTTAGTACGAGTAGGTTTTACGTATGTTCGCTTTCGATAAATCATTAAAAAGTATGGAGTAAAAAAAATTTAATACTTTCTTTCTTTCTACTTTAAAGACGTTACTTAAACTTGGATGGCTACGACTTCGTAGACATGGTTAAGTAAATTAATGTACCTAAATGACGCAATTATTTTTTACTTTCGAGTGCTTTTTCCAAAACTTGAAATAAATAAAGGACATTGCCATAATTTGCCCCAGGCTGTCCAAACGTATGCTCATAAAATTAATTTTTTTATTTAAATACACAATGAATTTTAAACAATTACCCATGTTTCATTGCAATCACTTGAAAATATATCAAAAATATAAGAATTTCAATCGATTTTTTGTGTCCAAATCACGTGACCGTCGTCGTAGTATGAAAAGTCAACTTTTATCAACCTTCATAACTTTTATCAGCGACTGCTTAGCTACAAGTAACTTTATTACTATTTAAATAGAAGATCTGTACTATTTAATGACATATATATCATCTATGGGCATCTCTGCGGCAGACTTCCATACATTTTTTACCTATGTCCTTTGAATGTCGCAGGTTGTAAAGGCGCGTGCGAACGCTAATAGAAGAGATCTCTTCCGGAGCAATTTTCACATTTTCTAGTTTAGTAAAACGCGACGCTGCAATTAGTTCTATTAGCAACTAGTGGACTGTGTCTAACATCGAAATACCATCGTAAATATATAGTTTTTTTATTTCATCCATAACAAATTATTTATTGATCAAAAATTTTTAACAAAAAATAGCACAAAAAGTAAAAAATAACTGTGTCATTTAGTTGCTTTAATTTACTTAAGCATATCTAGGAGTCGGTGCCAGTCAAGGTTTCTACTTTAAAGACGTTACCTAGAACCCACAAACTGCTTTACTACGTTAAATAAATGTTCCTTAAACTTGCTTGTGGAGGTTCTCAATTCGACGCGTATATTTTTTTTTATATATGACCACGCATAACTTTTTACAGAGTTGTCCGATTTCGATAATTCTTTTTTTATTAGAAAGGAGATACTTCCAAGGTGGTCCCATTGTCATCATGTTAGGTTCTGATGATGATATCCTGGGAAATTGAAGGAACTCTTCAAATTTTATAGGCACACTTGCAGCGATTTCGGTTTTTGTGTAAGTATCGGTAGCTTTTTGGCTACTAGTGCCGTATAATATACTATGACAGTATAGTACGAGTACGTTACGTGGCGATAAATCACTAAAAAGTAACAAATAAAAATTTTTAACAAAAAATAGAACCGACTCAAAACGCACTCAAAAGTAAAAAATAACTGTGTCATTTAGTTGCTTTAATTTACTTAAGCATATCTATGAAGTCGGTGCCGGCAAGTTTAAGGAACATTTATTTAACGTAGTAAAGCAGTTTGTGGGTTCTAGGTAACGTCCTTGAAGTAAAAACCTTGGCTGGCACCGACTCCTAGATATGCTTAGGTAAATTATTTGTACATGTTGGGCTTTGACTGCTATCACACCTGATGTTAAGTGATGATGCAATCTAAGATGGAAGCGGGCTAACTTGTTAGGAGTAGGACAGAATCCACACCCCTTTCGGTTTCTACACGACATCGTACCGGAACGCTAAATCACTTAGCGGTACGTCTTTAGCGTATTGTGGCGGTCAAGGGCCAACTTGTACTCAATAAAAAAATCATCTAAGTTATTATTAAAACTATAAAGTCATCAATTTACCTCATATAGTTTCTAGCGAAGTCATTTACGCACATAGCACGTGTTTACCTAAACCATAAACAATATTATCATCATTATTAGTCTTTTAAACGTCAACAGCTCCACGATAATGGGGCCGGTCTTAACACCGATAGGTCATAAGTTCGAGCCCCGCCCGTTGGACTACAATCGAAACCACTAATTACTAACCGAACATTTTGACGGCGGATTTATAAGACAAGTCCTGGGTTCTATTCTCGGCTGGGCTAATTGAGAATTTCTTAATTGGTCCAATTCTGGCTAGTGGGCTTGGGCCGTGGTTAGTTACCACCCTGCCGGTAAAGACGTACCGCCAAGCGATTCAGCGTTCCGGTACGATTTCGTGTAGATATCGATATTTTTCATCTTTTTTTCATCACTTACCCTCAAGTGTACAGTCATGTGTTAACTTGTAGTGAATTTTTTTTTTATCGACTACAAGTTGGCCCTTGACTGCTATCACACTTGATGTTAAGTGATGATGCAATCTAAGATGAAAGCGGGCTAACTTGTTAGGAGTAGGATGAAATCCAAACCCCTTTCGGTTTCTACACGACATCGTACCGGAACGCTAAATCGCTTGGCGGTACGTCTTTGTCGGTAGGGTGGTAACTAGCCACGGCGAAAGCCTCCCACCAGCCAGACCAAGACAAATTAAGAAAAATCTCAATCTGCCCCGCCGGGAATCGAATCCAGGACCTCCGTCTTATAAATCCACCGCGCATACCACTGCGCCACAGAGGTCGTGGTGAATAAAAAACTCCAAGATAAAGAAGCTGGACCTACCGAGAGGTCTCAGGTTCAATTCCCGCCCATTGACATAATCACTGAACTAACAAAAATAACAGATAAGTAATAATAATAACAACTAGCTGGTGGGAGGCTTTCGCCGTGGCTAGTTACCCTACCAACAAAGACGTACCGCTACGCGATTTAGCGTTCCGGTGCAATGCCGTGTAGAAACCGAAAGGGGTGTGGATTTCATCCTACTCCTAACAAGTTGACCCGCTTCCATCTTAGATTGCATCATCACTTAACATCAGGTGTGATAGCAGTCAAGGGCCAACTTGTAGTCAATAAAAAAAAAGATACTTAAAGGCTTCTTATAGGAGATGCAACATGGACCCACAATACTTCAATGTGGACTTTTGGGGTTAATATGCTCTCTGAGACACAGGGGTGTAACACCACCAACCCCCCGAATTTCCTATACCTATTGGTTCTCATGTGTCGGTTATTTAAACGGACACATGAGAACCAGATAGGCGGGTTCTCTAAGATGAAAGTTACAGGTATGTTTTAAAAAAGGCTTGAATTTTGGTTGCGGGGTGTCCGTTATTTTATTGCTTCGGTTTATATACATAAGGACATAGACACAACAGAAATAGTACATAAACAAAACATAGACAAAAAAATAGATAAAAAATACCGATAATAAAATTATTATTATAAAAACAAAAACCCGACTGCTTAGAAGTTATGAACTGAAAAGAGAAAAACAAGGATCACTATATCTGTATAAAATTCTAAATACTTTAAGGTGCTGCAAACAGGGACAAAATACTTTAGCCTGCAGGGAAAGAAAGATCTACCAAAACTACGGTTGTCCCCGCCTGCAGCACCATAAAGTATTTAGAATTTTATACAGATATAGTGATCCTTGTTTTTCTCTTTTCAGTTCATAACTTCTAAGCAGTCGGGTTTTTTGTTTTTATAATAATGATTTTATTTGAGACTTTTTAGTACCATAAACTAATTATGGTATAGAAATGAGACTGTACACTTAGTACACTTTTTGCCATTTTTTGATAAAAAGGTAATATGAACATGATATGATATTTATATTTTTGTAATGGTCTTTTTACGACCTTACAATTGGTACCCATATTGCTAAGATAAGAAAAAAAAATACACACATCCCCCCTTTTTCCCCCATTTACAGCCGCCATTTTGAAAATTTATATAGCCTATGTCACTACCACAATTTTGACAAAAACAACGACACCTCACATGTCAAAATCCGTTCAGCCGTTTAGGCTGTAGCATGTGCCGAAGAAATGGACATACATACATACATACATACATACGCTCGAAAAACATAACCCTCCTTCTGACGCAGTCGGGTAAAAGGCTTGAATTTTGGTTGCGGAGTGTCCGTAATTTTATTGCTTCGGTTTATATACATAAGGACATAGACACAATAGAAATAGTACATAAACAAAACATAGACACAAAAAATAGATAAAAAAAAAGACGTGTGGCACTCGGAGACTGCCGCGGTAAAGCTATTGCATAGCATTTTTTATCAACTTATGTTTACCTACCGACGTCATCGGGAGCGTGGCCTAGCGGTAAGGCGCTCTAAGTGCCCGGATTGCCAGAGAGACGCAGGTTCGAATTCCGTCGGTTCCGCAATTTTTTTTTAAGCGTGATATTGCAAAAAGTCATCAATTTAAAATAAAAAGATTTTTTGAAATATCACATTTTTTTAAGCGTGATATTGCAAAAAGTCATTAATTAAAAAAAAATGATTTTTTGAAATATCACACTTGAAAAAAAATACAGATAAAAAATAATAATTATCTAAAGCCATAATTGGGCTATAATTTGGCGTTGACATACTGAATATTTCTTAGAAGAAAAACGTATGACTCCATAAACAGGCCTAGAAATCGAACTCAGAACCTCCTGATCCGCCACACACTAACCACTAAACTAATGAGGCATTTAATTGGTATTATATGATTCATTTATTCTGGTTAACTTCACTATTTTTAACCACATGGTTCAGAAAAACGTTTACTTCGTGCGTAAATGATTTTGACTAGAATTAGTTTAAGGTAAATTAATAGAATGCCTCGTTTGTCTAGTGGTTACTATGTGGCTTTGATCATGAGATCCTTAGTTCGAATTCTAGGTCAGGTCACGGAATAATTCTAATTTTTGACCGACGAAAAAAAACGGAGGAGGTTCTCAATTCGACACGTATATTTTCTTTTTTTAAACGACTTCAAAAAAAAAAGGCGTTTCTCAATTCGACCGTATATATTTATTTTTTTTTTTTTATGTGTGTTCGCGCATAACTTCGTCGTTTATGAACCGATTTTGATAATTCTTTTTTTTTTTTTATGTATGACCACGCATAACTTTTTACAGAGTTGTCCAATTTTGATAATTCTTTTTTTATTAGAAAGGGCATACTTCCAAGATGGTCCCATTGTCATGTTAGGATCTGATGATGATATCCTGGGGAAATTGAAGGAACTCTTCAAATTGTATAGGCACACTTGCAGCGATTTTGTTTTCTACTTTAAGGATGTTACCTAGAACCCACAAACTGCTTTACTACGTTAAATAAATGTTCCTTAAACTTGCTGGCACCGACTTCATAGATATGCTTAAGTAAATTAAATCAACTAAATGACACAGTTATTTTTTACTTTTTAGTGCGTTTTGAGTCGGTTCTATTTTTTGTTATAGTGAATAAAATTGAGAAAGGGATGCTTAGATGGTTTGGACATGTAGAGAGAATGGATGAAAGAAGATTAACAAAAGAGATTTACAAGGTGAATGT
The DNA here is from genome assembly GCA_034621355.1 of Mycalesis mineus. Lineage (NCBI taxonomy): Eukaryota > Metazoa > Arthropoda > Insecta > Lepidoptera > Nymphalidae > Mycalesis > Mycalesis mineus. Next base: position 297,948 of record JAXAVZ010000249.1, on the reverse strand, counting down.
TCCTGGACCAAATTCAGGACATTTTAAAGAATGGCCAGGTGGCAAGTACCCTAAACCGACGAACTTGTATGAAAGGATTAATGAGAGTGGAAGAAGCTAAGGAAGTATGCAAGGACCGTGGCAAGTGGAGGGATGTGGTCTCTGCCTACCACTACGGGAATGTTTATGTATGTATGTATTTCCCTCAAATGTTTGGGAGGTGAAATAATTATGTGCTCGTATTTGCAAAGCACTTGACCGTGTGTGCTGGTGTCATACGACTCTTCACTGAAATTTCAAACGATCTATTCAAAAACCATTGGTTTATTTTAACCGTGATTATTAACACCCTGTAGTCCCATGCTGAATTGAATACTGAGGGTCCAGGGTTTGAGTTCTAAGACAGACCAACTAAAAAATTGGTTGTCTGTAAAGTCGGTTTATTGACGATAGTTGAACGTGACAATGTCTCAAGAAAATACTGATGGAATGGTAGCATTTAATTGGTTATTAAAATTTTTAATTTAAGTATATTTTTATAAGTATTAATTTAAATTAATAAAATTTTTAATTTTGATTTTATAAATTTATATTTTAAATTTATAATAAATATATTAATTTTTAATTTAAAATTAATATATTTAATAATTATATTTAATAGACGGATGTCGAACGCTGCCGAACGCAAAGGCCGATTGTGCTTTCTTTGTCGCTCGTTCTGCGCTCTCGCTTGCACTTCAAGCCTTACATGGAACGCCTCAAAGCGAGGTAACGCGGCATGATGTCATGTTTTTTCGTGCGTGCAGCCGGCTCTATCGAATTATAAGACGTTTTCACGTCAAAAATTTTTGACAAAAAATAGAACCGACTCAAAACGCACTAAAAAGTAAAAAATAACTGTGTCATTTACTTGCTTTAATTTATTTAAGCATATCTATGAAGTCGGTGCCAGCAAGTTTAAGGAACATTTATTTTACGTAGTAAAGCAGTTTGTGGGTTCTAGGTAATGTTCTTAAAGTAGAAACCTTGGCTGGCACCGACTCCTAGATATGCTTAAGTAAATTAAAGCAACTAAATGACACAGTTAGTTTTATTCAAAAACCATTGGTTTATTTTAACCGTGATTATTAACACCCTGAGGCCTGTGTAACCGAAATCTTGGTTCACACAGACCTTAGTCCCATGGTAAATTGAATACTGAGGGTCCAGGGTTTGACTTCTGAGTCAGACCAACTAAAAGAGGACTTTGACGACCTCCTTGGCGCAGTGGAATGCGCGGTGGATTTATAAGACGCAGGTCCTGGGTTCGATTCCCGGCGGGGCAGATTGAGATTTTTTTTAATTTGTCTTGGTCTGGCTGGTGGGAGGCTTTCGCCGTGGCTAGTTACCACCCTACCGACAAAGACGTACCGCCAAGCGATTTTAGCGTTCCGGTACGATGTCGTGTAGAAACCGAAAGTTGTGTGAATTTTCGTCCCATTCCTAACAAGTTAGCCCGCTTCCATCTTAGACTGCATCATCACTTAACATCAGGTGTGATAGTAGTCAAGGGCCAACTTGTAGTCGATAAAAAAAAAACTAATTTATATATTCAATATCTTTTAAATAATATTTTTTAAAAAATAAAAACATAATTTTAATTTTATTAGGCATAAAATGTGTCGCATTTTCTATCTTCGTTTTAAAGGAGATGGCCCATACATTGTTTGCCCCAGGAAAAATTAAATGTTTATGCGTCTCAATTAAACTTTTACCTTTGGGTTAGTAATCCTATCTAATTTAATAATAAACAGTATATTTGGCCCTAGATAGAGGGGTTATCGCATAATCTGTACCATAAACTCTTACCTACCTACCTTACCTCTTACCTTACTAACATACCTGCCTAAAAGGTTATTTTAGTAAAAAATATTGTTATAGGTAATTTAACAAACACAAAGTGAAACAATTGTTTTATTATGTCATACTTAGTGTTATCTTAACTACCGAAAACAAAATGTTATGAAGAAAAGGTTTTTCATTATACATTTTGTATGCAACTGTCGATATCAACTACGACTCAATAGGAATTAAAAATAATACCTTTTTTTAGGTTTATTTTAAAACCCCGCTAGTTTTAATATTTCTATTTATATATTTAAAAATTATAATTATAAAGCTATTTTATTTCGTTTATTTTGTTAGGTCTCTAGGTGTTTTTTATATAAAACCACCCTGGGGCAGTTTTGGGACATCTCCTTTGATTGTTGATAAGCATTCTCCGTCGAGTTTGGCTTTAGTATAGGATACGAGTATATATTTAGGGTAGGTTTGTTTTGTAAGTTAATTGTATTCTTTCGCAAAAAGAAAGTAAAATTAAACTAATATCTAAATCAGTGGACTTTGAACCCAGGTTAGATACCTACCTAGTGCCTAAAATTGTTGAATTAGCATTTCCCACTGATTAACTTTAAGACCTAAACTAAATTTACAATGAAAGAGCAGATCGATGATATTAACTAAAATAGATAAAATTAACTATATTTTTATGGTTTAGTCACAAAAATACCATTTATAGTTAAAAAAATGTTAGTTAGATATTCGTAAGGATTTTTTTTCTCTTCCACAGAAAAGGCAAAGGTATTACACAGGTATTCATAAGAAATTTAAATTGGCACAAAACGCGGACAAAATCGCGAAACCCAGATAAAATCCGACTTAACTTTTCAAACCTATAGATACTTAATTAAGAAAAAAAACAACCAATCTTACCTGTACTAGCGTACAATCTCCGCCTTTCTTTACGTAAGCAACATTTCACTTAAAATCACTTCCAAACCACTTTTAATTGCAACTACATCCTTTTTAATTCACAGTATAAATCCACTTTGGTGTGCTATCCAACGATTTCAATGTGAGAATCGCATTAATTCATAATTTTTTGACGAACAAAGTTTTACGTGCGTAATTTTGGCGGGCGGCGCGAAAACGAGCGATACGTCCACACTAGTAAAGCGCGCGGCGCATACTGACCGGCCGAACTGAATCCTCTCAGGTTCTGAATGTAGTTTAAAAAGTTCAACTTAACCTGTAAAAACGCATGGCCGGTGCCACGTTGGTCGACACATCACTATAGTATCGGACCGTTGCATGATCCGATCGACGATATTTAAAAAAAAAAGGTGCTTTCGCTTACTTATATATTATATGGTTGCCACCACGTACTTTTTTAACCGACGAGAAAAAACGGAGTAGGTTCTCAATTCGACACGTATATTTTTTTTTTTTATATGTATGACCACGCATAACTTTTTACAGTGTTGTCCGATTTTGATAATTCTTTTTTTATTAGAAAGGCATATCCAAGTGGTCATTGTCCGCTTGTTAGTGCTGATGATATCCTGCGGCAATTGAAAGAACTCTTCAAATTTTGAAGCACAGCGATTTCGATTCGATTTTTGCGTATCGGTAGCTTTTTGGCATCCATATAATATACTATAATTATTAAATACGTATGTAATTTAAAATTAAAAATTAATAATTTTTAACAATTTAAAATATAAATTTATAAAAATAAAAAATAAATTATTTTATTAATTTAATTAATATCTAGGAAAATTATACTTTAAATTAAAAATACTTAATAATCAATCAAATGCTACCTTTCTCATAGTATTTATGATTAAAGCACTAATGACACAGTTATTTTTTACTTTTTAGTGCGTTTTGAGTCGGTTCTATTTTTTGTTAAAAATTTTAGTCATATTTTCTTATGTTATTTATAACGAAGGTCACTCTGCCTTTTAAACCCCGACGCAAAACGACGGGGTGTTATACGTTTGACGTGTCTTTGTAAATGTATGTGTATGTGTCTGTCTGTGGCATCGTAACTCCCAAACGGATGATCCGATTTTAATGCGTTTTTTTTTGTTTGAAAGGTATATCAGTCGAGAGTGTTCTTAGCTTTGTTTGGTGGAAATCGGTTAAGGTCTTCAAGGTCATCAGGTCGTTTGTTAGGTGTGATAGAAATGTTACACACTCAGTTTGATTGAAAGCATGTGTGTGATCTGACATTTGAAACACTAATGTCTTCTAGAACCACGGAGCTGGTCTGATGATAAGGCTCGAAGGTAGGAGACGTAACCCTGGTCTACCTTTTTAGTAAGCCCATCGAGTTTGGGCTCGTTGAATTTGTCTTGACTGGTTCTTTTCATGTTCCTAATTTGGGTCGGGGGTTTTTTAAATTTTTAATTTATAGTTATTCATACGTTTTCACATACCGTGAACCGATTTCGATGAAATTATTATTTTTTTAGAGTTACATATTTGTTCCTTTTGTCGTGGAGACCCTTAGCCCTTGAAGTCGTATTGCCAAAAAAAATTGGTTGTCTTGAAGTGAAAAGTTACGGAAGATTCTGTGGAATGGTAGCATTTAATTGGTTATAAAATTTTTCATTATGTCTATTTGCATAAATATGTACAATTGGTGAAAGAAGTGATTTTGATTTTATAAATTATATTCTAAATTTATAATAAATATCGTGAGTATAATATATTTGTAATGTACATTAGGATATTGACATTAGTATTTGCTGAGATGAATGGCTGAGAGGAGATCGGCAGATTCTTCTTTGAGCTTTGCGCTCTCGCTTGCACTTCAAGCCTTACATAACGCCAAGCGAGGTAACGCAGTGACTCTGTTTTTTCGTGCGTGCAGCCTTATAAGGCACGCAGTTAGTTAGTTAAAAAAAAATAAATACAATAGTGTTAGTATTTTATTTCTTACCATATAGACTATATCATACGATTATTATCGATTTGTATCATTCGATTTAATCATTCACTTTCGACCAGATGTGAGAAAATTAACATTCCGAATAGTCATGAGAGGTGTCCATTTGTTTTTCGGAAAGTAAGGATATTTAGGAAGTGTATATAACAATGAATTTAACATTACATACATACATACATAACATCACGGTTACCATAAGGTAAACGTACAATTTACTGTTCACGATAACCCGTACACCGGCCATTATTTAAAATGTTAAGGACGGAATGCTTGGCCTTCCCCTTCCAACATTTCTATTCACCTGCCCTGTTTACGTTCTTAGCATCCCTTTCGGCGTACAGGTTTTTTACACAATTTTCTCTTATAAATTTATAGTCAAGTTATGTTACCGTTGGTTCTGATAACCACTTTCACTACCATACTTAAGTGTGCACACAAGCCTTAGTGAAGTGTATATAACAATGAATTTAACATTGAAATTAATAATTTAAAAAGAGCATGTGTCGAGTTTTTCTGGTCGCATCTTTTCTTGTCATAAACTGTTTTTCCGCTGTGTTGGTTAAGAATAATCGTTGTTGAAGACATCGATGTATAATATTCAAAAACTCAAGTCGAACAATAGGTAGTCTAATTATACCTATTTTAAGATTGCAATATTTTGTAAAATTTGTTTGATTTCCTTAAAAATGATGTGGCAACCCTAAGTATTACCTGTTTCTGATCGGAAGGTCGCCGTGAAAAAAGTTGCAAAGCCAAACTCAAATTAATTTATTACTTGGAACTTTTTTGAGCTTTTTGAAAGTCAAAACTAGTTTTTATTTTTGTGACTATTTATTTCGTATTTGCGAGCTCATCTGATGTTAAAAAATCACGCAGTATAATGTATATCTAAGTCAATCTATTCTAGGAAGTCCATTTGATTTTGAATACAGTGAAAGTTGTGAGTAATCTCTATCTCCAGTCGGCCCCTCATCTGAGGATAGTGATCTTCTCCATGGCGAGTAATCTCCCGACATATTTTTCTCCATCCTATACGGTCTTGGACCTTTTAAACGGCACTGTAGAAGATACGAGCACCTTACTTATTAGAAAGGGTCAGTCTCTCTCTCTGCCGTCGTTCCTTATTATATATGTTGTATGTTTTATATATATTTATTTATTTTACATTTTGAATATGTATTCATATTTATTTATTTATTTATTTAATTTATTTTTAAATATTATAGTGTTTATTATTTATAAGTAATTATATATTTAAGTTATGTATAAAGTGTGTTTTCGTTTTTATTTATTCTGGATTGCCATTGTGAATTAAGTTTTTATTTTCGTTAAAAAACGGAGGTGGTTCTGTACACCTCACCCTCTCTTTGTTCTTTTTGTTTCTTACTTGTTGCCTGGAAGAGATCGCATAACTGTTTACAGGTTGCCGATTGTGATAATGTAAATTTTTGTGAAAGTGTATCCAGGTGTCCCATTTTCCCCATGTCTTGGTTGTGCATAATGATATTTTCATTTAATGTCCTCTTCTAATTTTGGAGGTACGATTACAGCGAATCGGTTTTTGACCGGTATTGGTAGCTATTTCGCTATAGTGTAGAAATTATATTGTCTTCCTTTAATTGGTCAGCATAGTGTACAGTACGGTACCTGGCGATTTTTCCCAAAAAAGTTACCAGTAAAATTTTTTAACAAAAAATGCCTTCCTCCCAACGCATAAAAAGTAAAAAATAATTGTGGCAAGTGGTATGCGTGAATTTATAAGCATAGGTCTAGGTTCGATGTCCGCCAAGATTTTTCTTACTTTCATGGTCTAGCTAGAAGCCTTCACCCTGCTTTACCACCTAAAATGAAGTACCGCCAAGCGATTTAGCGTTCCGGTACGATGTTGTGTAGAAACCGAAAGGGGTGTGGATTTCATCCTACTCCTAACAAATTAGCCCGCTTCAATCTTAGATTGCATCATCACTTAACATCAGGTGTGATAGCAGTCAAGGGCTAACTCGCTGATAACATAAGGAGGAGAGCCTAACCTTAACTCGAAGCTGCGACAAAATAGACGCTTTTGTGCGTTTGGCTGTCCAAGGTGTTCTCAACATACGCCTCCAGCACCAAATCTCAACTTACAAAGGGTATACTTCCAAAATGATCCCATAGTCATCATGTTAGGATCTGATTTGTTTTGATTTCAAAATACAATCAGTAGTTTTTGCGTGAAATAGTAACAAACACACACACACACACAAATAGTAGTATTAAGCCCAGATGTTCTAAGCTGAGTGTTATTGGATCGAGTGGACCCATTCTACTGAACGAGTGTACCCACGCAGTGCAAACTGGCCCCGGCGCTGTTAGCTCAACGATTTGCCCGACAAACAATATACTTACTCGTGCTATGTAGGTATTTGTCCGCTTTAACGGCTTATAAGAATTAGAATAAGTAGCTCAAACTAGGGCCTGGCATGCTAACTTGCAGATGACGGCCTCCGTAGCTCAGAGGAAAATGAAATAAAATAGAACCGACTCAAAACGCACTAAAAAGTAAAAAATAACTGCGCCATTTAGTTGCTTTAATTTACTTAAGCATATCTATGAAGTCGGTGCAAGTTTAAGGAACATTTATTTAACGTAGTAAAGCAGTTTGGGCAACTGCTAGTCTTACATACATACGGGTTGAATTGAGAACTACCTCAGTTTTTCGTCGGTTAAATAATTATTGTAACAATTTTTGTACAATCTACCTCTTTAATTGAATTTATTGACGGAGGTTCTGGGTTCGTTTCCCGGTTGGTCCAGGTTTGGTCGGTTGGAGGTTAAGCCGAGGCTAGTTACCACTCTACTGAAAAGACGTTTTAACGGCCTCCGTGGCGCAGATTTATACGGAGGTCCTGGGTTCGATTCCCGGCGGGGCAGATTGAGATTTTTCTTAATTTGTCTTGGTCTGGCTGGCTGGTTTCACCCTACCGACAAAGACGTATCACCAAGCGATTTAGCGTTCCGGTACGATGTCGTGTAGAAACCGAAAGGGGTGTGGATTTTCGTCCCACTCCTAACAAGTTAGCCCGCTTCCATCTTAGACTGCATCATCACTTAACATCAGGTGTGATAGCAGTCAAGGGCCAACTTGTAGTCGATAAAAAAAAACGTGCCGCCAAGCGGTTTAGCGTTCTAGTACGCTGTCGTGTAGATACCGAAAGAGGTTTAATCCTATAAACAAGCCCACTTTCATCTTACACTGCATCATCACTTAACATCAGGTGTGCTGTGTAATTGCAATCATGGGCTAACCTTTTATAAAAGGCCTGGCCATAATTTTTGTTTCTAATAGGCGATCGTTACTTATCATTAGGTGGAGCATCTGCTCGTTCCAGCAACTATCAAACAATCATGGCTGCCAACCAAAAAAACAAACCCTCTTCCCATTACAGTACCAACTGACAGTTAACAGTTAATAATAAATATAACGAATAAATAAAAAAAAACAATTATAACAAGAGCCGGCCATGCAAAAGATCTACGATCTGTTTTTGAACGGAATCAATGGCATTCCACTTGACTGCGCGCGCCATTTTGTTTTCTTTTTTATCTGTTGTTCCTTTTTTTTTAATTCACATTTCACCGCCGCGTCTTTGGAAACGGGCCGTCCGTTTTTGGGGTCCGTGGTGAAATTGAAAATGTAAAATAAATATTATTTGATTAAAATGAATGAAAACCTAAAGTCGTCATCATCATTATCAGCTTTTTAAAGGGCCACTACAGGGTCAGGCCTCCTCAGGGGATATGGAGCGTACACCCATCACGCTGCTACAATGCGGGTTGGCGGGCTTAGGGTGATAATGTTTCATTTATTAACAATCAATATTAGATGTTGATGATAGTGACCTGGGTCGACGGTTAAGCGTGTTCTCCGAGGCAAGGGGGTGCAACACCACCAAAGTCCCGACTCCGGGCTCACATTCTTGCTAATAAAAAATTATTTTTAATAAATAAATTTATTAAAAAAAAAATATTAAAAAAAATAAAGATTATGGCCATTCAAAATCGCCCAGCAGTGAAAATACGCCATTTTACATCCCACGTAGTTCTCGTTCTCGTGGTAATTTCGGGATAAATTAAGGCCTATGTGTCATTCTGATATGTTAGCTATATTATTGCGAAGTTTCATTAAAATCCATTCAGTAGTTTTTGCGTGAAAGAGTAACAAAAATACAGACTAACAAACTTTCGACTTAATTTTTTGTCGACATTGCCGATAAGTGAAAATATGCCATTTTATATTCAATACAAAGTTGTTAACAAATATAATATTATCTTGGATACATTTTTAAACTAGCTTTTGCCCGTGAATCCATCCGCGTGGAATTAGTTATTACGGCAGCCTAATTTTTTTTAAACTTTGAATGTCATATTTGTTAATATCTCATCAACTACCTAAAAAAAAGTTTTAAGCTTCTAGCATTAAAAATGACGATACTTTCATACAACATTTGATTCAACCCCCCTTTTAACCCCTTACAACCCTTTTTTCGTAATTAAAAGTAGCCTATGTCCTTTTTCAGACTATCTGAGTACCAAGTTACATTTAAATCGGTTTAGTAGTTTTAGCGTTAAAGCGAGACAGACATACAGACACACAGAGTTGCTTCCGCATTTATAATATTAGTATAAATAATATGTTCCGTCACACTCTACTGAAACAATCATCATTCAATGATTGTACGGAACCCGACCGCCGGCGCTCGCTCTTGACTCTTTTTTTGTCTGTGGTCGTGAAGACACGTAAAGCGGTGCACACATTATCGTAGAATTGACACCTCCAGAGCCCTTTGTGTGGGGTGGCGAAATGACTGGCGGGAATTATTACTGTTCTATTATATACAGGATGCTCCAGAAGAAATGCTTCTGCGAGAACTACTTACAGGTTGTTCTTACTGTTACACTTTGTGTGGGGTGGCGAAATGACTGGCGGGAATTATTACTGTTCTATTATATATAGGATGCTCCAGATTTTGTGCTTCTGCGAGAACTACTTACATGTTGTTCTTACAATTATACTGACCCTTTGTGTGGGGTGGCGAAATGACTGGCGGGAATTATTACTGTTCTTTTATATACAGGATGCTCCAGAAGTTGTGCTTCTGCGAGAACTACTTACATGTTGTTCTTACTATTATACTGACCCTTTGTGTGGGGTGGCGAAATGACTGGCGGGAATTATTACTGTTCTATTATATACAGGTTGCTCCAGATTTTGTGCTTCTGCGAGAACTACTTACATGTTGTTCTTACTATTATACTGACCCTTTGTGTGGGGTGGCGAAATGACTGGCGGGAATTATTACTGTTCTATTATATACAGGATGCTCCAGAACTTGTGCTATTACAAGAAGTACTAACAGGTTGTTCTTACTGTTATACTGACCCTTTGTGTGGGGTGACGAAATGACTGGCGGGAATATTACTGTTCTATTATATACAGGATGCTCCTGAAGTTGTGCTTCTTTGAGATTTGTCATTATTTTATTAGGTACATACTACCTAGACATTATCGCAGAATTAACACCTCTCGAGGCCTTTTTGTCGGCTTGCGGGAATTATTAATATATTTTTACATTTCAATTCAAGAAGCAACACTTCTGTAGAAAATTTTCTACAGGGAAGGTAGGGAGCTCTTGACCCGCTGACCGACCGGTGTATACCTATACTTAGGCCTGTGTGCACCAAGATGTCTGTTATCATAACCAACGGTTAACATAACTTTACTATAAATTTACTGTTCACGACAACCCGTATGCCGGTTAAGGACGTAAACCGGGCGGTTATCTTAACCGAGCTTACGTCCTTAACTGGCGTACGAAAATTTTACGTTTAGCTTATGTTAACCGTTGGTTATGATAACCGAAATCTTGGTGCGCACAAGCCTTAAAGATTAACTTTTAACGAATTACTAGTTTTATTAATTCCAATGTTTAAAAAAAATGCTTTAGTAGTTGTGAGAAATCTTAGACTTAAAAATTGGTTGTCTGTAAAGTCGGTTTACTGACGATAGTTGAACGTGACAAAGTCTTAAAAAAATACTGATGGAATGGTAGCATTTAATTGGTTATTAAAATTTTTAATTTAAGTATATTTTTATAAATATTAATTTAAATTAATAAAATTTGATTTTATAAATTTATATTTTAAATTTATAATAAATATATTAATTTATAAATATATTAATTTTTAATTTAAAATTAATATATTTAATAATTATATTTAATAGACGGATGTCGAACGCTGCCGAACGCAAAGGCCGATTGTGCTTCTTTGTCGCTCGTTCCGCGCTCTCGCTTGCACTTCAAGCCTTACATGGAACGCCTCAACGCGAGGTAACGCCGCATGAGTCATGTTTTTTCGTGCGCGCAGCCGGCTCTATCGAATTATAAGACGTTTTCACGTCAAAACAAGAAGTGAATATAAGAGGTCTTATTGAAGGTTTGTATAAGTCAATATATTACTTAGTCTATATACTTAGTTTATGTACTTGGTCTATATCGCTGCTCTTTATTCTCTATGTGTGTAATGTCTATATTTGGGTATTTGACTCATATTAATTTACTAGCTTTTGCCCGCTACTTCGTCCGCGTGGAATTAGTTATTATTATTATATATTTATTAATATCTAATCAACTGCCTAAGAAATAGGTCTTAAGCTTTCAAAATGACGATACTTTCATACAACATTTCATCCTCCCTTTAACCCCTTACAACCCTTTTTTCGCAATAAAAAGTGGCCTATGTCCTTTTTCTGGCTCTAGACTTACTGTGTACCAAATTTCATTTAAATCGGTTCAGTAGTTGTAGAGTGAAAGCAAGACAGACAGACAGACAGACAGAGTTACTTTCGCATTTATAATATTAGTTAGGATTAGTTTATTATAAACTAGGATAAATGTTATAATGTACGCTGCAAAAATAATAAAAATCCGATAAAGATCTGCAAAGTTACAAGTACTTGAATGTTTGGAATAGGGGTCTTCTGTCCTTTTCTCGCAAAACGAAAATTTGTAATAAGCCATTACTGTGGCGGTACTGTGTGACGTCACATCACAGTATGTCTGTCTCCGTCTAATTAGAAATATTCAAATGCTTATAACTTTTTATTTATTCAATCAATTTAATTAGTTTTAACATATTTTATTTGTTATAGAATCAAATTTCAAAAATAAATTTAAATTCTAATATTTTGATAAGTGTTAAATACCCAATTGTGAAATGTCAAATTAATAAAAAAAAATTGGTTGTCTGTAAAGTCGGTTTACTGACGATAGTTGAACGTGACAATGTCTTAAGAAAATACTGATGGAATGGTAGCATTTAATTGGTTATTAAAATTTTTAATTTAAGTATATTTTTATAAATATTAATTTAAATTAATAAAATAATTGATTTTGATTTTATAAATTTATATTTTAAATTTATAATAAATGTATTAATTTTTAATTTAAAATTAATATATTTAATAATTATATTTAATAGACGGATGTCGAACGCTGCCGAACGCAAAGGCCGATTGTGCTTCTTTGTCGCTCGTTCCGCTTCCACTTCAAGCCGTACATGGAACGCCTCAAAGCGAGGTAACGACGCATGACGTCATGTTTTTTTGTGCGTGCAGCCGGCTCTATCGAATTATAAGACGTTGTCACGTCAAAAATAAAACTGCAAAACGAGTTAAAAATCTCATTTATTTTGCGTAATAATCGCACAAAAGTCAGATAAAATATCCTTTTTTTGAAATTATTTAATAAGTACATACTTGAAGTCGGAGCATCCTGTACCCACAAAGGGCCGCCCAGGTAGCCCATTTAACAGTGTGCTCTAAACAAATACACTAAGTAGTGTCACCCGGTTTCGTTTGCCGTCCTTATGATGATCCCATGTTCTCATCCCATTGTTTAGTTTGCACTACTGCTGAGTTTTAAACTTTTTTAACCGATTTTAACAAAAGATGACTTATAATACTAGTATAGGTCCACGACTTCGCACGCAGTGAAATCCTGAGCAGACATTATTTATTAAACTATAATAACTATCCTAAAGCCAAACTCGATTGAGAATGCTTGTCAACAAACAAATTAAAATAAATTACTGGTCATTTTTCACCTATTTCTTTTAATTAACTAGTTAATGACGAATTCATGACAATAAATTAGATTAGTAAGCTTAAACTGATTAATAAATTCAATATCTTTTAAATAAGATTTTTAAAATAACAAAACATAATTTTAAATTAATTAGGCATAAAATGTGTAGCATTTTCTACCTTTATTTTAAATTTGTTTATTGACAAGCATTCTCAATCGAGTTTGGCTGTAGTATAGTTATTCTTTTTTTATCGACTACCAGTTGGCCCTTGACTGCTATCACACCTGATGTTAAGTGATGATGCTATCTAAGATGGAAGTGGGCTCACTTGTTAGGAGTCGGATGAAATCCACACCCCTTTCGGTTTCTACACGACATCGTACCGGAACGTTTAATAGCTTGGCGGTACGTCTTTGTCGGTAGAGTGGTAACTAGCCACGACGAAAGCCTCCCACCAACCAGACCAAGACAAATTAAGACAATCTCAATTTGCTTCAATAGGATCCGAAAGTAAAACCTCCGTCTTTTACCACCGCGCATACCATTGTGCCACGGTCACAGTAAAATAAAATAAATAAAATACAAAGGAGATGACCCAAAACTGTCCCAGGGTGGTTTTACATGAAAAACGCTAAGAGACCTGACAAAATAAACGAAATAGCTTTATAATCATAATTTTTGGAACGAAGTTCCTTATCGCGCGTTGTGAAAGGGGGCTAGACGGAAAAAATCCGTACGAAAAGTTGTCACGACACTTTTTGATCAAAGGATCTTGCCGCCGCCTTTGATGTGTGTGCGCGTGAGCGGCGGGGGGCGCCCGCGCTGTATGCTGTCTCGCGCTCTCGTGGCGCCCTCTGGTGTTTCGGTGTACAACAACAAATATTATTATTACTTAAAAAAAATAAAATTTTATTACAATTCCTTCACTAATTAATCGAAAGGAACTTCGTTCCATCCGGGTGTCCCTTGATACCTCTCAACTTTTTAAATATATAAATCGAAATGTTGGAACTCGCGGGGTTTTTGAATAAACCTAAAAAAAAGGAATTATTTTTCATTCCTATTGAGCGGTTTAACACGCAGATGCCGTTCTTTTGGGTTTATTGGAATAAAAAGAAGTCTATATGCTATATATGCCAGACTATTATCTATTTAAATGTCAAATTCTATCCAGATTTGCTTAGCCGTTGAGCCGTGGTTGAGTAACAAACGTTGATATCGACAATTGCATACAAAATGTATGAAGAAATTTTTCATAACATTTTGTTTCCGGTACTAAATATGACATAATAAAATAAATATTTCACTTTGTGTTTGTACCTATAGCAATATTTTTTTATTAAAATAACCTTTTAGGCAGGCATTTTAGTGCGAGTTTATGGTACTGATTATGCAATAACCCCACTATCTAGGGCCAAATATACTATTTATTATTAAATTATTGGATTACCAACCCAATGGTAAAAGTTTCATTGAGACGCATTAACTTTTTCTTGCCTGGGACAAACAATGTATGGGAGGAGGGCCATCTCCTTTAAAAATATTTAAAAAAGCCATACATTTCCTGTTTTTATAAATAATTGGTAGTGTTCAACTAAAATGATTTCTTGCTTGATTTTTTTTTGTTTTCAATTTTTGCAAGAACCCCTACAATTGAGGGTGATAGCACACCAAAGCAGTCCCTCTGTAACGATCTTTAGTTAGATTTACTCACTTCTTACGAGCGATTTTATTTATTTAAAGAATGTGAAGACCTAAGTTTCCATGCGACCCCATGTAATATATATATATATATATATTTTATGTATGACCACGCATAACTTATTAAAGAGTTGTGCGATTTTGATAATTCTTTTTTTATTAGGAAGGGCATACATCCAAGGTGGTCTCATTGTCATCATGTTAGGATCTGATCATATCCTGGTAAAATTCAAGGAACTCTTCAAATTTCGGAGGCACGCTTACAGTGATTTCGGTCTTTGTCTCGGTATCGGTAGCTTTTTGGCTACTAGTGCCGTATAATAAACTATGAGAGTATAGTACGAGTACGTTACGTGACAATAAATCACTAAAAAGTAAGAAATAAAATTTTTTAACAAAAATTAGAACCGACTCAAAACGCACTAAAAAGTAAAAAATAACTGTGTCATTTATTTGTATAAAGTAAAACCAACAGGGATGACTTAAGTTATATATTTTTAAAATATGTTGCCACTTCGGCGGTAGGAATAGGAAATGAATCCATGGTCGCAGTGCACTGATGTGAACGAACACAACACGTTCGTTCACATACATTCACATCTTCAATTCCATTCATTCATACCACTACTACTATACTACACAGATAATTAATAAAAGAAACTAACACAGATAATTAATAAAGAAACTAACACAGATAATTTATGAATATTGTAAGTGACCTTAAATAAGAATGACTGTAATTACATGCAATATCAATGACATCTAACATTTGCTTTAATTTACTTAAGCATATCTAGGAGTCGGTGCCAGCCAAGCCTTGCCAGCGTTTTTATTTATTTAAAGAATGTCTAGACCTAAGTTTCCATGCGACCCCATGTAAAGAATGTGATCACACAGACGCGCAGCGCGGAACCTCCTGCGCCCTGTGCTAGCTCCTCATCTGCCTCTCCGTGCGTAACTGTGTGTCTACATCCGCACGCGACTCACCTATGCGGCTGCAGCGTGGTACGCGCTGGCCGCAAGTCGCTGCGAGCGCAGCAGTCACTGACGCTGCGCACCATTGTCAACGCCCCACGTTTCGTGCGGAATCAGGTCATCTTTTTTTTTTTATAGACCACAAGTTGACCCTTGACTGCTATCACTCCTGATGTTAAGTGATGATGCAATCTAAGATGGAAGCGGGCTAACTTGTTAGGAGTGGGACGAAAATCCACACCCCTTTCGGTTCTACACGACATCGTACCGGAACGCTAAATCGCTTGACGATACGTCTTTGTCAGTAGGATGGTAACTAGCCACGGCGAAAGCGAAGGTCTCCCACCAGCCAGACCAAGACAAATTAAGAAAAATCTCAATCTGCCCGCCGGGAATCGAACCCAGGACCTCCATCTTATAAATCCACCGCGCATACCACTGCGCCACGGAGGTCGTCAAATCAAATCTCCAGGGACCTAAACATGGAAAGCCTGGATGATCACATTCATCGCCTGAGCACCTCGATGTTCGCGCGCGCTGACGGAGCGCGATCCCAGCACTTGCGAAGGATTGCGCCATACCATCGGCGACCGCCGGATGCACGAGGGCTCCCACGAGACTTGACTCTTCTACCCCCCGGATATAACTGCTTCCTCACTGGTGGCTGATGGACGCTTGCCGGGACCCTCCCGGAAGGCTCGACCTCGCTGAGCAGTGGGCGAAGCCTCACCACTCCGCCGTAACTCCGCAGATCGCTCGCAACCCCGCGGGCTAGATCGCAGCCCTGCAGTCACCACCGGACACGACACTCCGGATTGACCCTAAGGACCACAACCAACGTGGACCAACCCAGCGCCCCGCTTGTTGCAAGCGGCGTCGCAACCACCGAAAGCGGCGAACCGCCAAATCGGTTACCCCGGGACCCAACCTCAATTTGGAAGACTTCAGAAGAAGTTTCCACGCAAAGTAACGGGCGTCCGCTAGATAACTATATAATAAGGAATTTTTCTAACCAAATTTGCTTTATTTACTCTGAGTAATACGAAACGTCAATGTCAGTATGTGTTTGACTATTTTGACAATGACATAAACTGTCAAATAGACAACCGCCAACTGCGTCATTGAAAGGTGGAAAAAAACAAAGAAAAATTCCAAAATTAGTAAAACTTGTGAGATTTATGATTTTTTACCAATTCTGAATTACCTAAATATATATAAATGTAATTACTTAGTTAAATGAGGATATTTTGTGCTAAATGTTGTTAAAATAATAAATACTTTGTTCTACCACACAACGCCTTGGTTGTATTAACTTATCTTGCAACACATAGAGTGTCTTTCATACTAATATGTTGTATGTAACGTTTACAATGTACTACATTACTTTATATTAATAAGATACTTACCAAAATAATAATAGTTTATTATCATTTATTATTTTATTGAAGTGAAACTTCTTTATCGGTGTTGGAAAAAAATTTAGTGTAACATTTTTTGGTTACGCGTCACATTTTTCCGTTACGCGCCATCTTTGACTTATGGAAGTGACGTGATAAATATACATATATATGTTATATTGAAGTGATGAGCAAAATCAAAGGGTTTATTTTAATTCTAATTCCAGTGTATTTCTAAAAAAAAGTAAATAATTACATCTCTTTTTCTAATACTTAGGTGTAATTATGGTATTTATTTTTCCACGTTATTTAAAATTAACCTCAGTTTTTGATTGTATTTTTCAATACACTAACACGTGGGTGTAATTATGGTATCAATTTTTTCTAATACTTGAATGTTGATAAGTTAGTTAGTTTTACTTCTTACGAGTGTAAGCTACTACACGCACACATATTTTTTTAACCGACGAAAAAAAACGGAGGAGGTTTTCAATTCGACACGTATATTTTTTTTTTTTTTTTTTATATGTATGACCACGCATAACTTTTTACAGTGTTGTCCGATTTTGATAATTCTTTTTTTATTAGAAAGGGCATACATCCAAGGTGGTCCCATTGTCCGCATGTTAGGATCTGATGATGATATCCTGGGGAAATTGAAGGAACTCTTCAAATTTTGGAGGCTCTTACAGCGATTTCGGTTTTTGTCTCGGTATCAGTAGCTTTTTGGCTACTAGTGCCGTATAATATGCTATGACAGTATAGGAGTCGGTACCAGCCAAGGTTTCTACTTTCAAGGACGTTACCTAGAACCCGCAAACTTCTTTACTACGTAAAATAAATGTTCCTTAAACTTGCTGGCACCGACTTCATAGATATGCTTAAGTAAATTAAAGCAACTAAATGACACAGTTATTTTTTACTTTTTAGTGCGCTTTGAGTCGGTTCTATTTTTTGTTAAAAATTTTTTTTATCATAGACAGGTATATTGTAGCCAATAGACCTGATATAGTGATAGTCGATCGATCAGTGCGCTGTGCAATGATTGTTAATATTGCTGTTCCACATGACGATAATCTGGTGGAAGATGAAAAGGAAAAAGTATCAAAATACTTGGACCTTGCTCACGAGATTATCGCCATGTGGAATGTTGATTCAACAATGATTGTTCCTATAGTCGTTTCAGTTAATGGTCTTATAGCGAAAAGCTTTGACCAATATCTTAAAAAGCTTTCGCTTGGTTGTTGGATCAAGGGTCGGATACAGAAGGCGGTGATTCTTGAGACGGCGCGTATTGTGAGGAGGTTCCTCACTCTGGAGCCCTGACTCTTCGTTGTCTCGTCATTATTTTTTAACCGACGAAAAAAAACGGAGGAGGTTCTCAATTCGACACGTATATATATATATATTTTTTTTATGTATGGCCACGCATAACTTTTTAAAGAGTTGTCCGATTTTGATAATTCTATTTTTATTAGAAAGGGCATACATCCAAGGCGGTCCCATTGTCATCATGTTACGATCTGATGATGATATCCTGGGAAAATTGAAGGAACTCTTCAAATTTCGGAGGCACGCTTACAGTGATTTCGGTCTTTGTCTCGGTATCTTTAGCTTTTTGGCTACTAGTGTCGTATAATATACTATGACAGTATAGTACGAGTACGTTACGTGGCGATAAATCACTAAAAAGTAAGAAATAAAAATTTTTAACAAAAAATAGAACAGACTCAAAACGCACTAAAAAGTAAAAAACAACTGTGTCATTTAGTTGCTTTAATTTACTTAAGCATATCTAGGAGTCGGTGCCAGCCAAGGTTTCTACTTTAAGGACATTACCTAGAACCCACAAACTGCTTTACTACGTCAAATAAATGTTCCTTAAACTTGCTGGCACCGACTTCATAGATATGCTTAAGTAAATTAAAGCAATAAAATGACGCAGTTATTTTTTACTTTTTAGAGCGTTTTGAGTCGGTTCTATTTTTTGTTAAAAAATTTTATTGACTAAATTATAGTTATTAAAAAAATTTAAGAAAATCTCGACCTCAGTAGGCACATTTCTGTCGTGTCGTTGCCGTGTCGTTGATCGTGAATTGTAAAGTGTCCTATACGAGTAAGTGATAAGGATTATATCTATACATTCCGCAGAATGGCACATGTTTTGACTAATTGCCTAATCTACAGATGACCGCGCGACCCGGAGCGCGTCTAATGGTAGGTGGTAACGAGTCAATCGGATTACTTCGATATTTCTCAACAATAGTGAGAGGGTTATATTTAGAAAGGTCTTAAGTTGGAGTTCAAAGTATTGTATGGATCAGCCGCCATTTTGATTTTTGGTGATGAAACCTTTGAGTTTTGACGGCCACAGTGGCGTAGTGGTATGCGGGGTGGTTTTATAAAACGGAGATCCTGGGTTCGATTCCCGGCTAGGCTAATGGAGATTTTCTGATTCTGGCTTGTGACCATCCTACCGCAATGGAATTAAAATGAGTAAAATTACTAAAATAAAAATCATCATCATCACCATCTTCATCATTATCAGCCTATTAACGGCCCACTACAGGGCCAGGCCTCCCTCCTTATAGGAGAGGGGATATGGAGCGTACACCCACCACGCTGCTCCAATGCAGGTTGGCGGGCTTAGGGTGATAATGTTTAATTTATTAACGATCACTATCAGATGTTGATGATAGTGACCGGGACCGACGGCTTAACGTGCTCTCCGAGGCACGGGGTGTAACACCACCAACTTCCATACCCCGAGGCTTGGTAAAGAAGATTTCATAGAAAAATGAAAAACTCAGAATTACTCCGTGATCTGATTTAGGATTTGTACCCAGGACCTCGTGATGAAAGCCATATTATATGCTAACAACTAGACCCAGGAGTCTAGTAGAATACTATCTATGGAGGGTAGAGGAAAGGAGGATCATCTGTGTATATGAAAAAGTGTCCGTCAAAATGTATTAAATTAGGATGGCGCCACAGTTACATCAAAGTAACTCTCAAAAGAAGCGCCAAATATTGTTAGAGTATATTTTTTTTGTTTTGAGATTTACGTCCACTTGGACAACTTTTCACAACACTAATTTTACCCATAACTGTTCTGTTATTCACTCACTTTTTCATAAAATTAAATGTTTATATATCAATAACCGTACTATTTACTGTTTACGAACTATAATCACTTTAAACGCACGTTTGGTTATAATTCTGTAAGGTAGGTTATATTTACCACAATATTTTGTACAACGTAAGTTGTTGAAGTTCTCAATAATTAACTACTTAGTCGATAATGACATTAAATTTTTTAACTCGGCATACTTCAATTCATCTACGATTGCTACATTCATACCATACCCTGTGCATCCACCAGCGCCATTGTGGAGGATTTTTGAACTGTTATTTAACGCATACAACTGGACACTTTTTCAACTTTTCTCCCATATAAGATGACTCTCCTTTCCTCTACCCTCCATAATACTATCACAACGGACACAGGTAAAAATGTACGGAAGTCTGCCCCAGAGATGCCCAGAGATGATATATATGTCATTAAATAGTACAGATCTTCTATTTAAATAGTAATAAAGTTACTTGTAGCTAAGCAGTCGCAGATAAAAGTTATGAAGGTTGATAAAAGTTGACTTTTCATACTACGACGACGGTCACGTGATTCAGAACACAAAAAATCGATTGAAATTCTTATATTTTTGATATATTTTCAAGTGATTGCTGTGAAACATGGGTAGTTGTTTAAAATTCATTTTGTATTTAAAAAAAAAGGTGTGGCACTCAGAGACTGCCGCGGCAAAGCTATTACATAGCATTTGACGTCATCGAGACCGTGGCCTAGCGGCAAGGCGCTCTAAGTGCCCGGATCGTCACAGAGACGCGGGATCGAATCCCGTCGGTTCCGCAATTTTTTTTAATATGATATTCAAAAAATCATTATTTTTTTTACAAGCGTGATATTTCAAAAATGTCATTAAGAGTTCTGGTATTAATCGATAGATGGAAAAACTAAACGGTGATACTTTTTAGTTTTGGAACGAAGTTCCTTATCGCGCGTTGTGAAAGGGGGCTAGACGGAAAAAATTCGTACGAAAAGTTGTCACGACACTTTTTGATCAAAGGATCTTGCCGCCGCCTTTGATGTGTGTGCGCGTGAGCGGCGGGGGCGCCCGCGCTGTATGCTGTCTCGCGCTCTCGTGGCGCCCTCTGGTGTTTCGGTGTACAACAACAAATATTATTATTACTTAAAAAAATAAAATGTTATTACAATTCCTTCACTAACTAATCGAAAGGAACTTCGTTCCATCCAGGTGTCCCTTGACACCTCTCAACTTTTTCCATCTATCGATAAATACCAGAACTTTTAATGACTTTTTGAAATATCACGTCTATATAAAAAAATGACTTTTTGAAATATCACGCTTGAAAAAAAAACATTGCGGAACTGATGGGATTCGAACCCGCGTCTCTCTGGCAATCCGGGCACTTAGAGCGCCTTACCGCTAGACCACGTTCTCGATGACGTCGTTGCTGAAATTGTGCTTTTGATATTATGTTTTTGATACTCAGGGGGTGTTAGGTTTTTTCGTTACGGAATTTCTGTATTCGGTCTCCACGCACAAGGCCCGCGATAGAAGCTATACAATAGCTTAATAAAATAGTTAAATGTGAGCATACGTTTGGACATACTGGGGCAAATTATGTCCTTTAAAATCCCAGATGGCCACCATCAGAAAATGGCGAATTCGCAGTTTTGCCAAAATACAAAACCTAACTATAAGATTTCAAACTATTTTACCGGTCTGTAATATTTCGACGATAATATTCCTGTCGCCAGCCGTATATCCGCAAAGTGTCAAAGGTCAATTACCATCTAGAGTGCCAACAGCAACAATAAGCTGTCAGACAAACACCGAATTGACAATCAGTGTTCATTTAAAATCATTTAGTGTTGACAGATATGGCTGACGACTGTTTCTTGTATCTATATTTAGACATAATTCATATATAATCTATATCATTACAGAGTATATAAAAATTTTTAACAAAAAATGGAACCGACTCAAAACGCACTAAAAAGTAAAAAATAACTGTGTCATTTAGTTGCTTTAATTTACTTAAGCATATCTATGAAGTCGGTGCCATTATTGTTGTACAATATGTTTTTATTAGTGGGTTAAAGTCTTATACAGTGTCTGGCATTCTCCTTACTGTTTGTCTCTGTTCTAATCTGTTTGTTCTGGCTAACCTCTGAAACGTTAGGATTACGCATATATTTCCCGATTACGTGTTGAGTGCAAGACAGAAGAAGGAAGACCAAGACATAAATCTTTTCTTAAACAAAATGAGGACGACAACTACAAAGTGCATGCCAGAGCTGGAACCTGGGACCGCTCGCCATAGACTACACACACAAGACACCTGCCAATAGACAATAGATGGTAGAACACCATCTGTATCACTTAACTAAATCATATCTTGTCAAGTCAGTTCAAGCCACGCTGTATGGGCTCAAGTTATAAGCTTATTAACCGACGAAAAAAACAGAGGGGGTTCTCAATTCGACACGTATATTTTTTTTTATGTATGACCACGCATAACTTTTTACAGTCGTCCGATTTTGACAATTCTTTTTTTATTAGAAAGGACATACATCCAAGATGGTTCCATTGTCATTATGTTAGGATCTGATGATGATATCCTGAGAAAATTAAAGGAATTCTTCAAATTGTATAGGCACACTCGCAGCGATATCGGTTTTTGTGTAAGTATCGGTAGCTTTTTGGCTACAAGTGCCGTATAATATACTATGACAGTATAGTACGAGTACGTTACGTGGCGATAAATCACTAAAAAGTAAGAAATAAAAATTTTTTATTTAAAAATACAACCGGCTCAAAACAAAAAAATAATCAAAAGTAAAAAAATAACTGTGTCATTTAATTGCTTTAATTTACTTAAGCATATCTAGGAGTCGGTGCCAGCCAAGGTTTCTAATTTAAGGACGTTACCTAGAACCCACAAACTGCTTTACTACGTAAAATAAATGTGCCTTAAACTTGCTGCCACCGACTTCATAGATATGCGTAAGTAAATTAAATGACACAGCTATTTTTTACTTTTTAGTGCGTTTTTATTTTTATTCTTGTACCAAACCTCACAAGTGCCGCAGACGGAGCGAAGGTGCCAAATCACCGAAAAAATCGGCGATTCACCAGGGCTGTGCATCCTAGACATTTTATATTATACTTACTAGAGAACGCCCGCGGTTTCACCTACGTAATGTCAATGACGTATAATCTAGCGATTTAGCGTTCCGGTACGATGTCGTGTAGAAACCGAAAGGGGTGAGAATTTCATCCTACACCTAACAAGTTCGCCCGCTTCCATCTTATTATTGTATCATTACTTATTGTGTGATTGCATTGATTAGGAGTCAAAAGTAATCACCATAAGAGTTTGTAATCACCATAAGTTAATTATGGTGATTACAAACTTACACACAATACAGAAAAATACTCTAAAACCATATAAAAATCCGTTTAGTAGTTTTGATATCAACGCGAAAAGACAGACAGACAAACGCGGCGTACGACTTTATTTTATAATAAGTAATTAAATGCTGAGATTGACAAAATAAAATTCATTTATTACAAGACAAGAGGACGCCCGCGGTTTTACTCGCGTAGCTGTCGTTCTCGTGGAAATTTCGAGATAATATATAGGCTTTCTGTTATTCCGACATGTAAGCTATATTACAGAGAGCCGCAGCAGAAAAGGCTGAAACCGGTAAGTGGCACAAGTATGCCTCTCTGACAGAGAGTTACATATTTGTACCTTTTGCCGTGGAGACGCTTGGGCCATGGAGTCGCAGTGCCAGAAAATTCTTCCGTAACATTTCACCGCGCCTAATTGCCTCAACTGGTGACCGAAGGGCTGGCTCGATTGCGCAAAGGATTAGCCTGGTTATGCAACGCGGAAAAGCAGCCAGTATTCTTGCCACCATTCCACGTGGGCATGATTTGTATAGTTATTAGGATAAGTTAGCTTAGGTTCCTTATTGTATTCTTTCTCAATAAAAAAAAAACAGTAAAAAAAAAACTATATTATTATAAAATTTCATTAAAATCCATTTAGTAGATTTGCGTCAAAGAATAACACGCATCCATTTATACATACTTTCGTCTTTCGTCATCTGTGGTTTTAAGCACGTAGTTTTCGTTCACATGGGAATTTTGGGATAAAATGTGGCCCATTTGTAATCCAGGGTGTCAGCTAACTCAATACCAAATTTTATTAAAATCGCTCCAGCCGTTTAGCTTGTTTGTTTGTTAGAAGTAACAAACACACACACACAAACTTTCGCCATTATTATATAGTGAGGATCTTTAGTGGCAGCCCTATGTCCAGTGTGACGTCACAAGTGCATTGCGTTTGTCAGGTTTACGGAGAGAGGTGAGCACGCCACTCCACCGCGCCGCCGCGTCGTGGGCACGTAAATAATGCACACTGCAAATATTCGCATTACCAAAATGATATGACCCATTTAGAGATGCATCGATATTTAACCGACGAAAAAAAAATTGGTTGTCTGTAAAGTCGGTTTACTGACGATAGTTGAACGTGACAATGTCTTAAGAAAATACTGATGGAATGGTAGCATTTAATTGGTTATTAAAATTTTTAATTTAAGTATATTTTTATAAATATTAATTTAAATTAATAAAATAATTGATTTTGATTTTATAAATTTATATTTTAAATTTATAATAAATATATTTAATAATTATATTTAATAGACGGATTTCGAACGCTGCCGAACGCAAAGGCCGATTGTGCTTCTTTGTCGCTCGTTCCGCGCTCTCGCTTGCACTACAAGCCTTACATGGAACGCCTCAAAGCGAGGTAACGCCGCATGAGTCATGTTTTTTCGTGCGTGCAGCCGGCTCTATCGAATTATAAGACGTTATCACGTCAAAAATTGAGGTTCTCAATTCAACTCGTATATATTTATTCTTTTTTTTTGGTACGTAAAGAGAATGGATGAAAGAAGATTAACAATAGAGATTTATGAAGCGAGGGTGAATGGAAATGTTTGAAGGGGCAGACCTAGGCGAATATTCCTGGACTAAATTCAGGACATTTTAAAAAAATGGCCAGTTCAAGAGTACCCTCAACTGGCTTTGAATCCTATACCTAGTTTTAACCAGTCAAAAACTAACTTTTTAAAAAAAATGTGTGCGTGTACTAGCGTACACTCGTAAGAAGTGAAACTTTTTTATGACGTTATTTTTCAAAAAATAATTTACTATATGCAACTTTACAGAAATTGGTTAAATAAAGTTAAATTAAATAAAGTTTTTATTATCATAGACATAAATACAAATTCTACAATTATTTCATTTATAGCTTATTACTACAAAGATTATTATTGAATTTCATTAATTGTAATAGAATTATTACTATCATTGATGTCGTAATTACTTACTTTTTTTAGAAATACACTGGAATTAGAATTAAAATAAACCCTTTGATTTTGCTGATCACTTCAATATAACATATATATATATATATATATATATATATTTATCACGTCACTTCCATAAGTCAAAGATGGCGCGTAACGGAAAAATGTGACGCGCAACGAAAAAATGTTACACTAAATTTTTTTCCAACCCCGATAAAGAAGTTTCACTGCATAAGTTAAATTTTGATTTGAGATTAAAGTTTTCTATCTTATAGAAAATTCTGTCTCTGAGAGCAATTTAAATACCATCATTAAATTAAATACCATTATTAATACCATCTGTAGATCGATCGATCGATATCTCGGCTAATATCACAACTTCGGGCGTGCCATAGAAACCAAAACCGCTCTAAAACGCGCTCTGAACCACTGCTGGTAAATCTCCACAGCCTCTATCATCGTCGGTTGGTTGCAAAGGAGATGGTCCAATATTGTATGGAGCACAGACTCACTTTCTGTACATGAGTTGAAAAAAACTAAATGTATTAATAATCTAGTTTTGATTAGCCAAATCTCTGAATTCACTTTTATTTAGGCGAAATATTATTTATTCTCTTTAAGACAATACAACACTTTACGTATAATCATGGCGGATCTTAGATAAGTTATATAATCTATGGTAGACATTCTCCAGGTGGCGTATTGATGGTGTTTTGACTTTTGCTGTCAGTGTTTATTGACGAATGGTCCATTTGATTTGATGGTTACTGGTTATACTCGAATTGCTGTAAGAAGGTGCGGCTGACAGTTGTCACTATGACGTTGACGTCAGTGACTAGGGATGTGACGCTTAGAAATTCATGTTTATCACTGACGATACTCGCAGCATAAATCTAGCTTTTTTTAATGTTGTAAAAAAATTAGCTTAAAAGGCAAATTATTATTTGATCGTTATTTATGAGGAGAGTTTGTTATCGTGGTTATACTAATGCTAAAAAAGTTTAATCTTTTATTGACTATAGTCTCTGCGATAATTTGTCTAACAACTACAAGTTGGCAATTGACTGCTATCACACCCGATGTGTGATGCAGTCTAAGATGGATGCGGGCTAACTTGTTAGGTGTAGAATGAAACAACATCGTACCGGAACACTAAATCGCTTGGCGGTACGTCTTTGTCGGTAGGGTGGTAACTAGCCACGGCGATAGCCTTCCTCCAGCCAGACCAAGACAAATTAAGAAAATCTTAATCTGCCCCGCTTTACCATTTGGTACAGGTTAATAAACCCTAAACCAATCCAACCGCAACAGCGAGTTGATGAACTGGAAAACAGAGTAGATATAAAAATGTTAAAGTTGGAGCTTATTGCCTTAGTCCGGCGTCAAAAGGCAATACAGTGACAATAGGTCTGACCTTGGTCCTTAGATATAATGTTATTGGGCCTAAATAACATGTATGCTTTTAATTTCAATTCCTATTTTGAAGCTTTATAAAATCAGCATTTATAACAGCGTTGAGAACGCAGCATTACCTATGAAATAATTGATTATTTTATTGAATGATTTGATTGAATTTAAATACTTTTTTTCCATATTCCCATTTAATTTTCAGTCACGCCGCAAAAATTAATACCTACTTTACCGCCATTAACGGCAAATGACATGTTGGCACTGTTACAAGAGGTCATCAACAAAGATTAACCTGAAGGCTGGTCGAAGGTCGTGAATAAAACAAAAAGGGATATTATGTCTGATTGGGATCGTGACGTCCATATTAACAACATAATTAATTCATCTATACATATAAATAAAATTGCAGTGTTTGTTTGTGCATATATGCATACCGTACATACACCAAAATAACATTTTTGTTCAATTATTGTCTGTCTGTCTGTTTATTTGTTCTGGCTAATCTCTGAAACTACATCAGTCATCAGTCGGATTATAAAAAAAACCTTTGTATATGATAGCTCGACTCATGAGAGGTGACATAAGGTAATTTGTACCCAGATATTACCACGGGACCAGGAATTACGCTGGTGAAATACCGGGAGACCGCTAGTTGTTAATAATATTCGTCATAGATTCAGATGATGAATTTAGTGACAACTCAAATGTTCCTAATTCTGATATAAGTTTAGACGAATAAAATATATTTCTTCTTTGCAACCCTTTGAGTAAACTTTCCCTGATGTTCTGTTGTTGTATAAAATTATAGACTTTTTAAAAATAAAAATTGTACTACAATATACGTTTATTATTAAAAAAAATATCGACTATTCATCGTAGAAGTACGTCCCATCACTAGACACGTCTATGGCGTTACGTTATACGTTACAACACTTTGCTTAATTGTTCTTTCAATTTGATTTTATTTGTAGACTAGAACATTCTGGCTGGGTTTAACGGTTTTAAATTTAAGTTACTACAGCTATTAACGATTTAATATATTACGAATTTGGAACAGCTGAAATACTAAGTCATAGTTTGTAAATCACTTCAACTTTCAAGAGTGAAACGGATAGTTAATGACATATGTCACAGGCACCATGTTAGAGCGCAGGCACTATAGGTATAGGTACCTCTCGGATCAACTGAATAATCAGATTAAAATATTGAGTTTTGTTCTTATTATAGCTAGGATGTGTATGTCTAAAATGTATTATAAAAACAAATCCCGGAACACGAAAGAAAAGACTTGTCAAAAATTACATATTTTGAGTTTGACAAATCAATGTCACCGCATCTATATCACCTACAGACTAATTTTAGAAAGGCGCCATCTTTTAATACCTCAAAAACTAGGAATTTAACTAACGTTTTATATAGTTCATTTCGTTCACTAATTTTATTATTGAAAAAATCCTTGTATTTTTTCCATTTTAATGGTATGTGGTACAAGAGTGAAGCGGAAATGGACCATCTCCTTTGTCAGTATTTTACAGGATATATTTCGGAGAGTGCTCTCAGGAGCTATTTGACCTCGTACCTCCTTCACCTTTTTATCGTCGCACTACAAGATACCGAAATTTCACCCCTACGTCGTTGATGTTCCCAGGACCCGTACAAAGCATCATCATTCATTATACGCATATCTAGATTTAGAATGCCCTACCGAGGTCTGTTTTTTTCTTGTTCCTACTAGTGTATCTTTAAACAAGAGTGAATAGACATTTTCTAAGCAAGCGCGTCCTACCTTAGACCACATGTACACTTACCATCAGGCGAGATCGTGATCAAGCGCGAGCTTATTTCGTCAGATTTTGATTGATACAGAATCAAAACCCTCATTAAAGCCTAATGGTGAGTCTAAGCTAAGGTATATCAGGTTAATGAAAATGACCGGGACCAACGGCGTAATATGATCTTCGAGGCACGAGGTGTTCGGCACGGGCACACAACCAATTTTTCTGCTGACTAAATTTTTCTTCGAAGAAGGAAGGAAGAAGGAAAGGCTCAATATTTGATTGTCAGGAGCTCACCATTGGTTCAAAGAGCATAATAATATATGGGGAAATGTTTAAGGCTTAAAAGTTACAGTGACATCTAGCGTTGAGTAGAGATGATATTAAAACAAAGTAAGTCGAAAATGGGTTGTGTTTTGTACAGAACTACAACGTATTTCTATGTGATTCAAATAGATGGCGCTAATACATTCTCAGAAACTCATGGTCCATGCTAAAAACACCATTGTTTTAAAAAGCATAATGCATGACGAATGTTTCATTCTTAACGCTACAGCGACATCTAGCGTTGAGTGGACTTGATATCAAGTAACCAAAGAAGAAGACGGGTGGTTTTATACGTAACTGCAACGTAGTTCTCCTTGTTTCAAACAGGTGGCGCTATTTAATTTTCAAGTACGGTCCGATTCCACAACAAATATAATCTAGGCGAAATTGTATAAAGGATAGATATAGGATTTATAATAAAGCCAAAATTGATGAGGAATGTTTATCTACAAATTAAAAGCGAATATATTATTCGATACTTATTTTACATCTATTAATATTGATTTTAGTTATAGTTAGGACAAAATTAAATAAAGCTTAAAACAATCAATACTAAATGAATAAACATTATAAATGCAAAAATTACTTTGCCTGTTTGTTACTCAATCACGCCTGAACTACTAAACTATAATATCTAAAAAGTTAGTTATAAGCCTGATAAAGGACATTTGAATAACATTTTATAAAAAAAACAATACATGATTTTACATCTATTTATTTACTATAAAATTACATGCATTTTCTGTTTAATTTTCATTTATTTGCTGATAAACATTTCACAACAATTTTGGCTTTAGATCGCTTTGAGACAAATATCTTAGCATTCCATGGATTCACCGTGCGGGTGGGGGTCCATCGTGTGGCTGAGAGAACAACTCCGAACAGGCAAGGTCTTTGAGCAGTTTGTTGAGAGATTTTGCTGGTATACCTCTCGCACCCACTTCTGCATATAAACTAACTAAGTATACTAAATCCAAACTCGATTGAGAATGCTTGTCAACAAATTACAAATGAAGGTAGAAATTATCAAATCATTTCGCACCTAATTTTTAAGCTATTGTATAGCTTCTATCGCGGGCCTTGAGCGTGGAGACCGAATACAGAAATGCCGTAACGAAAAAAAACCTAAGGGCTAACGCTAAAACTGGCGCGGTTGCACGCTCGCGGTTGTATAATGAAAATTTGTATGGACAGCGCGACGGAGCGCGGGCGCGGGTGGCGGATTCGCAACCGCGCGGCGGGCGGCGGGTACACGGCGCGGGCGGCCGCGACGTGCACACGCGAGCGTGTTTGTTTCTACAAATCAGTCGAGCGCCGCTAGATGCTACGGTCAAATAAATATTTGTTGATTTTATTGAATAAAATTTTACTAACAGCGCTAACTGAGACGGGCGCACGCGACGGGTGCCCGCGCGCGGTTTTGTGGCCCGCGGCGGTCGCCCGCCGCGGGCGACCGCGAGCGTGCAACCGCGTCAGTTTTAGCGTAGGCCCTAACACCCCCCACTCCGACCGCCACAGCAGTGATCTACTTTTTGACGTGACAACGTCTTATAATTCGATAGAGCCGGCTGTACGCACGAAAAAACATGACTCATGCGGCGTTACCTCGCTTTGAGGCGTTCCATGTAAGGCTTGAAGTGCAAGCGAGAGCGCAGAACGAGCGACAAAGAAGCACAATCGGCCTTTGCGTTCGGCAGCGTTCGACATCCGTCTATTAAATATAATTATTAAATATATTAATTTTAAATTAAAAATTAATATATTTATTATCAATTTAAAATATAAATTTATAAAATCAAAATCAATTATTTTATTAATTTAAATTTATAAAAATATACTTAAATTAAAAAATTTAATAACCAATTAAATGCTACCATTCCATCAGTATTTTCTTAAGACGTTGTCACGTTCAACTATCGTCAGTAAACCGACTTTACAGACAACCATTTTTTTAATCAGATTGTCTTATTCGCATCTTTGTTCGCCAACGTCCATACCATGTTGAATACACCGGTTCTCGTCCGATCACCGAAGTTAAGCAACATCGGGCGCGGTCAGTACTTGGATGGGTGACCGCCTGGGAACACCGCGTGATGTTGGCTTTTTAAATTTTTATTTTTAATTTTATTTTTTTTAGTTTGTTTTATTTATTTTTTCTTTTTTCTAATTTAAATTTATAAAAAAAAAATAATAAAAATCGGTCACCCATCCAAGTACTGACCGCGCCCGATGTTGCTTAACTTCTATGCAATACCTTTACCGCGGCAGTCTCCGAGTGCCACACGTCTTTTATTTTAATTAACTTGTTAATGACGAATTCATGATAATAAATTAGATAAGTAAGCTCAAAAAACTAATTATAATTATAATTATATTCAATAGATTTTAAATAAGATTTTATAAAAAAAACAAAATAATTTTAATTTATTAGACTTAAAATGTATTGCATTTTCTACCTTCATTTTAAATTTGTTTGTTGACAAGCATTCTCAATCGAGTTTGGCTTTAGTATAGCCATTTTATGTTAGTTATAACAATGTTATTAATTTGTATTTGAGGTTTTATGATTTTGTCATGTAAAAAAGTCAAGAAATTGAGGAAAATGTACTTTATTTTAATTATTATTTTATTACTTAAAAACTGGATAAATAATATTACAAATAGTAAGAACGGACGTATTCAATAAATACAAACAAAATACAGACGCGGTTGAAATTAAAAAAAACAACAACAAAATCGCATCCATACATAAAGTATCCACTACAATAAAGTAAATAATTTACATGATTTTACATTATTTCTCGACTACCCTCCAGTTTTAAAAAAATCAGATTTATAAACGAATCTCAAAAATGCAGTGCACCTGTGACGTCACGTAAGTTGAAAATAATTTCTTAAGTGTATAGAAAAAAAATATAAGAAAATAATCAATTATAAATCAATATTTATGTTTGCTTAAAATAAAAAAATATTCTTATAGTTTATTATATATATTTATAACATATTTTAACTATAATATTGAATTATTTTAAGCGTGATTTTATTTTTCGTATTTGATACCCATATCATAGATTTGATAAACGCCATTTTTGGTAGCCTTATAAATAGTAAAAATAAAAATAAATATTTATATATTCGTCTTTTTAATAGTAGATTTGTACTAAAAAGGATTTTTTTAAACACTTAAATGTGTCAAAAAAAACCTCAAAAAATAATACTTAATCTCTACATGATCTTAGTAGTTGAAAAAATTATAAATATTTTTAGCTGGTGGGAGGCTTCGGTCGTGGCCAGTTACCACCCTACCGATAAAGCCATATCGCCAAGCGTATTAGCGTTCCGGTACGATGTCGTGTAGAAACCGAAAGGGGTGAGAATTTCATCCTACTCCTAACAAGTTAACTCGCTTCCATCTTAGACTGCAACATCACTTAACATCAGATGAATAAAAAAAAAAATCTTTGTTCACATTATGATCAACTTACAAAACGTCACCAAATGTACAATTACTTAAAAGCGAGCGGTAACTAAGTTTACAATTTCGAATTTCTGCTGAAGGTTCAACACAATCTTACAGTCCAGCGATGATGGTGGCCGGATCCTCCACCCCCTCCTTGATCTTCCTCAGGAACATCACCGCTTCACGACCGTCGATCAGTCTATGATCGTACGTCAGAGCTATGTACATCATCGGTCGGATGACCACCTGACCGTTCAGGGCAATGGGTCGCTCAAAGATCCCATGCATACCCAAAATGGCTGACTGCGGAGGATTAACTATGGGAGTGCCCATCAAAGATCCGAACACCCCACCGTTGCTGATAGTGAATGTGCCACCGTCCATTTCTTCAATGGTCAGTTTTCCTTTCCTCGCTTTCTCTGCCAAGTCTGCAACGGTCAGCTCTATGTCTGCATAAGTCATGGTTTGGACGTTCCTGATCACCGGGACGACTAATCCTTTTGGAGTTGCAACTGCTACTGATATGTCCACATAATCACGGTAAACTATCTCGGTGCCATCGATGACTGCGTTGACAACCGGTTGATCCATCAAAGCATTGGCTGATGCTTTGACAAACGGTGACATTAACCCTAACTTGACACCGTGTTTTTTAGTGAAAGCATCAAGATATTTCTTCCGGAATGCCATTATGTGGGACATGTCGATTTCGTTGAAGGTTGTCAGCAGTGCGTTGGTGTCTTGCGCTTGTTTGAGTCGTTCTGCTATGCGTTGTCTCATCCGGTTCATTTTGACACGTTGCTCGCTTCTTGTGCCCACTATCTCTTTGCTGTAGTCTGATGGTGGAACCCGAACTGATGCGGTTTCGATCGCTTGCGCATGTCTGATAGCGGCTACCGGGATTGATGATACTGGGGCAGCCTTCGGTGGGGCTGGGGCTGGTTTGGGTGCAGCTGGTGGCGGTGCGGGCGCTGCTGGCGGTGGTGTGGGTGCTGCTGGGGCCGGTGTGGGTGTCACTGGTGTCACTGGTGGTGGTGGGGGCGCCTCAGCTTTGGGAGCCTCTGCCGGGGCCGCCGCTTTCTTCGGAGCGCCGCTGGTTATCTCCAGTCGGAACAGTTTCTGGCCGGCTTTGACTGTTTCTCCATCTTTGACGTAGATCTCTTTGATGATGCCGTTGTCTGGCGCCATGACCGGGATGGCTGTTTTGTCCGTTTCGATTTCTAACACTACTTCGTCGGCTGCGACCGCATCGCCTACCTTCTTGTCGAGTTTTACGTCACCTAGAATAGATTAGAACGATAAATTAGTTCACAATTAGGTGGGTGTTATATACACACAGCGGCATATTTAGCGGAACATCAAAAAAATGTTTGACATTAGTATCATATAAGGTTGCTGGCTGATTTATATATCATTTTATTTAAAAAAAATATTTTGAAATTAAGAAAACAATTTTATTCAATTACACCTTATCTGGAGCGAACTTCGAGTATCTTCCTTCTGAGTTTGATTTATAATTTCATTAAAATACTGTTTTTGACGTGACAACGTCTTATAATTCGATAGAGCCGGCTGCACGCACGAAAAAACATGACGTCATGCGTCGTTACCTCGCTTTGAGGCGTTCCATGTAAGGCTTGAAGTGCAAGCGAGAGCGCGGAACGAGCGACAAAGAAGCACAATCGGCCGTTGCGTTCGGCAGCGTTCGACATCCGTCTATTAAATATAATTATTAAATATATTAATTTTATTAATTAATATATTAATATATTTGTTTTAAATTAAAAATTAATATATTTATTATAAATTTAAAATATAAATTTATAAAATCAAAATCAATTATTTTATTAATTTAAATTAATATTTATAAAAATATACTTAAATTAAAAATTTTAATAACCAATTAAATGCTAC
Source organism: Mycalesis mineus (assembly GCA_034621355.1). Taxonomy (NCBI): domain Eukaryota; kingdom Metazoa; phylum Arthropoda; class Insecta; order Lepidoptera; family Nymphalidae; genus Mycalesis; species Mycalesis mineus. The sequence goes on along the minus strand of JAXAVZ010000249.1, from coordinate 263,627 downwards.
CATTCCATCAGTATTTTCTTAAGACGTTGTCACGTTCAACTATCGTCAGTAAACCGACTTTACAGACAACCAATTTTTTTTTAAATCGCGTATCTTTCTGGAGTTGAGGACTGAATTATGCCTGACTTAGCCCCAACGGAGATGGCCAGGGCACTCGAAATGGTCAAACCTACAGAGTGATATCCAGAGATTTTCGTCGACCAGTTTCAACGATCCATCGCAGTATCCAACGGTTCAGGGAGACCGGTATTTATGTGAGAAGAGCAGGACAAGGCAGAAAAAAACGCGCTTCGAGTAGGGATGATTTGACGGCCGTCCGAACCGGGCGTAAGTTAGAAGCAGTGCGGGGTGTAACCTTAAGTGAGCGTACGGCACGAAGAAGGTTCGAAGAAGCTGGTTTGGGTTCATTTGTGCCCGCCAAGGCTTCAAGGCACGAGGTAAATTATCATAGAAACAGGTTAACTTTTGCTCAGGAACATCGACTTTGGAACGCGGACCAATGGAATAAGTGATGAGTGCAGAATTCTCTTAAATCAAATTGACGGCAGGCAAAGAATATTCAGACGCAAAGGAGAACGATACATTCAGGCAAATTTTGAAATTACAGTTGCATACGGTGGTGGATCAATAATGGTTTGGGCGGGCATTTGTTTGGGAGCTCGCACAGACTTGGTAGTGATTGACAGAGGGAGTCTGACTGCAGACCACTATATCAGAGAAGTTTTAGAAGTAAATGTCGTAACGTTTGCCCCATATATCGGTGACGATTTTGTTTTTATGCAGGATAATGCTCGGCCGCATACCGCTCGGGTAACTCAAGCTTATCTTAATGATATGAATATCACTGTTATGGAAAGGCCAGTAAGATCACTGGATATGAACCCAATAGAGCAACGTTTGGAACTTGCTGAAAAGAATAGTGAAGTCCAGAATTCCAGCTCCTACCAACGTGGGTGAATTGTGAATCGCCGTAGTTGAGGAATGTCGGAGACTATCCCAGGAGACCATCGATAACATTATTCTCAGTATGCCTAGACGGGTAGAAACTTTAATAAGAGCACGTGGAGGAAATAAGCGATATTAATCACCATTTTTCTAATTTAATTAATCGTTATTTTGATATTAATTTTTACTTTTCCCGGTTATATGAAAAGTTCAAAAATGTGCCATTTTTCACAAATAGCCTTTACTCGCAAAATCTGTTCTTAATGTGATCTCATTTTAAGTAAAACAAGTGAAACTTTAAATAACAAAAGAAGTGTAATAAGTAGAATTAAAATAAAACCATAATTTTTTAATTGCGGGTCTTTTTTTATGTTCCGCTAAATATGCCGGTGTGTTTATATTATTGGAACGAAATTCCTTATCGCGCGTTGTGTAAGGGGGCTAGACGGAGAAAATTCGTACGAAAAGTTGTCACGACACTTTTTGATCAAAGGATCTTGCCGCCGCCTTTGATGTGTGTGCGCGTGAGCGGCGGGGGGCGCCCGTGCTGTATGCTGTCTCGCGCTCTCGTGGCGCCCTCTGGTGTTTCGGTGTACAACAACAAATATTATTATTATTTAAAAAAAATAAAATTTTATCACAATTCCTTCACTAATTAATCGAAAGGAACTTCGTTCCATCCGGGTGTCCCTTGGCACCTCTCAACTTATTTTTCTAAAGCGTACGTCTGACGGGTGATCAGTCCTCATCTAGGACTATTCCACCCAATTTCCGTGATCTAAGACACTGGTTCACGGGTGGGAATAATTGGGTGTTACGCCTCATTATAACAGTCGGATTGGGACGGGTATGAAGAATATCGCTCTCTGTTTTGCCCTAACGAAAGAATAAGGGCGAAAAAAATAATGGCAAAAGTTTGTGTGTGTGTTTGTTACTTCTTCGCGACTGAACGGCTGGAGCGGTTTTAATGAAATTTGGTATGAAGTTAGCTGATGCCCTGGTTTAATACATAGGCTATATTTTATCCCGAAATTCTTAGGGGAACAATAATCACGCGGTTGAAACCGCGGGCATCCTCTAGTTAAATAATGATTACCTTCAGAAACAGAGTCGGGAAAGCTCGGCGTCATGACATCCTGTTCCACAAACAGGGCGTTCGTGAGATGTATATGCGCAACCTGCTGGTGAGCCAACACCCGGGGTTTGACGAGCTGGTTGCCCGCGTACACTGCGCACACCCGGGGCACCTCGGCGGAGCGGAACCTGAAGCCCTGCCTCCGGTATATGGTCTGCAGGTGTTTGGAGCAGCGCCGCAACATTTTCTGATTGGTTTCTGTTCAACCTGGAATTTTGTGAGTTTTATGTTAAACTTTGAGCAATTTTTTGTCTCATAATTTAATTTATTATAAAAAAATCAGGTTTTTGGCTGGTGGGAAGCTTTGGCCGTTAGAAAGAGACAAATATCTCAGTATTCCATGGATTCACCATGCAGATGCCGGGTCCTCCGCGTGGCTGAGAGAAAAACTCCGAACAGAGCCCGAAACTTGTGACACGAGTGTAGCTTCCCATTCTAGTGCGTATGATATGGTCTAAGGTGGCACGCACTTGTTTAGAAGATGCCCATTCACTCTTGTTTTAAAGATACCCAAGTTGTAAGAAAAAGGAAAAACTGACCTCGGTAGGGCATTCTAGACCTTAGCTATGCGTATAACGAAAGATGACACAAAACACTATATACATAAATATAAAAAAACGTGTGGCATTCGGAGACTGCCGCGGTAAAGCTATTGCATAGCATTTTTTATCAACTTATGTTTACCTACCGACGTCATCGGGACCGTGGCCTAGCGATAAGGCGCTCTAAGTGCCCGAACACTTTAAAATCTCGTCGGTTCCGCAATTTCTTTTTTAAGCGTGATATTGCAAAAAGTCATTATTTTTTTTTAAAAAATGACTTTTTGAAATATCATGCTTGAAAAAAAAAATTTCGGAACCGACGGGATTCGAACCCCTCTCTCTGGCAATCCGGGCACTTAGACCGCCTTACCGCTAAGCCACGTTCCCCGATGACGTCGTTGCCGAAATTGTGCTTTTGATATTATGTTTTTGATACTCAGGGGTGTTAGGTTTTTTCGTTACGGAATTTCTGTATTCAGTCTCCACGCTCAAGGCCCGCGATAAAAGCTATACAATAGCTTAAAAAGGAAAAACTGACCTCGGGAGGGCATTCTAGACCTTAGCTATGCGTATAACGAAAGATGACACAAAACACTATATACATAAATATAATAATACAATTACACACATCGATATATAGCCCCAAAGTAAGTGTAGGTGTTACGGGTGCTATGACAACTGATTCGTTAAAGCAGGCTCAAGAATAAATTCCACCAGCAAGCCTTATTCAATTCTGGGCTCTGCCCCTGATTGGACTATATTAATGGACACGTATGAAAAGCACTATAAAATCCCGGAAGACTTAGCTATTACGACATCTAGACCGGACATATTTCTTTTTTCCAAACAAATCAAACGTATAGTACTTGTTGAGCTTACAGTGCCGTGGGAAACAAACATCCCTAAAGACCATGTATTCAAAGTGAATAAATACTATGACCTTACTAATGAACTAACCAAAAATGGCTATGTGGTTAGTTTATACGCGGTAGAAGTGGGTGAGAGGGTATACCAGCGAAGTCTTTCTACAACCTGCTAAAAGACCTTGGCCTTACTAGAAGTGCAGTAAGCTCCATATTGGAACGAGTGCCCAAAGCTGCTCTAGTAGGGTCCTTCCGAATTTGGCTGGGCAGGGAGAACAACTTGAACAGAGAAGGTGAGTGTTGACGCGCGTCACTAAGGGTACCCGTAAACCTACACCCGTGTCACAAGTCTCAGGCTCTGTTTGGAGTTGTTCTCTCAGCCATGCGATGGACCCGGCTACCGCACGGTGAATCCATGGAATGCTAAGATATTAGTCTCTCTCTCTCTCTCTTTTATATATATAAACACCCAGACACTGGAAACATCCATGCTCATCACACAATCATTTCTCCAGATGTGAGAATTGAATGCACAGCCTAGGGTGCAGAAGCAGGGTCACTACCCACTGCGCCACTCGGCTGTCAAATATGTATAGAAAAACCATTATAATAAAGGAAAAGATTAAAGTTAAACAAAGCTTGAAAATGCACTGCTTTATATTGGCCAGGTATATTTATCTCTTATACAGGGTTACATGAAAATATGTCACAATCCCATAAAAGGGTTATAGTACAGGACAATAGCTGTCAAACGACCCCTAAAGTGCTTATGAAAAAATGTATACTTTTTGAGAACAAAAAAAAAACGAGTTTAAAGCCCCAAACCCCCATTTACCTAGAAAAAAAGAAAAAAATTAATAACTACATGACACACTCATCCCAAAAAAAGTCGAAAGTAACTCATCCAAAAGACACTAGACCGAAAGCTTTAACTAATACTATTTCCAAATTATTTTTCAGTATGCAAACAAAAATGACAAAGTACATGATAAACAATAGGTATTTCAGGCTTAAAGTGTTTCTGTTGTGTTGCTGTGAGATTTTCTGAATTGGTCCGACTCTGGCTGGTAAAGGGTTTCAGCCGCAGTTAGTTATCACCCTACCAACAAAGCTGTACCACCAAGGGTGTTCTGGGATGATGTAGATGATGTTGTGTAGAAACTGAGGGTGTAGATATTATGCTAATCCTAACAAGTTAGTTCACTTCCATCTTAGATTGCATCACCACTTATCATCAGGTATGATTTCAATCAAGGGCTAACATGTGACATGTAATATATGACATTGACGACCGAGTGGCGCAGTGTGTAGTGCTGCTGTGTCATAGGCTGTGGGTTCGATTCCCACGACTAGAAAAATGTTTCTGTGATGAGCTTGGATGTTTTCCAGTGTCTGGGTGTTTATCTATATATTATAAGTATTTATGTATAATATATACAAAAATATTCATCAGTTATCATAGTACCCATAACACAAGCTACCTAAGCTTACTTTGAGGCTATATAGCGATGTGTGTAATTATCCTATATTATTTTTTATGTAATGAATAAAAGAAACCGTCACTTTTAAGTATTACTTAAACATGATGTTTCACATGTGCTAGTAAACTAAGTAAATATTTGAAATAAATGAATTTGACTTTGAAATAAATTTGACCTTGCCATATTGCAGAGACTGATTTCGTTAACTAATTTACTATGTGCAGATTGATAAAAACTTTGTGCGGTGCTAAAATAAAACACTAATCACACCTGACCGTAACAGAAGCAGAAGATGGAAGCTCATAAAATTGTTAGGAGTAGCAAAAAAATTGCTTTCATCTTAGATTGACACTTAGCACCAAGTGTGGTTTGCTGTCAAGGGCTAACTTGTAGTAACTCCTGCGAACCTACCAGTAAAGACTCAAAAGGAAAAACATTATCTATACTAAAGCCAAACTCGATTGAGAATGCTTGCCAACAAACAAATTAAAAATGAAGGTAGAAATAATTAGTAATTTTACACCTATTTTTGTAAATTAACTAGTTAATGGTGAATTCATAACAATTAATTAGATTAGTAAGTTTAAAACTAATTAATATATTCAATATCTTTTAAATAAGATTTTTAACATAATTTTAAATTTATTAGGCATAAAATGTGTTGCATTTTCTACCTCCATTTTAAATTTGTTTGTTGACAAGCATTCTCAATCGAGTTTGGCTTTAGTATAGATCTACTGCCTACAATAGTCAGGAATAAAGGAGGGGATTTTCTCACTGGAGAACGCACTCGACAAACGATCATCAACATCATCACATCTGCTTATAGTATCTTACTGATTGCAGATAAACTCAAGAGGAAAAAAAAGAAAAAAAACTTATAAATAAAAAATACAAAAAAAAAATTAGCATGTTACTTCTCATGATTGGGATATGAATCCCAAATTAGATTGTAACAATTTTCTTTGTATATTCATATATACAAAGAAAATTGTTACAATCCAACTGGTAGTTTTAGAGATAAGACAAACAGGCAAAACTTACAATATCACACAACACACAGACACTTCAATTTTATTTTATTTGAATATTTTACTAGGGGGCACCCGCCCAATTCCTGTCCCCTTAAAGTTTCACAGCCCCGAGGGGTCCCCTGGCAACCGTCAGGCAAATAATGACAGCTGTCATTATAGCTCCGTCGCTACCCGGGTAGCCGCAGGCCTCAACGAAGGTTTGAATGTCAGGCCCCCAGGGGTTAAAGAATCGGAATAAAATGTAGCTTATCTGTTATTCTAATGTATAACCTGTATTATTGTAAAGTGTCATCAAAATCCATCCATTAATTAATAGTTTTTGTGTAACAAATATCCATCTATATATACAAGCTTTTGCGTTTATTAAGTTAATTAAGCTTTCGCAATTTCAAGTAGAAATAATAGACTAGTTGTTGTTTTTTTTATTTTCACAAACTTGCAACGTCACAAAATTAGCCACTAAATTATAAACAAAGGATGAAATAACATCAAACTTAAATATAGCCTAACAAACTTGACCTTAATTGTTCCGAATTTTGGAAATAGAACATCTGAATTACATCTGTCACTAACCAATAAACTGTTCAATTTACGTAAACTGATTTAAAGTGCTTTAGACTTCATACAAACTAAAATATCACGAAAATAAATACCATAGATGCTAAAAACAAATAAAATTGTTCTTACAAGATAACAATTATATACAAACATACGATAAAAATTGCTTACAGCCGAACATATGTGAACCAATTTTCAAGGTTATCCAATGTGGTAATTGATAATTCGAACGTTAAATAGATTAAGATAAATGTGTAACTTACCTTTATTTGAAGTAAACAATCGCTACCACTGACCGATTAGCTATTTTTGGGCAAATATGTTACATAAGCTTAGGTCTCATGACACTGGGTTCACCGAGAAAATCGGACATAAAATCGATTTTAGTGTATTGATAACATAAAAACTAGCACATTAATAGCAAACTGATACTTCACTTTTGTTAACACGCTGCCTGCTTGTGTATTTGAGCCCCCAAACTCTACATTAAATTCACCATGGGGTGTTCGGAATTACTTCGAAAATCCAATCCAGTTGGCGGTAGGTAAAGGAGGTAGCTACCTGTCATGTGGGTTACAGTTGCGTTTCGTTTTTGCTATCAACTTACTTCATATTTTAACATTTTTCAAAAAAATATATTATTATACACAATTATGTAATGTAAAGCATACATGGTTTAAATATAATTTTTGGTAGATTTACCAAATACCAAATGAATATCTAATTTTTGTTAGTGTTATGAATATTGCGTTTTGTTTTTCCTTTAGTAATATTTATATATATTTTGACCATACTTCGTTGTTTAGGCATTGCAGAGGTTTAAAATTTTTTTTTTGTGTTTTTACGTTTTTAAATTCTCATGAAAAATAAAACATGTATATAAAATATTATTCCATTATTAATTAGTAATTTACGCCTACTCATCAAAAGATGGCGTTGTATTTTTATGAAAGAAAAACCTATAGCAAACAGTCCATTATTGAATATATCGTTTTGTTTATGTACCTAAATTCTTTAAACCTTAAATGCTGAAGTCGTAAATAACGTTTTTATTCATATCAATTTATATTTGCAGATCTTTTCTACTGAACAATAGATGGCGTTGCACTAGAAAACACATTGAAAAATTATTAAAACAATGTTGTCTATGGATCTGTGAGTAAATAAAATACAACAGTGATTGAGGCAATAAAATGTGAGTGAAGCCAGAGAAACACAAGTGTATTTAAATAAAATGTTATCTAATTATTCATTATTACTTTCATTTTTATCTGTTTCATAATGTTGCTCTATTCTCTATGGTTAATAAAAAGCCTCGAGTCCACGCCATTAAATAATTAAAAAAATATATTAGCTGTGGTTGATGGTTTGGTTCTAAATTGTCTGTGTCTTTGATTTTGATAATGCTCGTGTGGTTTTTGTTTTTAGCGTGCTTGCGGATTTGTAATTCACTTCATTGAAAAATTGTATAATTATTATTGTTATTCCGATATTACATTCTAAAAAGTTCTTTGACCTCTCTGTGGATATAGATTTGATGGAGTTTCAATTGTATTTCGTCAAACAATTTAAAATTCTGATGTGAAGAGTTCGTCAGTTCGCCATCTTTGCGTTGTGTTTGTTATTTAATTGTCACATCGTTTTTCTATTGTAAGTTTGTTAAAATGATTGTTTTATAATGTACCGTGCATTGTAGTCTGTTATCAAAACTGCAAGTCCTAAAAGTTGCATCTCGTTAAGCTCTACTGCAATTAGGCAAAACATAGTGTGGTATTTACACATATTTTTGTTGAAATTTAAAGGTTTCGCAATTGTCGGAGAGTAAAAAAGTTGTGACTAGTATCTTCTTTAATAAATCTGTCTTGGTATTATACTTGGAATGTTATTATTATGGGTAAATTTCTACAAAGATTTATTTGTATTTAAAAGTTGCCTACCAGATTCTTTGCAATCCTAACCGATGTCTGTATTGAATCTCAGTAGTTAGTGAAATCGAGGAGCTTTCTATTTGGAATGATGACTAATATTAGGTTGTTCGCGTGCCTAAGGCCCTTAGAAGTCTATTTAACATCCTGCTATATGTATCAAACAAAAACATCCTGACAGGTCTCCTTATAAAAACAGAGGAAATACAGTCTTAACAGTTTGAAATATCAGAAGTAATTAACGGTGCTCAATGACTGCCATCTTCTGCCAGATGATGGCAGGAGATGGCAGTCCACTATTTTGAGGGTTGAAGCGAAAAACCATAGCAAATCTAGCAATAAAATAAAGCTAGACATTAAAAAAGGAGATTTTGTCAGTGCAATCACATCATATTAAACTTAACCTACAGAAAAATGGTCCTATATGGTGTGACAGATTGCCGAGTCAAAGTATATATAACAGAGAGGGGAATGTACTGAAGTTGAGTTACAAAATAAACTTATTGCTCCTTGGAATTTTGGTTAATGAAGTTGTTTGCAGGGAAATTAAGTTACAGAAACTTGAGTTTGAATAGAAACTCAAGTTTTTATAAATGAAAGTACAAAATAAAGTTGTTGCTCCATTGAATTTTGGTCAAGGAAGTTGTTTGCGAGGAAAAATAAGTTATACAAACTTCAATTTTGAGTTATAGGCGACACTCGAGTTTTTATATTTTAAATAACAAAGTAAAGTTGTTGATCCTTTGAATTTTGGTCCATCACAGCGTAAAATAAGTTATAAAAACTTAAATATTTAGAGTTAATAGACACTTAAGTTTTTATAACTTAAATTACAAAATAAAGTAGTCGCTCCTTTGAATTTTGGTCATAAAAGTTGTTAGCAGAGAAATTAATTTATAAAAACTTGAGTTTAAATAAACACTCAAGTTTTTATAACTTAAATTACAAAATAAAGTGGTTGTTCCTTTGAATTTTGGTCATAAAAGTTGTTAGCAGAGAAATTAATTTATAAAAACTTGTGTTTAAATAAACAATCAAGTTTTTATAACTTAAATTACAAAATAAAGTGGTTGTTCCTTTGAATTTTGGTCATAAAAGTTGTTAGCAGAGAAATTAATTTATAAAAACTTGAGTTTAAATGAACAATCAAGTTTTTATAACTTAAATTACAAAATAAAGTGGTCACTCCTTTGAATTTTGGTCATAAAAGTTGTTAGCAGAGAAATTAATTTATAAAAACTTGAGTTTAAATGAACAATCAAGTTTTTATAACTTAAATAACAAAATAAAGTGGTTGCTCCTTTGAATTTTGGTCATAAAAGTTGTTAGCATAGAAATTAATTTATAAAAACTTGAGTTTAAATAGACAATCAAATTTTTATAACTTAAATTACAAAATAAAGTGGTTGCTCCTTTGAATTTTGGTCATAAAAGTTGTTAGCAGAGAAATTAATTTATAAAAACTTGAGTTTAAATAAACAATCAAGTTTTTATAACTTAAATTACATACAAAATAAAGTGGTTGCTCCTTTGAATTTTGGTCATAAAAGTTGTTAGCACAGAAATTAATTTATAAAAACTTGAGTTTAAATAGACAATCAAGTTTTTATAACTTAAATTACAAAATAAAGTTGTTGATCCTTTGAATTATAGTCCATTGCAGGGAAAAATAAGTTATAAAAACTTAATATTTAGAGTTAATAGACACTTGAGTTTTTATAACATAAATTACAAAGTAGAAAATTACTCGGTGAATTTAGTTTGATAATCAATCATCTTTGTTTAACCCTTACAGGACCATAAGATGGCTGACGCCAAATATGCGAATACAACACAATATTTTAGCTATTTTGGGGGTAAAGTAAAGGAATATCACTAGAAAAACATAGCAGGATGTATAGATTTCCTATAATTTCATGGGAAATATTTTTCCCTATGGACCATAAAAGTAAATAAACGAAGAGTTATGTTTTTATATAGGTATTTTATTTATTGTATAGGTATTTATACAAAAAAAAACAGTAAAAATGTTCAGAAAAGTAAAAGAAATTAATTATGGTATTCTACGAAACAATTACGTTTACTTGTGAAGCACAAGTGCACGTTGCACATAACACATTTATTGTGTCCTATTTTCTATACGCCGTTTTGCACAATTTACGCACCGCTTCAGTTTTTCTGCTTTTTCCATGTTGTGCGCTGGCAAATTGCGTTTTTTTCCAATGCGGAGCTTTTAAGAGGAGACTAAAGTGGGTCTTGATCGCTGTCTACATGTAAAATTATTTATTAGACTTCGTGCTACATGTTGGCGATACTCAAGGCTGCTCTAAAGCGGACCTTCCACTCTGTGTTTTTCGTGCAACTTTACGTGGACTAAATATGAGCTATTCATAGCAATGTCTAAGATGTCAAAAAAGAGGCGCAGGTAATATTTTATTTTGGCTTTGCGATCAACCTCATAACATGCTTTGCGCTGGTTCATAAGGTCTGCACCGCCCATATTATTATTATAGCGCATTACTACTTCCGGACATGTTACATTTATTTTTTGAGCGGTTCCTGCCTGCATTTAAAATGGATGGTGTGTACATGCGAGAGTGTGTGTGCGTGTGCGTGTGTGTGTGTGTGAGGTGTGTGTACTTATTGTTGCTATTCGTATATGTATATATATATTTTTTTTATTTTATTTTATACCGTCTGTATTTTTACGGCATGAGCATGAATGTCGCCTCTCTTCATGCTTTTATCTGATGGTAATGACTTTGGCACATTTTTTCTATTCGTGCGAACAGTGCCGCAGGCTTTGGTGTTCTGCATCATGAGTTTATGTTGCAAAGCAGGCGAGTTGACAAAATTGTCAAAGTATACTTCACAGCCAAGACCTTTTAGTTGTTCCGTCAGACGGAGTACTACTGATTCACCTAAACCAATTTCTGTATTAGTTTTCTTTCCTGTATATAAATCAAATTGGTATAAGTATCCTGTTGAAGACTCACAACTACACCACATATTGAACCCCCATTTTATAGGTTTATTTTTGATGTACTGCTTCATAATGTTGTGCCCTTTGAATTTGATCATGTGTTCATCAATGGATTGTCTTAGTGAGTTATTCATTGCCGCTTGAAAACACAAATTGAAATGTTGCATAACAGATCTTATTTTATATGCTCGATCACTTGATTGCGAGTGATTGTTATTATCAGAGAAGTGTAAATTTTGCCGAATCTGCTCAAATCTAGTTCTTGGTATAACATTAGAAATGAAAGGCACACCCATGTCTTCATCAGTCGACCAGTAATTCCTGAGAGTTGGTAAAACATAAAACTCATTACAAAATTCATGCCCAAAAATGCCTTCATTTCATCCAAGCTGACAGTAAAAGGTCTTCCATTTTGTTGTGCGTATTTGACACTTGCTTTTATTATATTAGACACTAACTGATCCATTTGTGTCACCTCCATGAAAATGTCTATTGGCAACAACATGCCATGCCGGTCAGATAATGTAAGGAGCATACGAGTTATTTCTCCAGTTGAAAATAGGAATAGTCTCTGAAATATCTGAACACGAGGGTAATGAGCTTTGATTTGTCGGTTCTTGAACAGAATCTTCAATTTCAACAACATCAGTTCCATTTTCTACATCTTGAGCTATGAACTGCTGGTCTTCTTCGTCTAACTGTAAGTCATCTTCTCCGTCACTATTATCTGCCATAAGAAACTGCAATATTTCGTCATCTTGAATATAAAATTCTCTGCACCCTCTTTTCGCCATTTCTGTAAAAAAGTAAGGCAAATTATATAAAAATACAAGAAAACCATACAATATCATATAGCACTACATATAATAGTACTACAACGAAAACACCAGATATGGACCAGTGGGAAAAATATTTCCCCTTAGATGATTTGCAATTTTTAGGTACTTGTGCTAATATTTTGCAGTTTACTGTATTATTATATAATATAAAACACGTCATAAAATATTGTTATTTTATTTTCTAAAGTCCAACACACTTTCAAGATATTATTAGTTCAGCCCACGAATGTTTTGATTTTGGCGCAATAAAGTTTGATAGTTTTTTGTTTTTCTAATCGTTCAGAAACACATTTGCCGCCTTAGACATACGTTGTATTTTGACATTCACTAAAAAAAATATCGATTCAATAATAAATGAATAATCGATAACAATTTTTGTAGAAGGGAAAAATATTTCCCTTGAGCGTGAAAGGGTTAAAATGGTGGCTTCGTATAGATAATCTCCGATTTCTGTTCATGAAACAGGTAAACCAATCATTGCCCGCAATCTCATTAGTTTTTCAGGATTCTGATACCTTCTCAATATTGTAAAACAGCACATTGATATGCTAATTTTTTCGCATCAGTGGGTAAGCAACCCAAAATAAATATTAGCACACTAAAAATATTTTGCTATGGTTGCTTCTTGTTCAGCATTGAAGACTAACCGGGTTTTTAGTAACCCATTCCTACTGTGGTCCCCGTTTTTTTCTTTTTCAGAAAATCATAAAGAGAAACATCTCTAGCGCAGCTAGCTCATAGACCTCTAGCAGCTGAAGCGTGTTGGCACTTAGTAATTTACACCTCTATTGATGTCGTAGCACGCGTAGTTTTCCGTTTATAAGTTCTCTTGATGTCACGAAAAAAAACATAAAATAATCATTCCAAACTATCAGCTATCCTGCTAATACTAGCTACATGCGTTAAAACAAGCCCCCGGGTTTGTTAATAATAGCCCCATAGGTACATTTTCATAATTAAATAACTTCATAAAATATTGGCCAATAATTATGTCAAATGAACTGCAGAATTATTAAGTATATTATAATACGCTTCTAGAAAAACAAAAAATGTATAATTCTTGTGCTAATCAAAAAATCATGAGCAATGAAATGATCATTACCTGCTTAAAAATATCGACTGGCACAAAACTCAAAGGCGCGCGGAGCGCAACTGACCGACATGGCGTACGGCGTGATCTAATTGACAAGTTATGACACGCCCTGGAGTAGTAGTAGGTATAGTTTTAAAGAAATTTGCTTGTTAATACTTTACTCTGGAAATTTTAGCCCCGGTCTCCGAACACACGTCTACACGTCCAACCGCGAGTAAATCTCACTCTCCTTCGTGAATTGCAAAAACACATATCCGTTTAGCCTATCGGGCAGAAAATGGGGCCCAATCAAGTTCACATTAATGAAACCCATCCAGATGTTCACGGAAAATCTCTCTCTGATATCCTATAACCCGTTTTTTTCTCGGGTTTAAGTTATCTTTATTAGACCAATAGTGAATGTTATGATAATTACTTATGCGATCTTCTTTCTTCGCCAAATGGGGCCGTCTGCAATTCTAGGTCGAATCGGCCCAATCGGCATAGTAGAGCCCTGTGACCGGTTTGCCCTGCCCCAGGTAGTACCTTTCCGGCCGATGGGACAGTCTTCGTCTTCGGAGCACATTCGCCGGGTAAAGTAAAGCCCACTGTTTCGATTGTTCCCTGGTGAACACCAGAGACCAAATCTGGTGTTCACCAGTGAATCGATGTTTCATCAACGGTCAGAAACTTCTTTGAATTGCGCCTAAACAGTATCAAACACTGCTCTGAAGTGTTCTTTCTTGTTGTGCGGAGTGAGCAGTTACGGCACCCGGCCGACAGCTTTCTCATGCCCAATAATTGGATTTTTGTCACGTTATCCTTCGTGGTAGGTGTTTTTGGGGCACATGGGCGTTGCTCGTGAAATACTGACGTGTGACAGCGTTGAAACTCGTTAAACCAATTTTTGACAGTCGCTATTAAAGAAGTGTCACCGTACACAACATCTAAGCGCTCTTTCATTTTGCTGCACGATTTCCCTTTCAAAAACAAGAATCGAATCGCCGACCGATATTGAACTTTTCCATTTTTCTAAAATCCACAGACACGCCTGCTTCTACACGCGGTCAAAAAAAACTATAAACCAATATTGCTGAAATTTTGATAGGAGCCGTCTGCAAGGATGTACTATACGATAATAAATTTTACTGATGGTGGTGCCATTAGGCGGTGAGGCTAAGTACTTATTGGACTGTCCTCGTATTTCGGCATACTCTTCATTAGCAAACCTTTGCCGGGGCTGACCACCTCGGCGACGTGTAGAAACTTTGACGTTTGCCATTATGGCCACAAACAGAAATTGTTTGAAAATGAAATGAAATTGAAAAGTTAAGAAGTGATCTGTCAAATAAAATTATATGAGTAATATTTTTTCTGTTTACATGTTGTGACTTAATCCTTTCTCTGTGCAAACATTGTTTGGGGCACTTGGACATGGACAGACTTCTATTGTACTTCATACATACCATTATTCCGAACGTGTTCTCCGTAATAGTAACGAGCTTTTTTTTTTCACAAGATATGTAAAATATCTGGAAAGTCTGGTCAGTCCCGGATTAGTGGCTAAAATCTATTTATTAGTGCTGCAGCAACTTTTAAGTCCATCATCAGATGATTAAATGGAATGTTAAAAAACTTTTGCATAAATATGTAGTTCATAGTCACGTTTAAAGCGACCATTGAATACCGACCCATTGACACAATGTTACACATCTGCTTTTATTAGCCTGCCAAGTTGTTATTTGTTCCGGATCAACAGTTTCAGACTTGTGTACCTTGTACTGCCATAACTGTAGCAAAGGTATTGCATCTCTAAACCCTCTATCCAAAATAAAAGCATCATTAGGCCTGTAAAAAGTTCTCATGGGACTTGTGGAATTTTGAAATAACTCTGTCATAATATCTGCATGATTTTGTGGCACCATATAACCCTGCAACATCCACTATGTGTCCTTCTCTGCAAACAATCATAAATGGTTTTACTAAGTTTTCATATTTGTGTAGACTATGTTTGTTTTTGGTAGAGATAGTTGGAACTCTTTTGTATGTATATGACTTTTTTGAGTGGTTAGATGAATTCTCCATTAACTTATGTATTTGACCCATCGACACAATGTTACACATCTGTTTTTATTAGCCTGCAAAGTTGTTACTTGTCCTGGATCAACAGTTTCAGACTTGTGTACCTTGTACTGGCATAACTGTAGCAAAGGTATTGCATCTCTAAACCCTCTGTCCAAAATAAAAACATCATTAGGCCTATAAAAAGTTCTCATGGGACTTGTGGAATTTTGAAATAACTCTGTCATAATATCTGCATGATTTTGTGGCACCATATAGCCCTGCAACATCCACTATGTGTCTTTCTTTGCAAACAATCATAAATGGTTTTACTAAGTTTTCATATTTGTGTAGACTATATGTTTGTTTTTGGTAGATTTAGTTGGAACTCTTTTGAATGTATATATAAATGCCATTACAAATTGATATAGCCAGCCTGTCTGCTTATGGTAGCTCTGGATTACCATATAATGCATTAGGTATTGATAAGTTCCTTTCTGCTATTTGCTGTGCCTAATCCTAAGTGCCCGGGTACAAAATGTGCACTAAAGCATGATCTTACTTTGTTCATCTTAGATTCCAATGTTGATCGGCACATATTAGATAATGAAGCTAATCTACGATTACTATCCCCGGTCCGAAGTTAAATAAGAAGTTAATGCTGTTTTATAATCTGTCCCAAGATTTTGAACAGGGTTTTCATTAAAACATAATAAAAATTCTGTTAATGTAAGCCCTGTCCAATAGTGAAAAATACGATCTGGCATTTGTTTTACGCTATTCAAATCAAATGTAATTGGATCTCGTTTAAGTTATTCTATTAAATGTTCAGATTGCTGAACAGAAAATAAGAAGAACTATTTGTATTCTCAGGTAATAGATCCCACTCATTGGAATACAAATGTATTTGACATATTCTGAAACTGATGGGCACATAGTAATTGTGTTGTTTAAGCAGCATTACCTTTATAAATGAGGAAATCAAATGTCCTGCTCGATCATTACAGTTCATAAATATGTAATGGTTAAAAGTATTTGGAGCACGTTTATAGTACCGAAAATAGTTTCAAATGAAATCATTTATTTATTTGCCAAACATAGATAACAAAAGTTACATTTCAATTAAAAATAATCCAAGCATGTTTTGCCACAAATTGGGCGTGCAAATGCTTAGAAATTTCTAAATAAAATTAATTTCAATGTCAAAATGATTAATTATGTCAATTTGGTATCTCTGTCGATTAGGTAATCTTTGATCGAATAGTACCGTTTTTTCAGCAGAAGCTCTTTTATTTTATTTTTAAATACAGGACGACTCAGATTTCGATCGGTTAATTCCGCAGGTAATTGATTTTAAATAAGTGGTGCCTAGTCTGGCCTGTAAACTGCTCGTAAGGAAGATTGTTTCCTGTTTGGTAGAATGAAAGGAGTACTACCGGTGACATTATAAACTGAACAACCTGTAGAATCGTCAGAGTAGTTTGATCTCATTAAATTACAATTTTAAATATTTGGCGCTGTATTCTCATTAGTAAATATTCTGGCAATTGGTGATACCACATTATCGCTCATATTCAAGAAAATCTTTTCCATAGCACTGGTTCAATTTTTTGACTGGTTAGAAGAATTCTCCATTAACTTATGTATTTGACCCATCGACACAATGTTACACATCTGCTTTTATTAGCCTGCAAAGTTGTTACTTGTCCTGGATCAACAGTTTCAGACTTGTGTATCTTGTACTGGCATAACTGTAGCAAAGGTATTGAATCTCTAAACCCTCTATCCAAAATAAAAGCATCATTAGGCCTGTAAAAAGTTCTCATGGGACTTGTGGAACTCTGCCATAATATCTGCATGATTTTGTGGCACCATATAGCCCTGCAACTTCCACTGTGTGTCCTTCTTTGCAAACAATCATAAATGGTTTTACTAAGTTTTCATATTTGTGTAGACTATGTTTGTTTTTGGTAGAGATAGTTGGAACTCTTTTGAATGTATATATGAGTGACATTATAAATTGGTATAGCCAGCCTGTCTGCTTATGGTAGCTCTGGGTTACCATATAATGCATAAGGTATTGATAAGTTCCTTTCAGCTATTTGCTGTGTGGCCTAATCCTAAGTGCCCGGGTACAAAATGTGCACTTAAGCATGATCTTACTTTGTTCATCTTAGATTCCAATGTTGATCGGCACATATTAGATAATGAAGCTAATCTACGATTACTATCCCCAGTCCGAAGTTAATTAAATTGCTAATGCTGTTTTAGAATCTGTCCCAAGATTTTGAACAGGGTTTTCGATAAAACATAATAAAAATTCTGTTAATGTAAGCCCTGTCCAATAGTGAAAAATACGATCTGGCATTTGTTCTACCCTATTGAAATCAAATGTAATTGAATCTCGTTTAAGTTATTCTATTAAATGTTGAGATTGTTGAACAGAAAAATAGGAAAAACTATTTGTATTCTCAGGTAATAGATCCCACTCATTGGAATACAAATGTGTTTGACATATTCTGAAACTGATGGGCACATACATAGTAATTGTGTTGTTTAACTCTTCAATCCCCATGGCCAAGATAACAAAAATAAATAAAATCTCTGTAAATAAAATAGTCATATTAGTGTAGTACATTTGGTTACAACAAAAAAATATATACCAACCCCTTTTATTTTTATAGGGGGGTCACCTACAGGTGACACTGGGCATTGTCAGAAGGAGACATATGATTTTTATTATTTTTTTGGTAGGAATAAAATGTCAGTTTTTATAGTAATATTTATTTAAATGTTAAAAAAATGTTTTACATACGATTATTATAAAAAAAATTACGTTTATACTTAATTATTATGAAAACTGTACCAGCACTTCAGATGTAAAACGATGTTGCACTTAGCACACATTTTCCTAGTGCGCTGGTGACAATATCCGCATCTTCGTTGAGAACAGTCAATCTGTGAGTGGTCGTCCGCACTTCCTGCACTCCTCACCTCAGGAGGCACTCTTATCACATATAATGCCTTGTCAGCCACATATGGCTGACATTTTCCAAACCAATTGGGCCGTGTCAGCCATATGTGGCTGACGGAATATGCTTGTTTTGAAAGCACGATTTTTCGTCGTCAGCCACGTTTTTTATGTTAAACTATATGTAGTATGGTTGACAAGGCCTAGTAAATTATAACTGTAATGATGGCATTGACACTTTTACTTACATTTTGAGAAATATCAAGTTTGTAAGTGGAAGTTTCGAAAACAAAAGAGTGATTACAAAAATAGTTGGTTTTTGCAAATAAAATTTATAGGTAAATGTTTTAATTGCTTTTATTTATATTTAAGTTGGCATTGGCAAAATAATAAATCAATTCTACATCAATCATCATGTTCAAACACGTTTAAACTCAAACATATCTATGGTTTAAATTGAAACAGCTGATACAATAGTGTGGCTCATTCGGGCAGTCTTCGCAGTATGTTACCACTCTTTTGGTTTTATTTCGAGCATGAACTCTTCCAAATTGGGCACAGTTTTCTTTATAACACCTAACACAATATTTACGACAGGCAGAGGCCAATCCTTGCCTTTTCTTCAATTCATGCTTTACTCGCCTAGGTCTAGAGGAGGCACTAGTTTCCGGGACTCCTGTATGCACGAGGTAGTCAACCAACGCGGTTCTAAACTGGACGACAGAGAGCTTCTTCTTGGTTGTTAATTTATATAAAATATATGAATTTACAATCGCTGTATTCAATAATAACTCCAT
This sequence comes from Mycalesis mineus, assembly GCA_034621355.1. NCBI lineage: Eukaryota > Metazoa > Arthropoda > Insecta > Lepidoptera > Nymphalidae > Mycalesis > Mycalesis mineus. Next base: position 244,421 of record JAXAVZ010000249.1, on the reverse strand, counting down.
CGCCAATCTTTTGGGCCATTTCGTTGTCTTCCGAAGAGGGGTTGTGTAAGAGGACATTTGGTCTGACAGATCAACCGCTGATTTTGCATGATTATAATCTACCACAATCTTCGGTTTAATTTTTTCTTTTCCTTTTTTAGTTATTCTTCTGAAACTTACGGAGTGCTTAGTAGACAGCAGCAGTACATCCCGCTTGTCTTTCCATTTCATAATTGTTATTCCGTCGTCATTTTCTTGAGCTGAGAATTCTCCTGTCTTCAGTTTTGTTTGGACAACTGTTTGAGGTAAACCTCGTCTGTTTTTTCTAAGTGTGCCTATGAGATGAGTTTGTCCCGCTAGTAGTTTTCGTGCCAGATCCAAACTGGTATACCAATTATCTGTGCAAACCGTATGTCCTTTATTTAGATAATCGTCACACAAGGCAAGGACAACATTAGTCGGAGTAGTATTGACATTTTCATAATTTTTGCCAGCATAAACTTGCACTTTTACAGTGTATCCTGGGTTTGAGCACAGCTTAAAAAGTTTTATCCCATATTTGTGTCGCTTATTTTTATTGTATTGCCTAAAAATAACGCGGCCACGAAATGGGATTAGACTTTCGTCAACACACATTTCTTGATTAGGTGTATAATGACATTTAAAATAAGCATTTAGCATATCTAATAAGTGTCTAACTTTAAACAATCGGTCCTCCTTATTGTGATTTATTTCATTATTGGCAAAGTGCAACATCCTCAAAATGAGTTCAAATCGATTTCGGCTCATAATGGACTTGACAAATTTCTCTTCAAAACATTTGTTAGTGCTCCAGTACAAAGATAGTTGAGGTAGTTTCACTATCCCCATCCAAATTAAAATGCCAAAGAACCGTTTAATTTCATGGCAATTTGTTGGCATCCATTTCTGCATTCGGTATGATTTTGTTGCACTTTTGTTCAAGGTTTGTAAAGCAAAGCGATTTGTTTCTTCGGCTATGTACTCGAATATACTGTCAGGTACTAGCAATGAATAAAATTCTGCTGGTTTAGCTGAACTCATGCTGGATCGCAATGAAAATGGCTTAAGCCCAGGACATTCAGTATATGGAATAATACTTGGTTGCTTACCCAACGGATTGAACCATACTTCAGTATTTCGTGAGGTTGGTAACACGGGAATCTGATCATCTTCACTGTCGGATAAAATCTGGCGTCGATGATGATTTTTGGTCCGTGCGATTGATACTGTATCATCGAGATCAACGTCAAATACTTGTGTAGCATCACTATTTGATAATGTGTTACATTCTTGATTATACACTGTTAAATCTAATTGCGATAGTTCGTAGTCCAAATCATCATCAAAATCTTCCATTTTTTGTTGAAAATCACAAATCAGTAACTAATAACTTGCTAAATCACTAACTGAACAACTATTTACTGCAGTCTCCTTCGATGCACAGCGACAAATGACGCGCGGGGGGCAAACACAGGCTGCTAAACAATCAAAATGGCGCCGGCGGCGGCGAGCGACGCGTTTGTTTCGCGCGCTTTTGAAATCATATGGCTGACAAAATGGCTGACTCGGCCCCATTGAGAATTTTATTACAGTGGCGCCGCGTCAGCCATATATGGCAGCCACCATTATTTATTTATTTATTTCACTATTACATTATGTAAAATGTAACGAAAATAGTGAATTAAGACATTCCTCACATTCCATGACCGTATTTTACAAAAAAAAAAAATACAGTTAGTTCATTTGTTAGTACGGCATTATATGTGTTATCTGTACTGGAACACCACAAGCAGAATTGCGGGCTGGAGGCTTGCCATATTTTTGTAGGTAAATAGTAGCCACATTTCGCCGGAAATTGCAGTAGGTCCAGTTATTTTCTGTCTGTCTTTTGATCAGCCATGCATTTTGGCAAGCTGCATCTAAGCCAAAAGTAAACAGAGGGAACCATCACTTTTTTCCCCGAAGAGTTACCCTCATGGAATCAATATTCTCGTCAAAATGATCTACCCCGCCCATGTACTTGTTGTACAACTTTATAATGGCGGGGCAATCTACTTGAATTTTTTATCTCTTTTTGTTTACAAACCCAATTCTATCCACTTTTGTAATGGGTTCCAATCCGTGGCAATTGGATGCAATTGTAACAACGCTGTTGTCATGCCACTTAGCTGCACTAATTTCTTTGGAAGCTTTATGACACAACTTACCTCTGGGCTCTTTTTCAAGTCTTTTGCGATTTGCAAATTACAAATTTCATCACCAGTGAGGTTTAGAGTGTGATTTCTTTGTAAAGCGTACAAATTACACATATCAACTATAAATTTTACTATTTCTTCGCAATGGAGCAATTCGAAACACTCGACGGCAGTTATCTCTTAAACTAAACCTTCTTCATCACGGTCTCCTTTACCGCAAGAAGTAAAAGAAGTATTTGCTCACATCGCTATACCATTTTTTATAGTATTATCTTTTTTTTCGGTGCGGGTACGTCGATTTCTTCTCCGGTTTCTTCCAGGTCGTGTACACGATTTTCTCCAAAGCTGGAAGGTCTGTTTTGTAGCTCTACTTGAGATCGAAGCATGCGACTCGGAAGATGAAGAATACTAGCATCGTTTTCATCTCCACTATCTTCGTCTGTCACTTCGCCATCATCAGGCGGAAATAATATAATGTCTCCTGGATCTTCTCTGGCCTCTAACTCGTCAATAATCTCAGCTAACGTCAACCTGTATTACGAAAACAGGCTCTTAAACAACATCACCACTTATTATCAAAACAACAGTCATTGTTATTACTTGGAATGAATTCAGAGCAATGGGGAATTATATTGCCCAGTGTCACCCACAGGTGCCACGGCATATTTTCAACGTTATAGCAATGATACTATAAGTTATAGTATTATAGCTTATATATTCAGTTATTACATTGAATAAGAAAAAAACAATACTTACGGTCTGGGTATTTTTATTAGAAGAATTCTCCATTAACTTATGTATTTGACCCATCGACACAATGTTACACATCTGCTTTTATTAGCCTGCAAAGTTGTTACTTGTCCTGTATCAACAGTTTCAGACTTGTGTATCTTGTACTGGCACAACTGTAGCAAAGATATTGAATCTCTAAACCCTCTATCCAAAATAAAAGCATTATTAGGCCTGTAAAAAGTTCTCATGGGACTTGTGGAATTTTGAAATAACGCTCTCATAATATCTGCATGATTCTGTGGCACCAAATAGCCCTGCAACTTCCACTGTGTGTCCTTCTCTGCAAACAATCATAAATGGTTTTACTAAGTTTTCATATTTGTGTAGACTATATGTTTGTTTTTGGTAGAGATAGTTGGAACTCTTTTGAATGTATATATAAGTGTCATTACAAAATTTCTAAATAAAATTAATTTAAATGTTAAAATGATTAATTATGTCAATTATTTTACATGTCAATTATGTAATCTTGGTATCTCTGACGATTTGGTAAGCTTTGATCGAACAATACCGTTTTTTCAGCAGAAGCAGCTCTTTTATTTTATTTTTAAATACAGGACGACTCAGATTTCGATCGGCCAATTCCGCAGGAATAACGAATGACCCCGAATCTTTGTTTAGTTATTCTTCGGTCTTCGTGATGGGTCCAATATTTCAAAAGTTCTTCAACCCAGCAGTACTCAAAAGACTTAAGCTCTTGTTACTGTTTAATATTTTTATATAGGCAGGTAATAGAACCGTTTTTCCCCCGAAGGGTAAAAAACGTATATTTAGGTTTCAGCCGAAAGGCTTGACCCACTGTGAGAGATAACCCTTTGGAACATCAGCGCCATCTAGTAGTGCATACCGACATTATTCTTGAGGGTTGTCGGTATTGGTTCTGTGAACGGAGTGGGGAGTCAGCGCGAAGGCAGGCGGTGTCGGCCATTTTAAATTCAGTACCTGGAATCGCAGCGAGGCGAAAGCCGGCAAGGTATTTATTGGTGGGTCAAGCCTTTCGGCTGAAACCTAAATATACGTTTTTTACCCTTCGGGGGAAAAACTGTTCTATTTAGGTGTTCGAGCCTTTAGGCTTGACCCACTGTGAGATGTTTAATATCTGCCGGCGCTGACTTAGCGTACTGTGATAATGTGTGGTATAGATTCATAATACGATTTATTCGATTAATAATCGATTAATAAATAGTGTATGAGAAAGAAACAATTAATTTTTTGAATAATCAATTTTATCTTTCAAACTAATAATAGATCTCAAAGTTTTTAACTTTTTACCTTAATTGACAATCACAATAATGTATTTTAGGTACTTTACTATACTACATTACTTTAAATTGTGGAAAAAACATTAGACATTGCATGATTTGTCACAGTATTTCTTGTGCTTGCTTCTATTTCCTTAAAGTAGTGTTTTAAGAAAGTCGAGCAGCTACGCCAGTTACCCTTTATTAGTACTTCATCTATGTCCAGGTTTTTATTTATCCAGTTGTCAGAAGCAACAGCTGATCTGAAGCTGCCAGGTGAACTTTTGATATTAGCGTTTTTTAGAATTAGCCTTATCCAGCCAGCTATTACTGATCTGGATGCTGCTTTGACCTTGTTCCGGGTGGTAATGAATAAATTTGTTAAAGTTGGGTCCGCTTTCCGTCGTTGTTCAGATTTATTTATCAGTTTTGGTATCCAATAAGAAAGGTCAAATATAACATTGTTGCATTTTGTCAGACAACAACCGGATTGTCGATAACTGGTACTGTCGGTTTTTGATCCAAATGAGGGCCATAATATAATTTGATTATGAGACATCTCAAAATGTTCTTGGTCTATATGGAGTAGTGTTAGGTCATGAACACGGCGACCCGATGCAAGAAGTAATAAGGTAGCTACATGCTGTGAGATTTGGAATAGACTGGAGTCATCAATAGTCCTCTGAGCGATCCACTCTACGAGATCGGCAACATTCCAGATGCTGGTACGTCGTTCAGGGGGGTTTTCCAGGAAAATAGCTTTAATAGTTTTCTTTACTATCGGATGATTGCTAAGGGAGCATGTCTTATCCGGTTTTGTGAATGTGGCTACTACGGATTTATGAACTAGTATAGTGTTTGGGGCGAGCTTCTTAACGTTGTGTAGGTATATCAAGTACCTGGCCAAATCACTAGGGTTTGGTGTTTTTGTAGATACCTGATTATTAAGAGTCCACTGTAACCAGCATCTCCAAGCAGGTTGGTATGTTTTTAAAGTAGATAATCTCCACGCAGATTGTAATAGATTGCGTTCAGACTCATTCCAATTTGTTATTTCATTGGCCCAGCCCGTACTTTCCATACCTCCAAACACATATTCTGTATGTCTTTGGGTGGCAGGTTGGTTTGTAAGTCCAGGAGATGATATTTTAGATCTGGGATCCTGTAGGGTGGGCTTATTGTCCTCTTCTTCACTTCGGACCTCCAGAAAGCCTTCTCCCACTTCGGTATCACTAGGAGGTAGTACCCTTTGGATCCATTCAGATGCTGTAGAACTCGAGGAATCAAAGCTGGTTGTGGGAAGATCCAAGCCAGCTTGTAATTCCAGGGTCTGCTGAGAGCGTCCGTGAACTCGCTTTCCGAATCCTTTTGGTCTTCGCTCACATATCTTGGAACTATTGCAGAGGATTTGCTTGCAAAGAGGTCGATTTCTGGTATGCCCATCTTCTGGAAAATTAATTGGCGTGTTGGTAGATCGAGGTGCCATTCTTGTAGGGCTTTTAGCCGTGATAGGCTGTCGGCCGTTCCGTTGTATCTGCCTGGAAGGTATTTTGGAGTTATAGTGATCTTGTGTTGTTCTGCTAAGATCAATATTTTTGAGGCAATGTTTAGGAGTTTTTGTGATCTTGTTCCACCCTGTTTTCGTATATAAGAAGCCGCTGTTCTGTTGTCTGTTTGAAACAAGATTGTAGTTCCTGAGATGTCTTTTAGATTTGTTTGAAGAACCTCGAATAATGTCCATAATTCCTTTTGATTGCAGTGCCAATAACTTTGCGAGATGCTCCAGTGACCTGATTGCTTTTTGTTGTTTATTGTAGCTCCCCATCCGATGTCTGATGCATCGGTGGTTATGAATATGGATGCTGGAGCGACTTGAATGTCCGATGTTTTTGTAATGTTTTGAAGCCACCAGATTAGTTCTTTCTTTACTTGGTGTGGAAGTTGGAATGTCTTGTATCTTTGTAGTTCTGGGAGTGATTTTGATGCGATCTGCGTGTGCCTGCAATGGAGGAGACCTAATGGTATTACATTGGCCGCGAAGTTTAATTTGCCTAGTAACCGTTTAGCCTCCATCCAACACCATTTGTCTTTGGAGAGTGTATTAATGATTACCGTTTTAATATTTGCAATCTTTGCAGAAGGTAAGATTTTTTTGTTGATTCTTGTGTCCCAAATTAAACCTAAATATTCTATGCGCGTTCTCGGTCTCAGATCTGATTTTTCTGCGTTAATGTGCCAGCCTAAATTTTTGAGGAATTTTACTGTCCAGTTTGCTTGTTCGGCTAATTTATCACAATTCTGATTCATAAGTAAGAAATCGTCTAGATATACAATAACCCTGATGCCTTTTTCTCGAATTAATGATGCAACCCAGTTAGTAGTTTTACTAAAAATAGATGGAGCACTTGATAATCCGAAGGGCAAACAATTCATATTGTATATATTACCATCGAACGCAAATGATAGAAATTTCTTGTGCGACTCTTGAATGGGGATATGGTAGTATGCATTCGAGATGTCAATTTTGACTAAATAATCCCCCCGTTGTATAGTTTGCGCTACTTTTGAGAGACTTAAGAGTCTAAACTTTGGAGGCTGAATATATGAGTTCAAGGAACGTAAGTTGAAAATTAATCTATGAGAACCGTTAGGCTTTATTCTTAGAAAGATTGGTGATAGGTAACCAGTATTAAAGGAGTTAAGAGATATTGCATTAATATGTTGTAACTTTTTTATTTGTTTAATCATTTCCTCGGAAATTTTGGGTTCGTATAATTTAGTATTACACTGGGAAAAAAGTGTATTGGGTGGTTTCTTATTGAACGGTATACGGTAACCCTTTATAACACTCAACAATGTATTTGATGCACCTAACGATTTCCATAGATCAAAACTTAGCATAAGTTGACCTGCTTTAAATACCTGCGAGTCAGATTTTCTTTGCTGTAGTCTGATTAGGCCTGGCTTTAGACCCGGACGGGGCACCATCTTGTTTTGTCCGAAAGTCACGAAAATTACGTGTAGACTGTTTTTTGTTTTTGTGGCCATAATTCTTATAATGTTTGGATACTTTCGGCGTTGGATTTTTCTTTGCAGTCTTATTGATATGATTAATTTTCTTAGGAAATATCTTATGCGCCCCTCCCTGATCCTTAATCACCTCAGATAACTTTTCTTCAGAGAAAAGATGCGTATCGCTGGGTGGTATATCATGTAGAATGTTACTCAAGACTTTATTAACTGGCTTATAAGTTTCTCTTCGGGCTTGAATTATTTCGGCTCTTCTGCCACAAGAATATTGCAAAAGACCGTCCGATATCTTTCTAAATTGGCTGTCTGCGGTCAGCATGTGAGCTTGTATATCTGTCCGGGTTTTTGGGTCCATTTTTTGGCAAGCTTCTTGAAAGGCTTGTCTTTGTAGTAATAAGCCATATGTTATAGCACCCAAGGTCATGTCTGATTTTTCTAGTTGTGAGGTTAGATTCCAGTTAGGAGTTATAGTTGCGAGGTGACCGTTAACCTTCAGAGCCGAGAACACAGGAGTAGCGTGAAACGTTTTCTGCACGTCTGCGTAACGTATATACTTCCACCCGTCTTCATTTAAACGTTGACACTTTCGCCCTTGGTCTACCAGGTTTGGATCTGCTTTTACAAGTTTAGGTTCCGCCTCGGTGGTATGAGGGGAGAAATCGCATGTGGGAACACTGTCAAGCGATTTAAGTTGGGCCAGTTTTCGCTGAGCCTCAGCAATTTCTGCTGTTAGTGTCGCCGCTTCCGAGTCCTTACTCATCAAGCTGCTTAATGGTAGAGCGTGTTCTCCAGTTATATTTAGTGGAGTGATACAAGGCTCTTCTATGCTGTCGGTGCTATCTGGTATTGACTCGAAAGATTCATCAAGTTCAGAAGAGTCTGTGTTATTGTGCTTTACCAGTTTTGTAACCTTACCTGCAACACTTTCTATAGCTTCCGTTTGTTTACTTAGAAGCTCCATCATTTTTTCATAGATAGAATGTGTTGCGGGGCTTTCGGCGGTTTGTAGAATTTCGCGGCGAGGTGTTTTGCTGCTGCGCACACTTACTGGAGACGTTGACCTTCTCTTTCGTGCTGGGCTACTACTCGATGCTACGTCTCTAGAAGTCAATCTGGGTTTAAGTGATTTTACTATGTTCATAAATACCTCATAGGAATTTGTATGAATTTTTTCCATTATACTATGAGGAGCGTATAATAGAGCTCGTCCTAGTGGCCATTGTAACAATATCCTTTTGATGATACGATACTTTTTTTCCGAGAGGCTAGTATCGTTTGGGCAATATGCCGTGGCTAATTCGGCCGTAGGAATGGCGAATCTTAATTTAGCTTCAATTCGGGACGATATTTTTTCTCCAAATAATTCTGTGTATGAAAAATCTTTAATCTCCCAAGATCGCCAACCTTCGGGATAGTTGTTATCGATTATTTGTATAAGTCTCTCGAAGGAATCTTCTTCATAGCTTGAGACTGCTTTTTGTTTGCACAGTTCTCCCATTGTTAAAGACGCCATGATCTGAAAGAAGTACCAAAGTCGATATAAGCGATTTAATCGACGTGATTTTGCAGTTTTAATTGATGCGACCGGTCGTCTCAGTTGGTGCGTCTGGTCATCTAATTCGATGCGACCGGGTGCCTCAGTTGATGCGACCGGTCGTCTCAGTTGGTGCGTCTGGTCATCTAATTCGATGCGACCGGGTGCCTCAGTTGATGCGACCTGTCGTCTCGATTGATGCGACCATGGGTTTGGATCGATGCGACCGGCATCGCAATCGATACGACCAGACGTCTCAGTTCATGTAACCCGACGTTTCGGCCGATACGATTGACATCGTCATAAGGTTGGTGCTATTCTGTCTTTACCGAAAACGGTTTAGACAGCTTGTCGTTCGTTGCGAGACGACAAGTGACTTCATACTAAAAGTATGAAATGATTCGTGGAATAAAACACGAATTTTAGAAATGTATCGAAATGATACATTTTGCACCAATTTACGTAAATATTTTCCGTATCAAACTACGGATATTTACGCGGTGAAAATGTTTTAAAATAATTATGTACTTACATTTTAGAACTTCGTTCTTTGTACTGACGACGCTGAGATTCAAAAGCGTACTGAATTTAAAATGGCCGACACCGCCTGCCTTCGCGCTGACTCCCCACTCCGTTCACAGAACCAATACCGACAACCCTCAAGAATAATGTCGGTATGCACTACTAGATGGCGCTGATGTTCCAAAGGGTTATCTCTCACAGTGGGTCAAGCCTAAAGGCTCGAACACCTAAATAAAAATATTAAACAGTGACAACATAAACTACAACTAAACTTAGTGTAGGTTTGGCTACTAAAACAAAAAGGGAGGATTCGAAGGTTTATTACATATAGAGGTCGGGCCTACCAACTGACTATATTTAAATTTTATATTTAAATTTTATCAATGACTTCGTTTAAATCCAGGCTTGATGCAGTTTTATTTTCAATTGCTATTAGCGATAAATGTCGGAGACGAGTTTGGCCCATATTATTTCTTAAATATTTTTTTATTATTTTTAATTTGCTAAATGACCTTTCAGCTGCTGCAGAAGTGACAGGAATTGTAAAGAATAATAATATTGCTGTAAATACTTCCGTTAGGTCGCATTCTAGCACTCCATATTTGCTCATTATTTCCTTACATAATTGGTGAACAGTCCATACTTGAGTTATTTGAGGTAAAATTAGGTGATAAAAAACTAGGGCCTCTGAATTAAATTAAATTATATCTGAATATTTTCTTTGGAATTCGTCATACTTTTGTAATAAAGTTGCTTCATTAACATGTAATAAAAATGTTGGTATTAGAAAATCGAATATATGACAGACTGCACTCATACCTACTAATAAAACGTGTACCTATATAATTGAGATATTACTGTGTCTAGAACATTACTGAAAATCTCAATTTTAAATATTTTGTCTCGGTTTGGAAATCGATGATCAGCAGCTAATTCACCAAAATGCTTTTTAACTTTCCTTTGCCTTTTTTCTTGAAAATGGGTATCTATACCATTTTCTATTCATTTTCTAGCAGTTTTACTGGCTTTGCACTTGAATAATTCAAAATAATTTCTATAAATTTGCAACTTTGCGTTGGTGTCTGCTAAAACTTTACTCGCCTCGCCCAAATTTATCGCCCCGGAAAAAAAATATCAACTGTGTTGTTATGATTAAAGTGCGGTTGCAAACTGTCATATTTATTTTAAAAATTGAAAAAATTTCCAAAAGTTCAGTTCGATCGAGATTTCTAGTGAGGATTAGAGGGCCCCCTGAGCTTGAGGGCCCCGGGGCGCTGCCCTGCCTAGCCCCTACGTAGCTACGCCACTGGGTGCCTGGTGTTTATCCCAATGACGAGGACCAATCAAACCAAATCTTCCCTTTAGGTTGCATTACCTCTTTATTTAAAAATATAACATTGAGTTACGGAACATGCCGCTCGCCTTAAAAGAACGTAGATCTTTTAACAAAATTAAATTAAACAAGTTTTCCTAATGATAAAGAGTATCCTAAATTTTCTTACTACTAATTCCCTTATATTATATAAGATTTTATATAAGAAAGAAAAAAAAAAAGAAAAATAAAATAAAGTTATTGGTTAGGCGAGGGTGCAATTTTGACTACCGGGCGCTTAAACAGCTTGTTCTTGTTCTTGCACATCATTCATTTGAGTATTGTGTGAGGGTTTCTTTATCTCTGTGGAGTCTGTGACATTTGCTAACTAAATCTGTTCCGAATCCGAACGGATTTTGTGTGCACTCTCTATTCTCGGTCTATTTTTTTACCGATAAGTATACATAATATTATTTAATTGAATAGCTAGCATGACCAATATGGCAGTGAAACGCATCAACAAGATTTTGAAGACAAATTGAAATTGGGTAACGAGGTCCCCTCTCTGGGCTTGAATGGGGTGGTGCAGGAAGTGTTGCAGAACCGGTGAACATATCAATTCTTGTCACCCAAACATATTCAATACAAATTTCTATCTTGTCCCCCAAAAGTGACATCATCATATTCAGTATGACTATTCACGTTATACGTGGGAAACGTCAAAAAAATTGAAGTTGGCACAGCTGTTTCGACCGATAACACAAATGTGTTCCTTAGCTTAGTTAGCTAGTGTTCAACATAGGGTGTTGCCATGGTTACCAAGTTGGTACTATCTATGGTGTTACAGAATAATGAATTAGAAGAAGAATTTTAGCCAATAGCATATTTGCTCAGTTTCTTAAGACAAAAGCGTTTCCATAGACAAACCGTTTCCTCAGATCATTTGACTTACTCGTAAATTACCCATAAATTACCATTTCATTCGAATAATGCATACATGTCTTTTGCCATTTCCCTGCGGGAAAGATTAAACGCGTTGTCATAGCAACCATTTGTGTAAACTCAGTTTCTTGAATCCGAGTGAAGCGTTTTAAATTTCAATAAATACCTCGTAATTGTAATAACTATTACAATGTAATAAATAAAAAAAATGTATTTAATACGTTTGTATAGTTAGAATGATGTGTATATATAGCTATATTAATCGTAAGTTATTATGTTGTGTGATGACCTATATAAAATGTCAAGGTAACATAAATTATTCATACTTATTGCCTGTGCTTATTGCAATCCGTTTTGATCAATACTTTCTAACCGACTTACAAAAAAGAAGGTTTTGTAAGTATGTAGATTATAATTACAAAATCTTTGTGTAGTTTAGCCTATGCCAGCCTGTAAACACATGTGCCGTAATTCTAAAATGTATGTTTGTATGTCTAAATGTATATCTCAAATGCTATAAAATAATGAGTCGGATTACAAAAATTATTTTTAGTCATTAACATCAAGCCCCATTCCTATAGCAGTAGGCAGAGACTACCTTCTTTTGCCATGGTTCTTGCATACTAAGGAAGTATGCATCTTTCACTTTCATTAATCCTTTCATACAAATTGTCGGCTTAGTGTACTTTGGCCTGGCCATATGTTAAACTGTCCTGATTTTAGTCCAGGAACATTCGGCTCGGCCTTCCCCTTACAACATTTCCATTTATCTTCGCCACATAAATCTCAATCTTCTTTCATCCATTTTCTCATTTTTAGAAAAACTTAGAAATCCCGAGGGTCAGCTAGTTAATAATAAATAAAATAACGTCATTATATCATAAACATTACAGATAAGTTGATGTCAAAATGTCTGCGAAAGCCACTAACAAAAAGATGAAACGGGTAACATCAAAAGATGATAGCATTGCGAAAGATCCTGACGAGAAATTGAAAAAGAGCATATACAGTGTTACAACACCACGCAATTATGTTCAAAAGCCGTTAGCAGCGGATATTTACGCGAAAAAAAGCAACGTGCAAAGCTTAAAAGCTCCTAAAAAAGTATTAGCGTCGTCTAATAAATCTAGTAATGTATCACCTATGAAAGATTTATTAAGATCCTCACCTTCAAGCATAAGCCAAACGAGTGCTAAAAGTTATAAAATAAAGCCTAGTGAATCCAAATCAACCCTGAAGTCGAGTGCGCCTTCTAATGTTTCTGTGTCGTCCAAAAATACCGGAGTGGCTAAAAAATTACCATTCACAAATACTACAATTGCTAAACTAGGATTAGAAAATGATGATAAACAAAATAAAATGAAAGATAAGAAAACAAATGATCATACACATAAAACCAAAGATAAGCACAGATCAGAGCAACAAACAGAGGTAACCAAAAGAAAAGAAATAGTCAGTTCTTCTGTAGTGTTACCAGAACGTAAACGAACTAAAACTAGAACTTTGGAAGACGAAGAAATCAAAATTCTAACTCCCGACGTAGTCGATAATAATCTAGAAATGTTGAATATGTCTAAAAAGCTATCTGCGCATCCAAAGGCTTTTTATGTCGATTTAAATGAGCAGAAGCTTAAGGTAATCCATTTTATTATTCTTTTATAATAATTTTAAAATAAATATGAAACGATTAGGATCTTATGAAAGAAAAATACTTTATAAGTTTTGTGGAAAATTACAGTTTAGTAAAGCTTAATTGTTACTTAATTGGATATGAGTTAAAATATATGAGAGAGAGAGTTACAGTTAGATTATAGTCTGGTCATATTTTATCCTCTTAGTCGCACAAGAAACTGCTGCGTAGGTGGAAACGCGGGGCATAGCTTGTTGAATATAATTTTTTATTGTTATAGTTCATCCAAAATCTAAATGCATCCTTTAGTTCCTTCTGGTTTTAGTTGCGCTCGAAGATCTAAGAAGAATAAGGCGGCATGTTTTTATCTTTATTTATTTTATTTTATTTCGGCAAAAACAGTAATTACAAAAAAGTTTTACATAAAAGTGTATATAAATCAATAGACAAAACATCGCCAAAAATGCCATGCCAAAAATACATATAAAAAACATAGATAGAAACATTAATAAGATAAAATTGGCAAGAAAAGGACAAATATCTAATAAAATTGACTATCTGTAGTAATGCGTATGTTTATATAATGTTCTCGTATATATTTTAGGAAATATTTAAAGGTAATTAATTAAACCTCAAACATGACTTCTTAATTTTATATGTCGAAGTGAAACACAAGGCCAAATCAAAAAATTCATCATTGTATAGCTTCATTGCAACGTAACAGTTAATAATAATAATAAATCTTTTATTTGCAAGAATGTGGTTACAATGTCGATCTTAAAGTCAAATTACAAAAATATGTCCAATCACATCCTACCACATACATGGTGTGCAAAAAATGTATTCAAGTTGAACTATACATATACTATTTTTTTAAATAATTACAAATTACGTTAGTATAAACCTTATACACTCGGCGTCAAAAAAATCGCACCTTTTAAAAATCTTATTCAAAAATTCCTAAACCTTATGTAGAGGATAGTGTTAGGTATCATTAGAAAGGTAACAAAAAGGACTATCAAAAAACAATTAAGTGTAATTTTTTTTTTAATTAAAATTATACAAAAAACATTAAAATTTGAAAAATAATAAAAATTCTTAATTAAGTACTAATTAACAATCGATAATTTACAAAAAAAATGTACAAAAAGTGTCTTAAAATTAACTTAAAATCTAGTGTTACCCCCCCTTGCCCTGATGACGGCTTAAATACGGTCCCTTATAGACCTCACCAACTTCAGCAGCTCTTCTTGAGGGATAAGACCCCATCTTCAATCACCGCGGTTCTACAGTTCCTGTAGAGTCGAAGGAGCCGGATCCCGAGATCGAACCTTACGTTTAAGACGGTCCCAGAGGTGCTCTATCGGATTCAGAACAGGACTTCTCGCTGGCCACTGCATCACAGAAATTTGGGACCTCCGCAGGAAGTCGCTCACGATGGCTGCAGTGTGAGCGCGAGCGTTTTCGTGCATTAATGTGAACCCCTCGCCAAAAAATTCGGCAAAAGGGACCACATGCACATCCAGGACCTCTGTGATATAGCGGCGAGCAGTCAGCGACCCTTGTCCGCGAGCACCTCCGGTCCGGGAGACGCAGACAAGGTCGGTTTTGCCGGCAGCCGACATACCGCCCCAGAACATGCAGGATCCGCCTCCATATTCCACCGTCCCCTGGATGCAGGCTTGGGCGAAACGTTCACCCTGCCTCCAGTATACTCTTTTTCGTCGGTCGTTGCAGTAAAGGTACACTCGTGTCTCGTCTGAGAAGAGAACAGCTCCCCACTGCTCAATGGTCCAATCGACGTGGTCGCGAGCAAACTGCAAGCGGGCTCGCCGGTGCGCTGCAGTCAATTTTGGACCTGTAGCAGCTCTGCGGGCTGCTATGTTCTTCTCCTTCAGTCTTCTTCTAACCGTGGAGATACTCACGGTGCGTCTGCGAACTGCCTGGAGCTCCTGTTGCAACTGAACAGCGTTTGAGAAGTGATTTCTCAAAGAGTACGATACAACCAACCGGTCGTCTGTTTCCGAAGTGCAGCGTCATCTACCGGACCCATGTCGCCGGATATAGCCACCGGTCTCTAAAAAGCGCTGGTAGACTCTTCGAACCGAAAAACGGCTCAGACTCAGTTGCCGGGCGACATCACACTGCCGCACCCCTGCTTGCAGTAGTGCAAGCACTTGAGCGGCCTCATCAGCTGTAGTATCCATTTTACAGATGTTCTTTCTTCAGTAAAATCAGTGCGTGTGTCCTCTTTAGCGGTTTAATAGCGAATGACCCACATTGACCCCGTGTTGACCCCTTTATACCCACAAAGGTAGCGCAACTCGCGACTCTCCCGAGCAGCAAAATTTCCATAGAATTTTTGTGACACTTTATTTGTTGCATTAGGTTTTATTTAATAATGAAAAATAATGTTTTTTATTAAGTTAATTAAGTAACCTTTTAAATAAAATTATAATTAATACGACTGCATGTGCATATCAAGAGCTAATGACATTTGAACGTGATTTTCTTGGAGGTGCGATTTTTTTGACGCCGAGTTTATTATCGTCACACGTGTAGTATCATTAATTGTCAAATATTTAAATGTAAAAGGATTATGTTTGTACAATGTCAAAAAAATATATATATATAAAAGAAATTAAAATTTATTTTCCGTGAAGTATTTATAGTGTAAAACATTTTATCTAATAGCATTTTATGTACTTTGAGTGTATATTGAAGTTAAAATTATCATTTATTTTCTCACCACAAACCAGTTACATCTCATTATGTAGTGCATTTGAATTTAAATCTACATTAGGTTGTGGTTCGCTGGTGCCTGTTATAGGTATAAAACCCGTGCTACAGGTCACAAGGGTTCCACCACTCGATCTCACACCATAATTTAAATTGTACGTGTAAGGGTAAGTAGGTTCTAACAAGAAAAGTGAAAGAAATTCTGCAAGAGTGTGTGTATGTGTATACATCCTATCTAATAT
This sequence comes from Mycalesis mineus, assembly GCA_034621355.1. Lineage (NCBI taxonomy): Eukaryota > Metazoa > Arthropoda > Insecta > Lepidoptera > Nymphalidae > Mycalesis > Mycalesis mineus. The sequence continues at coordinate 228,242 of JAXAVZ010000249.1, read as the reverse complement.
TATAAATGCGAAAGTAACTCTGTCTGTCTGTCTGTCTGTCTGTCTTGCTTTCACTCTACAACTACTGAGCCGATTTAAATGAAATTTGGTACACAGTAAGTCTACAGCCAGAAAAAGGACATACGCTACTTTTAATTGAGAAAAAGGGTTGTAAGGGGTTAAAGGGGGGATGAAATGTTGTATGAAAGTATCGTCATTTTGAAAGCTTAAGACCTATTTCTTAGGCAGTTGATTAGATATTAATAAATATGACATTCATCCTAATCCTAACTAATATTATAAATGCGAAAGTAACTCTGTCTGTCTGTCTGTCTGTCTGTCTTGCTTTCACTCTACAACTACTGAACCGATTTAAATGAAATTTGGTACACAGTAAGTCTAGAGCCTGAAAAAGGACATAGGCTACTTTTAATTGCGAAAAAAGAGTTGTAAGGGGTTAAAGGGGGGATGAAATGTTGTATGAAAGTATCGTCATTTTGAAAGCTTAAGACCTATTTCTTAGGCAGTTGATTAGATATTAATAAATATGACATCCAAATCTTAGAAAAATTAGGCTGCCGTAATAACTAATTCCACGCGGACGAAATCGCGGTATTATATAAATGTATCTGTGTCTTTGTAACAAATTGAGAATTGCCAACCGTTTTCGGAGTCTGTTAAAAAGAGTTTAAGATTTTTCTGTTCTTTAAATATCTAAATATTCATCTAATATTATAACTTTTACAGCCGCCCCAAAAAATTTCAGTACAAACGCAAGAAATCGAGGAAGAAGTTACTTACGATGACGATTTTGAAAGTTACGAGTCAGATTTCGACTCGCATCATAATGATTCACTAAATGATGACACGAGTTTGTCAAATGGTGATAATGATTGTCGTAGAACTGATGATGATGGTGATGATGTTTGTAAATGTTACGATGATGAAGATTATGATAGTAACATACTGGGAAGTGATGAATCACACTTCAAAGAGGACAGAATGCTTGATTCTGGTTAGTATATTATGAACACAAAGTTTTCTTCCAATGTTGTTGGTTTTTTTACAAGTTAACCCTTGACTGCAATCACATCTCATGGTTTAGGTACAACCTGAGATAAAATCGTTTTAACGTTCGGTTCGTTCCGTTAATCGTTGTTCGGTAAAACGTTTTCGGAGTAGGATAAAATCCACACCCCTTTCGGTTTCTACACGACATTGTACGAGAAAGGTCTTTGACGACCTCCGTGGCGCAATAGTATGCGCGGTGGATTTATAAGGCGGAGGTCCTGGGTTCGATTCCCGGCGGGGCAGATTGAGATTTTTCTTAATTTGTCTTGGTCTGGCTGGTGGGAGGCTTTCGCCGTGGCTAGTTACCACCGTACCGACAAAGACGTATCGCGATTTAGCGTCCCGGTACGATGTCGTGTAGAAACCGAAAGGGGTGTGGATTTCATCCTACTCCTAACAAGTTAGCCCGCTTCCATCTTGGACTGCATCATCACTTAACATCAGTTGTGATAGCAGTCAAGGGCCAACTTGTAGTCGATAAAAAAAAAAAGAATACTTAATCAGTTGGCAGTGGGTCTTTGACTGTCGAGTGGTAACTAACCACGGCTGACGCCTCCCACAAGCCAAATGTTTATTGTACTTCACAATTTTTATTCATCCAGTTATTGGGTTAACATGATCTCTGTAGTAATCTCGTTGCGATAGGCCACATTTGACATATGCATATTAAAATTATGGACAAACTTTGTGTTAATGTCTCAATCGGATATTCAAATAATTTTTGATAAAATATAATGACGTTATTTATAAGCAAATCAATTACATATAATTTAACAATAGTTTTAAAATATATGTTAAACTTATATTAAAACAGACTGATCAGTGGTGCCATCTAGTTAAATTGACACAATTGTTTTTAAACCAGGAACATTCGAACTACCCGATCCACGTTCAGCAGGCAAGTCCAAACCGATGGACTATATCGTGGAGGGTTTAGAAGATACTGAGAAGAGGGTGTCCTTGACTGATGAAGGTTTTCAGGATATGTCCGGCTCTGGACTGTCCAGCATGAAGACCTTGCATGTCGATGTTTTGGATAGGTGAGGAGTTTTAACCCAGTTAAAATTTAATTTATGTAGGTAGCTAGCTAAAAGGAGAATGCCGTTTCTTGTATGAAAGTTCGTCTATACCATACATGATCATGCGCACACTCGTTCATGTTCATTGATCATTTCCTCAGGATTATGTATTAAAATAGGTCACAAAGATATTCGAAGGGAGTTCTTGGTAATCTGACTTTACAGTTTGCTCACATTTGAGGTTATGTTTTGCAAAATACTATTAAAAAATAATTGAAAGTATTGAAATGTTTATTTATAGTTGTAAATTATACATTTTAGTATAGAATATTTAATTTACAGCTACGTCTTTAATTGTAAATAAATTGTAAAGTATTGTGAAATATTCAACAGTAATATCATTAATCTACTACTAAAAATAGAACTAAGTATGTCTACAGAAATCTGTGTGAAAATATGCCATGCTTCTTTTCTTGGCAGTTACAAATGTATATATCGTGTTAGGGGCCGACATATTTATTTTAAAGAAACAAAATCACTCTCTAAATCACTTTTTTATTGGTTTGTTCACAGTACAATATTAACTTTTAGACATTACACAAAATATAAAACAATAACTATAGAACAGACACGGCCGTGGTGCAACGAGTGCACCGAGCGACTGTCAATTGCCAAATGTCCCGTAAAATGCCGGACTTGTTCGTTTTATACCCTTTTTGAGTAGTGGGGCACTGTGACGATTCACTGCACCCGTTGCTTACAAACATTGACGGTAGCGCCGTCATATATTTATAATAATTATATCTATGATGACTATACCCGGTATACGATGTCCAGGCACCTGCTCCATGTGGAGTTTTGTATATTTGAAGAGGGAAAATCATCATCATCATTATCAGCCTATTAACGGCCCACTACTTATAGGCCTCCCTCCTTATAGGAGAGAGGATATGGAGCGTACACCCACCACGCTGCTCCAATGCGGGTTTGCGGGCTTAGGGTGATAATGTTTCATTTATTAACGATCACTATCAGATGTTGATGAAACTGATCGGGACCGACGGCTTAACTTGCTCTCCGAGGCACGGGGGTGTAACACCACCAACTTCTCAACTCCGGGCTTCGAATGTACTGAACATTTCATAGAAGCTCAGAATTATTCCATGACTCGACCCAGGAATCGAACCCAGGACCTCGTGATCGAAGCCACATAGGCTAACCAGTTAACCACTAGACCAACGAGGCAGAGCGAAAATAAATATTAGATATTCCGTAATTACATGAAGTTCCTTATTAAAATTATACTTCATGATATTATTTATTATTGAAAAATTAATTTACATATTTATGTAAAAATAAATAAATTCCCACCTGCTTTGTTTTTGCTAATACTTTCATGTATTACCTTATTAATGAAAACAATCTGGTTCCCATGCTGACGATCCAAACTAAGATACCAAACCATTGACAAAATGTGTACGCAGCAACCAACCGTTCTCTCACCGACTAAACAATTGCAGCAATATCCAACGAAGGCTTTTAAAGTATATGCTATACTAATGACCCAACTTACTAAAATATAAGTAAAATATGTACGGCCATCTAGTATGAGGTTTTCTTTGTAGGTAGGCCAATCTTGGCATTGAAATCTCCTAATATTAATAGGTTTTTATTAGGAGTGTTATGGGCTTTCTCAAAGTCTTCATAGAATTTGTTTATTAGGCCTATACCCTAGAAAGGGATCCATACTTAAAAATAAAATAAAAAACAACTAACAACACTAACAAACTCATTTAATTAAACTCATTAAATTACATTATCATTTATATCTTTATTGTACTACTAATTATACTAACAGCTTAGTTAAGGTTTTGTAATGTAAATGTAATTATGGAATCGAATAAAGGCTTGATTATTATTATTATACATTAAATATACTCTCACGCCCTGATACACAATAAATACATATAAAAAACCGAAACTGTTATAATAAACTTACTTAAATACTTAATATAAATAAACTTAAATGTACGCTACATAAATACATATATGCTCCGGGCGGAGGATTCACTCCGGCAGGGAGACAGGTGGAGAAACCGGCGGACCATTCTAGCCGATTATTATTATTATTATTATATGTACGGCCATCAGAGCGTGCTTGTTTTAATTGGTAATTACCAACTGCAAATCTCTTTAAATCTTCCATACTTAATTGGGGATATTTAAATTTGGACAATCGGCATCAATTGTTGTAAATTGGGCACGTTTTCCAACTTATGTTCTCCTTTTCTATAAATGCAGCCGAATGATTTGATAAATAAAGTCTTCGTTCCACAATCATCATCATCAGCCATCATGCATCCAAGATTGGACATGGCCTCTTTTAAGTAGCGCCAGCCTTCTATTATTGGCATTTTGCATCCAACCAAAGCCAGCCACCCTCCGGAGATTGTCACTCCACCTAATCGTGGGACGCCCTACACTCCGCTTGCCGAGACGCGGTCTCCACTCAAATATCTTGCGACCCCCAACGGCCATCGGTCGCTCGACAGAACACAATAGCTTCATATTATCTAGCCTTGGGTATATCCTCTGTGCAATAGGATGGAATTTGTTTAATAATTCACATGCAATTCTAAAATCTTCCATCAGATGTCTGGCAGCTCTATTATCAAAAACTTTCCTAAAAAACCGAAACGACTCGTTTTTTCTCCCATTGACTATTTTCACCACCCAGCGAATATGGATAATAATTCAATATTATACGCCTTGGTTGTTGACTTCAACGATAAAAGAAGTGAGATCTAAATCCTGAGAGATTTTTATAAAAACGTAAAATGAAACATCTCTACTTATTTGCTAGATTGTGGTAATTTCAACACATTTTTGGCAAAAATAAATAAAACACGATGGTTTCAAAGAATTTAAATCTTGATTACCTTAAGGTATTATTCCCTCATATTAAATTAAAGCTAGAGCTGGTGCCAGTGCTTAGTTCAGCTGCAGCTGTTGCTTGCTGCTTGGATCTGGTGTGTCATGTTAAAGAAGATACAGAACAAATAATTGTTCTGTATCTTCTTTAACATGACTGTCATTATCAGAGTCGCTATCGTCATCGGCAAAAATAATAAATTGGTCAGAACTAAATCTATGATCACTTCTAATGTATTCCGCTTCAATATTTGTAACTTTTTGGCACAATTTATTCCATTCGCTAGCGCTCATCATGTCACGAAATACCTTTTGTAATATAAATACGCTATCTTTACAAATAACATTCGCAGTCTACCTTCTTCACTATTTAAATTATGCTTTGTTACTTTAGCGTCATTGGTTGTAGCCTTAAAAGTGCCTAAATACTCTACAATGTAACCATCGCAACAAACAACCAGAAAAGTTTGTATTAGATTATCTAATTTTTGCATTCACATATAAGTTGTATCACACATAACAATGGCTTGTTTTATATCAGCTGGCTGTAATGCATTACCAATCAACCCATTATGGTATGATTTGATTTCTCAACGATCTGCACCGCAGTCATATGTTGGAAGTCTAAATATTTTGACATAAACTGTTCTGTTAAATATTTTCTTGCAATACTCATATTTTTTTCAAAGTACTGCGACCCATTTGCTGTGTCAACTGTTTTTAATTTTACTAGATTAATTATTAAACCTTGTTTTTAAAGCTCTTGTGACGGTCTGGCACACATTGGTCTTAACTCTTCAAATTATTGTGCATTCATGCCAAGCCAACAGTTGTCGAAGTTGAATTGTTGTTTATTGACATGTCCTCATAATTGTAATATGTTATCAAATTGTGCACTGGTAAAATCTTGAATATAAGAGGTTAAGTCATTCCATGATCCATGATCCAAATGATGACGACATATCCCAGCACTTACTGGCACATGTATCTTCTTATTTAATAAAATAATTTCTCTTATCACTTTTGGTACCATTAAACGTTCTGGTTCTGTAGATCCCAAAAACATACAGACACTTGATGCTGGAATACGTTTATACACCCTCGAAGTAATCTTTGGTTTAGTACTTGGAACCTTTGAATGTTGTACTATTGGTTGAAAAAGAAGTGGCCGTGGCTGAGGAAGTTCCGAATCAGGTAGATTATTCTGGATGTTTTCGTGTACCAGTTCCAGCCAATTTTATTCAGGCTGTTATTTTGTGTTAGCCTATGAACAGCTCTATTAATTGCTCTAGATCTCTACTCCGCTAACAATTAGTATGGGCACTATTATTAATAGAATTTCACTTAAAGAAAACTGTTCTTCACAAACAGTTTTCTTTACTTCACTTCAATTCAATTTCATTTTGCGCTACCACTATTGTTTTTTCCTTCTAGCATTTTGTTCCATCGTGAAGATCTTATGGCAGGGTCGCCATGTGATGATGATGGTGCTGGTGGCCCATAAAAGCCAGGGATGATAAACAAAAGACATCTGTTAGGTATCCAAGTGCTATGTATTACTGACTCACGTTCGTACAATTACAATGTGCAATCTTGCAGAATATGACACCAGCATAATATCGTCTGGCGGCACACCGCGTCTTACTACTAATAAAAGGATAATAAAACTGAGGATATACCAAGCCTCACTACAACATAATAATGGCTTGTTTTATATCAGCTGGCTGCAATGCATTACCAATCAACTCATTATGGTATGATTTGATTTCTCAACGATCTGCATCGCAGTCATATATTCGAAGCCTAAATATTTTGACATAAACTGTTCTGTTAAATATTTTCTTGCAATACTCATATTTTTTTCAAAGTACTGCAAGCCATTTGCTGTCAACTGCTTTTAATTTAACTAGATTAATTATTAAACCTTGTTTTTAAATCTCTTGTGACAGGTCTGGCACACATTGGTCTTAACTCTTCAAATTGTTGTGCATTCATGCCAAGCCAACAGTTGTCGAAGGTGAATTGTTTATTGACATGTCCTCATAATTGTAATATGTTATCAAATTGTGCACTGGTAAAATCTTGAATATAAGAGGATAACTCATTCCATGATCCATGATCTAAATGATGACGACATATCCTAGCACTTGCTGGCACATGTATCTTCTTATTTAATAAAATCATTTCTCTTATCACTTTTGGTACCATTAAACGTTCTGGTTCTGTAGATCCCAAAAACATACAGACACTTGATGCTGGAATACGTTTATACACCCTCGAACTAATCTTTGGTTTAGTACTTGGAACCTTTGAATGTTGTACTATTGGTTGAGAAAGAAGTGGCCGGGTTGAAAAAGAAGTGGCCGTGGCTGAGGAAGTTCCGAATCAGATAGATTATTCTGGTTGTTTTCGTGTGCCAGTTCCAGCCAATTTTGTTCAGGTTGTTATTTTGTGTTAGCCTATGGACCGCTCTATTAATTGCTCACCAACAGGCGCCACATACCCTATCCACATCTAAAATATTAATAATGTATACTTCAATTAAGCTCGTGTGTGTCAAGTCGCCGTCTCGTCCAGGCGTTCAATTTTGTACAGCTAAGTCTTATGGGCGAAGATAGAACACATGACCTTTCAAGTCGTCTACACATTCGCACGCGAATCACGGCGCGAATCGCGACGCAATGCGCGCCGCGATTTGGAGCAAGAACTGCCAACAGTCCACACTCGCAGAGGTTCGCGCCGGACTCAGTATAGTTCGCGCTTTTGACGCGTATGCACGCCAAGCATTTAATATTTAATCCTCCAATTTTTCTCAATCAATCAACAAAGTTTATTTGTAGTCCTATAGCTTGACATGAGAGAATCTTTTTTCTTTTTCAATTCATCAATTGGTATTTCCATCACCGTACTTATCCGCATCCAAGCATCGTGGGTTTTCAATTTATTTTTATAGTCTTTCAAATTAATGTCCCGTAATACCGGCTCAGCACGAAAACATTCTATAAACGATAGTTCTAATTCATTGCTCCAGACATTACTCATTTTGCACGCAAAATCGTAGTACTAAAAAACACGCTCTCGAGCCCTTTGTCGCGGGACAAAAAACCGACAATTTTCGGGGAACAACGCGAACGAGCCGCGAAGCCGCGAAGAATATGCGAATCGGATCTACACTCATGTTACGCGGGTACTTCGCGCGCGAGTGTGTAGACGGCTTCAGACCTGAGTCTGATTCCATAAACATGGAGTAGTTGCCGTTTATGTGTGCCTCTCTGGTAATGTTTTCTTAATAACTGCTACGTACGGTAATAACTACTACTACGTTGTTATATTCTACTTAGGAGCTAGTGAGGGGAAATGTATTAATTATATTACGTTAGTACAATCTTAAATCAACTAGCCGTTTCTTTCTTTAAGGTGATGGGCAGATGTATCTTTTATTTTGATTATCAGGGTTTTAGGATCTTTCCAAAAATATATTGTGGTATTTTTATAATGTATTTCCTTTTACAGGCCACTCTTCATAGATTTTACAAAATCCAAAGTGAATAGACGTAAAAGGAAGATTTTTGAAAGACTCAAACAACGTGCGGAAGACATACTCAGTATGGTGACTTTGCATGAAATGTCATACGATTTATACGAAATGAAACCTATACCGTACGATTTGTATATGGCAACGTTTGGTAGATTTAATTATACACAAACTGCAGTGCAGACTTTTGATGATGGTATCACTGAGGAGACTCAAACTGATGAAATAATAATGATTGATAAATGGACACAAAATCCAATAGAATTCTCAATTAATGATCATTATTATGATAGCAAAATCAATAATATGAATAAAAAAGATAGTGTTGAGAATTTTGAATTCCTTATAAATAATGTTCACGACGATACAAATAATATAATCGATGAAAGTTATAAAACTAATCCTTTAAGGATTTATTTGGAGCAAAAAGACGGTGTTAGCACAAACAAAATGTTGCCATACGAAAATTATAAGAAGAAATTAAAAAACGTAGCATATGACCCGAAAAAACTGAGAAAGTTTCTTAAAAAATTTGAAAGCAAAATTAGTAATATACTAAACATAAACATGGGGAATTCTATATCGAATTTAAACAAAACTTCGAAATTTCCTTTTAGTGAAGAATACTTATTAATAAACAACACAAATATGACTGATGTATCATATTTAAATAACACACAAATAATATCTGTCATATATTCAGATACGAAAACTAATATGGTGGCACTGGTACATAGTAAGTTATCAAGCGAGTTTAAAAAATGTTTTATATCCTTGTGGGACATAAGTGTTGCCATATTGAAGCCTTTTAAAATATTAATAGCTACAGATGACGTCACTATTGGAAGATTTAGGGGAAGCAGTAGTGGATTTATTATAGGAGGATTGTGTGATGGGTGAGTTTTAAGTTATAAAAATTGGTTGTCTGTAAAGTCGGTTTACTGGCGATAGTTGAACGTGACAACGTCTTAAGAAAATACTGATGGAATGGTACCATTTAATTGGTTATTAAAATTTTTAATTTAAGTATATTTTTATAAATATTAATTTAAATTAATAAAATAATTGATTTTGATTTTATAAATTTATATTTTAAATTTAATAAATATATTAATTTTTAATTTAAAATTAATATATTTAATAATTATAATACTTTAACAAAATTTTATAGCGCAATGGAGGTACGCGGCATGACGTAGGTTTTTCTTTTCACCAATAATACTTTAACAAAAATTAGGTTGCGTTATTTCTCCAGTTCTTGATAGCTTAATTTTAGAAAAGTTTGGTTTTTCAAAAAGTTTAATTGTAATCTTGTTTTAATTCTTAGATCCATTCAACTTTGGGATCTATCAGAAGAACCAACTTGGTTTGACAACGTCGCTCAATTTGAAGCGAGGGAAAGTGATTTTAATCTTCATAGCAAAGACGAACGTGATGTTCGAACTCTGAAGGTACTGACATTTTATTTTAAACATTGCTTATTATATTATTTAAGTCAAATACCTTACGTTTAGACATTTTAACGATTATTATTTGTAAAATTTCATCCCACTGCTGGGTGAAGGCCTCCTCCCTTCCCTCCTTCCTCTTCCATTGTATTCTATCCAAGGTAGATCGTGAGCCTTCGAAGGCAGTTAAAGCGTTCTTCCACCTGATGATTGGCTTGCCTCTTTTTCGTTTAGCGGCCCTTGGATAGCAGGATGTGACTGACGTTTTTATTTTCTTCTTGTTATATGTCCATATTATATTGCTCCTATTTTTTGTGTTTTAATTGCCGCGTTTGCCTATATGGCTTTGGTCCTGGGTTCGAATCCAGTGTCTAGTTGTAGAATAGTTCTGGAATTTCCGTCATGTTGGTGTAAGCACCTGCACCAGGCGAAATGTCAGTGATCCGTGTTTGCGTTTCAACCACTGCTCTAAGTGTCCAGTTACCAGCAATATGAGACTCGAGGTCTCCTTTCCATAAGGAAGGAGGCCTGGCCTTGTAGTAGCTGACGAGCTGATAATGATGTTGATGAAACTCACTAAAGATGCTACATATGGTGGTAAAGTTCTTGACTTTCTTAATGGTTTTGATTTTGTTTAATGTAAATTTCACTTTAATTTATTCCAATTAAGTTTCGGTGTTACAACGCTGCTAAAAATTAACGATCAATACAAACCATAGATAATAGTTGCAAACTTCTACTTGTGTTATATCTATATATATCAACCACAGATAACATATTATTAATTTAAACAATGCTTTTGGTCAACAGAAGCACACACTACACGCTAGCTCATACACGAGCAGTGCTACGAATGTATGTAACAACGAATTGGCAGACAGAATCGTTGGTCTAGAGTTTATGGGTGAGGACACTAATGTGGATGATGACAGGAGGATTTTAGCTCAGGTAAAAAGAAGTTTCTTTGAACACATCCGTCAAGCCTCCGGGACGTTGAGTGGAAAAAAAATGTGTGCGTGTACTAGCGTACACTCGTAAGAAGTGAAACTTTTTTATGGCGTTATTTTTCAAAAAATATATTTTTTTTTTTATCGACTACAAGTTGGCCCTTGACTGCTATCACACCTGATGTTAAGTGATGATGCAGTCTAAGATGGAAGCGGGCTAACTTGTTAGGAGTAGGATGAAATCCACACCCCTATCGGTTTCTACACGACATCGTACCGGAACGCTAAATCGCTTGGCGGTACGTCTTTGTCGGTAAGGTGGTAACTAGCCACGGCGAAAGCCTCCCACCAGCCAGACCAAAACAAATTAAGAAAAATCTCAATCTGCCCCGCCGGGAATTGAACCCAGGACCTCCGTCTTATAAATCCACCGCGCATACCACTGCGCCACGGAGGTCGTCGCCTTTAATTAATATAATATAATTTACTATATGCAACTTTACAGAAATTGGTTAAATAAAGTTAAGTTAGATATAGTTTAATAAAAGGCTTTTATTATCATAGACATAAATACAAATTCTACAATTATTTCATTTTAGCTTATTACTACAAAGATTTTTATTGAATTTCATTAATTGCAATAGAATTATTACTATCATTGATGTCGTAATTACTTACTTTTTTTAGAAATTCACTCGAATTAGAATTAAAATAAACCCTTTGATTTTGATGATCACTTCAATATAACATATATAAATATTTATCACGTCACTTCCATAAGTCAAAGATGGCGCGTAACGGAAAAATGTGACGCGTAACGAAAAAATGTTACACTAAATTTTTTTCCAACCCCGATAAAGAAGTTTCACTTCAATAACACTTCACACTCCCTTCTAGCATTCATACAATTGCTACAGAGTGTAATTTGATTTGTGTGTCTAAATATTTCATTTTACCACATAAGATAATGACTTCTTCGTTGATCCAGTCCTTAAAATAGGTTGATAATGATGAAAACCAATAGAGACTAGACAGGAAGTGATATATTTTGAAATCCAAATGCAGCGTTCCATTTCATGTTTTAGATTTAGATGCCCCGCCGATTGCGGGTGCATCCCAGTAGTACCTCATACCGTAGTTCTATAGAACTGTTGGGATACTTTCCGGGCTGTCAAATTATATCCCAATAGTTCTATAAACAACTGTAGTATAGTTTTTACGCTTGACTTTACTTATAGTATATAAGTTATAAACTTTATATTATTTTGATTGATATTTCATTTTGTTTTTAACAAAAAAATGTCCTTTGCGACAAAAGCTAAATTGTTAAAACCAAGTAGTAGTTGTGTCTAAAAAAATATTCTCTTATTTTAGAAGTTACAGCGCAAACTATTCAGTTTAGAAAAAAAATATATTAAAAAACTCAATTCCATTTTAAAGACGTTTTGTGCAATTTAAGCAAAGCTGTATTTGATATAGTATGTTTATAGACACTCTCAAATTTAAGTGGACATTTATTATTGCAATCAAAAGAGATTCCATATTATACTTATAAAAACTGTAGAAATTTTATATGTAATGTACAAACAAGATGTTGATATCGACATTTCTTTAATTTTGACACTAAGCACTGATATGGTGTATCAACAGTTCTATAGAATTAAAATTAGGAGGTACTACTGGGATGCACTCCCGATTGCCACTTCAGCTTTGCGACTCGCTGAAATTTGGTTTTTGATTTATATTTCGGATCTTCTCATATCTGATTCGATCACGGAAAGATACTTCGAGCATGCGTGTTCTATCGCCCGCTGAGCGACTCTGAGTCTTCTTATGTGGCTCCATTATTAACGATCATATTTTTAAGCTATTGTATAGCTTCTATCGCGGGCCTTGAGCGTGGAGACCGAATCCAGAAATTCCGTAACGAAAAAACCTAACACCCTCTCAATATCAAAAGCACAATTTCGGCAACGACGTCCGTTCGAATCCCGTCGGTTCCGCAATTTTTTTTTTCAAGCGTAATATTTCAAAAAGTCATTAACTTTTTGAAATATCACGCTTGAACCCGCGTCTCTCTGAAAATACAGGCACTTAGAGCACCTTACCGCTCGGCCACGGTCCCGATGACGTCGGTAGGTAAACATAAGTTGATAAAAAAAGCTATGCAATAGCTTTACCGCGGCAGTCTCCGAGTGCCACACGTCTTTTTTGTTTAGCGTTCCATGTATTAAATGTTATTTATCATTACAGTTATGTGTACTACAAAGTATTGGAATACTTACCGTATGGTCCATAATACAGATAAAAACAAAAAAATTGAAACACGAAACTGGAAAGGCTCTGTGGTCCAAAGTGAAATTAGAAAGAAACCAAACAATTAATTTAATACAACACATAGATATACCAATTCAAGATTTCGATCTGACAAATTTGAACTTCAATTTGAACTCAGCGAGGAAACGGATGGTGAAGAAACGAAATGAAAGGCATAAAAGCAAAATTTCACGGCCAAAGTCGGCTATTATGAAAAACAAAGATGAAAATTTGAGTAATAAACGATCTGTAGATAGAGATTTTTGTGATCATTTTGTCGTTTGTAATCATTTGAAAATTATGAAACATAACGGTGTTGAAAATTATTTGGTCGCCAAAAGTGGCGGTGAAGTTTTGTGTTGCAGAAGAGACATTGGCACTGTTAAAATTAAAGCATTCCGCATTGCTGGTAAGTGGTTTTGTTTTTTGATTTTGGAAAATATTTTATATGTAAGATGGCGGCGACATCTTTTCGACGCAGGTAAAAAGACTGGAATCATATTCAATTTGAGAAACACAGAGAATAACTCCGAACGTGGCTGACAGAATAACTCCGGACAGAGCCCGAGACTTGTGACACGGGTGTAGGTCTAGGAATAATCACAATGATGACCAATAATAACCAATTAAATAAAATTTTAACTAATTGAGCCATCAATAATAATGATTAATAAATCTGGCGTGATCTGAATCATGACTGAGAGATGTCGTCGCAGTGAACGCCACGAAGAGAATCAGCCTAGTCTCTCCAGACCGCTGCCTTATATCGGCATCGATCGGTCATCCCCGCCACCACCGAACTTCGCCGAGTGGCTGTCATGATACTACTCCGCCGAAATATATAGATCAATTATACAAATTTTCTAAATTATAGAGGGAAGAACCACGTAGAACTGATATATACAAATATTCTTTCATGAAATGCGTTGTATTTGTTATTAGTTGTTGGATTCAATTTTATTATTTCATGCCAGTTTATATTTTTTTTATTCAGGTTTGACTGACTTTGATTTCCAGATGTTGATTAGTACTTATTTTAATGACTGTACGGGTTAACACCCGGTGTAACGTTTTATCGTCTTGAAAAAAATTAAGTGTAACTTAATTTTTAATGCAAATGTAATAGGAGCGTGGTTAATTTTTTACTGAAATTATTACATTTATAATATTTATGGATTTACGGTGAAAGGCATCTCAGATAGGGTTAAATAAATTAAAATCATCGAGTTATAATCACAAATTCGACCATTTATTGCAATGTCGTTCACAAATTAATCGCTTGAATCATTACGCATAAATTTACAATATGGTGTCACTAATAATGCTCAAATATTTTTCAATATCAATTACGCTAAATTTGAAACTAATAAAATGATGTAAGTTAGAATTGATTCAATATTCACACGAATTACGCACCTTAAGCTCGACGACTCGTTGCTGAGGGTGCATCCCAGTAGTACCCCCTAACTTTAGTTGTATAGAACTGTTGATACACCATATTACTGCTTAATGTCCCATTAGTTCTATATAGAACTAATGGGACAAAATTAAAGAAATGTCGATATCAACATCTTGTTTGTACGTTACATATATATACTTGTAAATTACCTAGTTTTTATAAGAATAATATGGAATCTTTTTTGATTGCAATAATAAACGGACACTTTTTCATACAAAAATAGAAAAAAAAAAATTTTTATGGGTTCCCATACTTAGAACTGGAACTCAAAATTTTATTAAACCCATACGTGTGTGGTATATATAGATAGGTCTTTAAAAAGTATATTGAGGTTTCTAATTTAATTTTTTTCTAAACTGAATAGTTTGCGTAAAATGTGTCCCCCTCTGTAACTTCTAAAATAAGAGAATATTTTTTTAGACACGACTACTACTTGGTTTTAACAACTTAGCTTTTGTCGCAAGGGACATTTTTTGTTAAAAACAAAATGAAATAATATAAAGTTTATAACTTATATGGTATAAGTAAAGTCAAGAGCAAAAACTATACTACAGTACTATATAGAACTATTGGGATATAATTTGACAGCCCGGCAAAAATCCCAACAGTTCTATAGAACTACGGTATGGGGTACTACTGGGATGCACCCCTGTCTGTTTGTAGCAAAACATGGCGGCGACCGACCGACACAGACACACTCAAGCCATAGACAACACGAAAGTACGCGACACGGAATGACAGATAAAATATGGTTGTGGCATGATTAAATACAGTAGTGTTCTTATCGGGCGTTTGGAGTATGGAGGGTAGAGGAAAGGAGAGTCATCTTATATGGGAGAAAAGTTGAAAAAGTGTCCAGTTGTATGCGTTAAATAACAGTTCAAAAATCCTCCACAATCGCGCTAGTGGATGCACAGGGTATGGTATGAATGTAGCAATCGTAGATGAATTGAAGTATGCCGAGTTAAAAAATTTAATGTCATTATCGACTAAAGTAGTTAATTATTGAGAACTTCAACAACTTACGTTGTACAAAATATTGTGGTAAATATAACCTTACAGAATTATAACCAAACGTGCGTTTAGTGTGATTTTAGTTCGTAAACAGTAAATAGTACGGTTATTGATATATAAACATTTAATTTTATGAAAAAGTGAGTGAATAACAGAACAGTTATGGGTAAAATTTGTGTTGTGAAAAGTTGTCCAAGTGGACGTAAATCTCAAAACAAAAAAAATATACTCTAACAATATTTGGCGCTTCTTTTGAGAGTTACTTTGATGCAACTGTGGCGCCATCCTAATTTAATACATTTTGACGGACACTTTTTTATATACACAGATGATCCTCCTTTCCTCTACCCTCCATAGTTTGGAGGTAGCTACTCGTTGGGTTTGTTTTGTCGTATGTCTTCAAATACTTTTAAATGGATGTTATGCGAGATTATTGCAAAATAAAGGATACTCGAAAAGTTGTAGTTAGCTTACATATCATGCCCTTACGATATTTTTGTCAAGACGATAAAAAATTTGCATTCCGTTTATTAGTTATATATATTGCAGGGCCCGTATCATTGGTGACTTGTATAGAAACGTCTCCGCATGGTCTGCCTTATTTTTTAGCAGCAACTGACTGTGGAACTGTCAATATGTGTTCTTTGATGGAAAACAGGGTTCTGCTTACATTGGACTGCAGGTGAAATTTCTGAACCTCTATTTCATGAAATTAAATTGGTGAAAATTGTATCAACAGTTAGACGGCCTTCGTAGCGCAGTACTTTGCACGGTGGATTTATAAGACACAGGTCCTGGGTTCGGTTCCCGACAATTTAGATTTTCTAAATTGGTCTGGGTCTGGTTGATAGGAGGCTTCGACCGACGTACCGCCAAGCGATTTAGCGTGTAGAAACCGAAGAGATGAAGATATTATCCTGCCCCTACAAGCTAGCCCGCTTTCATCTTAGATTGAATTATTACTTACCACCAGATGTGATTGTAGTCAAATGCTAACTAGTAATAAATAATTTTTTTTTGTTCTCTGGTTCTATCGGAGATCAGTCGCTATACCATAATCCGATCATATGGCTTTGTTAGTATGTCGTCGCGCACATCCAGTGACGTGGCGTCCCTTCAGCAGTAAGCATATTACTATACTACGTTGGCCAATGGTGTCCTTTTGAGGCGGAATGTACAGTCTCTGACATCTAGTAGTTTGACTGCCAGGCTGTTTTTGTGATTCTCAAGCCTCTCCTGGTAGGCCTCTAGTGATATATTTATCTCATCCTTAACTGGTAGTATAATAAAATGAGTAAAAATCAAAACCAAACTGTTCAATAAAAATTATACTGTTTTAGAAATGGCCCATCGTCGGTAGAAGAAAAGTGTCAATCTGACAGCAAGGGAAGATATGTGGGTACCATTTCAGTTCATACTGGATCATCGGAAAACATAAAACACACCAAGGTCAGCATTATTTCGTTGTTTACTTGACTTTTTGATTTTCTTAACACTGAGGGCTAACGCTAAAACTCGCGCGGGTGCACGCTCGCGTGTGTATAATGAAAAATAGTACGGACAGCGCAGGCGCGTGCGACGGAGCGCGGGCGCGGGTGGCGGGCACACGGCGCGGGCGCCCGCGACGGGCACACGCGAGCGGGTTTGTTTCTACAAATCAGACGAGCGCCGCTAGATGCCACGGTCACACGCGTCGGAGGCTAGGTACAATCATGAACATCGATACAAAGCGCGTAATAATTGAGGTGCAATTTCGGCCAGTATTATGGGATATGGCGAATGAATTATCGAATTCTCCGCTGAGTAACCTACTTGTCAAGAACGGGTTATGCAGTCGACGTTGTTTCCGTTGACGTCTTTTTGCCAAATAATAAATTAGTAAATAATCCATCAAAATGATACTAGCAGCGCTAACTGAGACGGGCGCACGCGACGGGTGCCCGCTCGCGGATTTGTGGCCCGCGGCGGTCGTCCGACGCGTGCGCCCGCGCCCGCACCCGCCAGTGTTTTAGCGTTAGCCCTGATATCCAACAAAAAAGTTGTACCATAATTTTCTTGAAATTTCAAAATGGCAGCACTAATCCAGGAATACGTTTAATCTTAAAGAATAAAAAAATATTTTGATCAATACACGTAGATACTACATAATTTAATTATTCATGTCTCAGTATATTGTCGTTTCATAGCGTGCAAAAATTAAAATTACAATTCTCAGAATATGAAAAAAATACAATTAAAAATATCAGAATAAAAAACATTACATTTAATTACAATATATATAAAAAAAAGTAAAAATAAGCAAAATACATAGATTCACACATGTTTATTAGAATGAGTAGTTTAAATAATAATCATTCACTGAATAACAACATTTTTCCAATAGCCGTGTTTAACTTAACTTAGGACTAACGCTAAAACTCGCGCGGGCGCACGCTCGCGTGTGTATAATGAAAAATAGTATGGACAGCGCAGGCGCGTGCGAAGGAGCGCGGGCGCGGGTGGCGGATCGGGCGCACGCGAGCGGGTTTGTTTCTACAAATCCGTCGAGCGCCGCTGGATGCCACGGTCACACGCGTCGGAAGCTAGGCACAATCATGAACATCGATACAAAGCGCGTAATAATTGAGGTGCAATTTCGGCCAGTATTATGGGATATGGCGAATGAATTATCGAATTCTCTTCCGAGTAACCTGCTTGTTAAGAACAGGTTATGCAGTCGACGTTGTTTCCGTTGACATCTTTTTGCCAAATAATAAATTAGTAAATAATCCATGGTAATCTTCTCGACACCACTGTACACGCTCGAGATCAAAATGACAGCGTTAACTGAGACGGGCGCACGCGACGGGTGTCCGCTCGCGGATTTGTGGCCCGCGGCGGTCGTCCGTCGCGTGCGCCCGCACCCGTCCGTGTTTTTGCGTTAGCCCTTAATATTTTGAATCTTTGACGGTATTTTTGATGAGTTTCTCACGAAGACGTCGATCTGGCGACTAATTCCTATATGTCTTCCATTGTTAAGATAAAATAGTAAAGATAACAGCATAGAAAGTGTACTCACCTGTGGCATGAGAAAGATTTAATTATTTTTCCAGTTACAGTTACCCATAACAAGCGTCGCCTGGTTGCATCCGAACCCGTTCTGTATCACTGCAACAATCGACACAAGTATACTTGTATGGGAGCTGACGCATAGTGATATTAAAGCCAAGGGTAAAGGCGATGGAGTCGCGTGTACGACTAATGGGAGGTCTCTGGTGAGTATACTTTTTAATATTAACGAGATATGTGTATGTGTCTGTCTGTGGCATCGTAACTCCCAAACGGATGTTAATGCGGTTTTTTTTTGTTTGAAAGGTATATCAGTCGAAAGTGTTCTAAGCTGTGTTTGGTGGAAATCGGTTCAGGTCTTCAAGGTCATCAGGTCGTTTGTTAGGTGTGACAGAAATGTTACACGCTCAGTTTGCTTGAAAGCATGTGTGTGATCTGACATTTGAAACACTAATGTCTTCTGGAACCACTGCGCTGGTCTGATGATAAGGCTCGAAGGTAGGAGACGTAACCCTGGTCTACCTTTTTAGTAAACCCATCGAGTTTGGGCTCGTTGAATTTGTCTTGACTGGTCTTTTCATGTTTCTAATTGACGAGGAGCTGATGCTGGTAATGGGATGTGGCATATGAAACCCTGGAATGCCGGAATGAAATGGGTATACTGTGGTTGCGCAGCCGACTGTATTGAAAAAAATTGGGTTGTGGGGACGAAGCTGAGTTTACGATGATAGTTGGACTTGGAGGGAAACGGAGTTGGAAATTTGCCAGCACTAACTTTAATTCTCGTCGCGGCGTGGCGTGTTGGCGATTTTCTTCTCGGCTCCACCCGCGGGTGTGAAGATCTCCTTTTGTTGATTTTCTTACTTATTTGCGTTGCGGTTTCTCCAAAAAACTTAATGCGGTTAAAAAGCGTGTCATATATGCGGGGATTACACGGACGAAGGAATGACAGTTACACATTTTTCTTTGCCATAGCTTCTTGTCACAGACTAAGTGTACGTTCACACGGCGTCGAGTGTTTCTCTACCGAATCGGTTTTTTGCAGGATTCGGTTTAGTGGCATAAGTATTTCAATGAAGGAGTTCACACATGCATTCGGTTTCAAGACACGACAAAAAAGCCGAATCTTGCTGAAGTTGACATTCGATTTTGCGACTACAAACCGATCCGGCGATACTGCAAAATGCAGATCCGATACAGTGGTATAGGGCATTCAATACATGCGTTCATACGATACACGCAGGGGTAGATTCGGTTTTTTGTCGGATCTTGAAACCGAATGCGTCGCACAAGCTGGGAAGGAGGGGTGGGCGGGAGGGACACACTGCACGTGCGCTTGCCAGTCGCCAGTTCTTTTCGCCCGCTTTGACTGACCGCTCGCTATGACGACGAAAAATATAAACGTTGAAAATTTAATTACTCTTGTCCAAAATCGGCCAGTTTTATGGGACAAAACTCTCGAAATATACAAGGATAAAAACTTGAGAACTGCTGGCTGGCGAGAAATATGTATAAATTTGAATGAAGATTTTGAAGAAATGGAGGAGAAAAACAGGCAGGATTATGGTAAGTTTGTAATTTTTTAAAGTAAACAGGTGTATTTGTACATTAGCAGTGTGTTACAAAATTAACGTTAGATTGATTCGTCTTGCCAAGGCACAGCTCCTGCTGTAGAAATAAAATAATTTGTGAATTCAGATCGTATAACATTAGCACATCGTCCACCTCGTGTACTATTTTGTTCATAGCCAATGAACACGTTAGCCACTGATGATACATTGCTTGTTGTTTCTATGTTCGACTGTACACCTTCCATATCTATTATAAAATTATGAAGTACAGTGCAAGCCTTTACAATCGATATTGCTGTGCTGGTATCAACATCCAGTGGACGATGAAATATTCGCCACTTGTTAGCTAATATCCCAAAGGCGCACTCAACATAGCGTCGAGCTCTGGTTAATCTGTAGTTATATATTCTTTTGTTTCTATCCAAATGGTTTCCGCCGTAAGGTCTCATCAAATGTTGATGCAAGCCAAAACCTTCATCGCCTATTACTACAAACGGAATCGATAAATCGGAATCGTTTGTCAGTGGACATGCTGCCGGTAATTGCAAATCACCATCTATTAGTTTTTTCCAAAAAGTACACTCCTTGAATATTGTCGAATCGCATTCTTTTCCATACGAGCCCACACAGATGTATGTAAATTTATAATATGAATCAACCACTGCTAATAATACGATGGAAAAGAAATCTTTGTAATTCATAAACATGGAACCACTGTTGTTTGGCTTTTTTATCCTAATATGTTTACCGTCCACTGCACCAATGCAATGGGGAAAGTTTGCTCTAGTATTAAATCCATTGGCGATATATTCCCAGTCAGATATTGTGTTGGGTAATGTCATAAACTCCCCATGCAAATTGTTCCAAATAGCATTCGTTACTTCCTTAATAATGTTACTGATCGTAGACACTCCGACTCGGTAGGCGTAATGTAAATCCTTGTATGAACACCCAGAAGCCATATATCTGCAAGTAAATTTAATTATATTTTTCAGCTAAATCGATCGTAAAGAAGTGGACTAATATTAGAGACAGCTGGATGAGGAGTATTAATGAGAAAAAGAAATCAAAAAAATCAGGATCGTCTGCGACATGTCCGAGAGCCTACGTTTATCATCGTCAAATGTTGTTCTTAAAAAAAATTGTGTCGCCAGCTGACACACATGATAGTGCAACTATTGTTACACCAAACCCAGCAGACGATAGTACAGCCGCTACAGTTACATCAGATGTTACCCATGACAGTGCGATGGCTCTGGACAATTTATTCGGTGAAGATGTCGCAAATAATCAAGATGCTACAGATGAAAGTCAACAAGAAAGTAATAATGAAAATTTAGTAGGTGGTTCGAAAAGAAAAAAAAGCAGACCATCGAGGCAGAATTTAAACGTGTTTGATAAGAAAATGAGTGAGTTTATAGATTATCAAATGGAATGCAAGAAGAAAGAAGAAATGAAAGAAGACCGTAATTTGTTTTTCTTTAAAAGTCTACTTCCATCATTGGCAACGCTAAACGATAATCAAACATTAGAATTTCAATCAGGCGTCTTAAATTTATTGCAAAATATAAAGAACCGAAATGAATGGTCTCCTGCACACTCATCAACATACAACTATCAACCAAATGTGGCACAATCACAAGGCTATTTTACATCGCAGTACCAAGCATCACCAGAGTCTCAAAGTATTCAATCGAATGCTTCTGATTTACCAGACTTTCATAATATGTAGTTGGGAAACTTCAAACTGTGTACCTACCAAGCGATTGTCTATAATATCTTAATCATATTTTTAATAAATAATTTAATTATAATAAAATACAGTATTTCAATCTTACCTTATACATATCGCTAATTTTTCTTCTGGTCTAATGCTTTTCCTCATATTTGTATCACGCTTTTTCAAATCTTTTTCCACTTTTTTCAAAAGATTATCAAATGTAGGTATAGTCATTCTAAAGTAGTTAAAAAATTTTTGTGGATCATTTCTTAACTGCTGCATTAGAGTTGTAAAGGCACCAACTGTTGATCTTCTTTGTACTATTGGGTTTAACCACAATCTTTTTCTACGACGCTGACGGCGATAATACCAGTATAGTATAGCAAGACTGTTCACGTCCATCGCTTCCAAATCAACGTGAGGAACTGTGCGCGCTCTTGCTAATAAAAGCCGGATGGTGAGTTCACACGAGATCCCGATACGAGGCCGTCGGATACGGCCAAGCAAGATGTGCTGTGTGAATACAACATTCGGTTTTTCCAGATCCGATGAAAATAAGATTCGGCAAATCGTGTCTCCGTGTGAACCAACTATAACAAGATAATAAATTAGTGCCAGCATGAATAAGAGAGGAATTGTGAAAGGAATTGGCGCAACCAAACTGATTTATGTTTTTGCTGAAGAATAACCAAAGTTTAATCTTTATTTGTGTCGGGGGTTTTTTAATTTTTAATTTATTACTTATTAGTACTGCCGTGAACTCGGCTATAGTGTTCGTGTTGTTTTTTTATTAATTTGTGCGAAAAATATCTTTGATTGAACTGGGATCTTCTGGCGATTTTACTAATGAAATGATTTCTTTGACAACATTTATTAGAGCGTCTTTTATCTTTGTTTTGTTAAATCGGCACGTTCTTTATTTATTTTCTAGCAGATCTCGTATTTTTTCCAACTTATCTACCGGATTTTCTAGTTCTTTAATATAAGTTAAACTAGACTTCCTTACTGCCTTCATTCTTCCTAACTTGCTCTTCATTTCTTCATATTTTGATATATAAATTCTATAGATTTGTTTAATTCTTCAATTTGACATTCTATTTTTTGGAGACTTTTCTACTTTAAATTACTTTAAATTTTTGTTCTTGCTTACTATTAGTGTTAGATATCTATCATAAATAAGCATGGGACATCATCACGTGTCTCTTCCCTGTTCCTTTTGAAGTGGTCTGACACAAACGATGACGCGGTATCGGAATCGTATGATTTTGTTTGCGCCGAGCGGTCAAGTGGCTTTGTGGCCAACGCGTGCTCTAAGAAAAAAAAACAATATATACATTTGACTATAAATAACGTGGCACTATCTGGTGGAAACTACAAATTGGCAATTTTAATGCTTTCGTTTGATTGGGACATACCTAATTATTGAGTTGTGTTTCAGTATTCAAACATAATTATAGCGCCTTACCGCTAGGCCACGATCCCGATGATGTCGGTGCCAAAATTTTGCTTTGATATTATGTTTTTGATATCCAGACACTTTTCAATAAAAACTAAAAATGAATCATTATTTGTATAAAGCCATGATCGCTATTGATCATGAATTTTGAACGAATTGAACATTAATATAATAATTATCATTCTATTGTAGCTTCCTGTAGGGTAAAACCTCCCTTTTTGTAGGAGATTGTATATGGAACACAGATCCACAACCTTGCTTTATTGTTGAATCTAGTGTTGAGTTGACGGATTACATTAATATATTTCTTTGATCATTTCAGGCGCTGCTGACGAAGAAAGGCGACGTCCAAGTGTATAAACTGACTGACTCTAAGGATAGCTGTTTGGAGTTGTTTCAAAAATACGTTTCAATTTTGTAGATTTTATAGAATTGGAAATAATATAATGCAGTATAAATACATCGTGGTTCTTAATTTATCTTAAGAATACATACATACATAGCATCACGCCTCGTTCCCATAGGGGTAGGCAGAGACTACATCCTTCATTTGCCGCGGTCCTTGCATACTTCCTTAGCTTCTTCCACTCTCATTAATCCTTTCATACAAGTTCGTCGGTTTAGGGTACTCGCCACCTGGCCATTATTTAAAATGTCCTGAATTTGGTCCAGGAACATTCGCCTAGGTCTTCCCCTTCCAACATTTCCATGCACATAAACCTCATAAATCTCTTTTGTTGTCCTAAAAATAAATAAAATAAAAAAGCCGTTTATTCTCAAACCTCTTAGCATTTCACAATTTGTTGTTAGTAGGTTAGTACAAAGTAATAATAAAAAAATTAAAGTTAGTGTGTTAGTAGGTTGGACGTATTAAGAATAGTTATGAGATAAGAGCACCTTCTAGGGAAAAAGCCTAACCCATCCTTTTCCATTTCTCCCTTTCCTTTGCTAGAGTCATCCACTCCTTGCCTTCTGTTTTTATAATTTCATCAGTCCATTGTTTGATAATACTACCGACATTCCTTTTACCTTCGTTGTCGCGTGTATGAAAGTGCCCCACGTGCGGGGCACTTTCATACACGCTGTGGGGCAGATTCATACATGTGAAAAAATACACAAATTGAGTGTGAAATGTTTAATTATATATCGAAATCTAATAATAAAATAATACTAAATGAAAAAGAGAATAACATAAATGTAGGTAGTTTTGTTTTTATAACAATGAAGAACCTTAACAAACCTAACAGTCTTTCTGATCAGTCATATCAGTATTTAAATATCTATTACATACCTATTTAGTAGTAGTATCAACAATCAACAATTTTAATCACAATTCTTCAATGTTCTTTACTAATAAACTTGAAAAGTAACTATAATAAAATAAAATCCTTACAACAGGTAATTATATTAACGAACGTTATAAAAAGAGAGATCTTTGTTAAAACTTAAAATACTAGCAGTTCTAGCTGTCTTGGCTGATTGAGGATCCGGCAATATCGAAACTATATCCGATAGATCTACTGATGCTTCATCTTTCACATCTAGAAATACAAATTTCATAGACGATCCCAGTTTCTTTCTCAATCGAACTGTAATGTTTGATGATTTGTCCGACATAGTAAATAACAGACATTGTTTTTTCAAATTTTACGAGCACATAGCCATTGTCTTTGACATTTTCAGGGTTAACAGGCTCTTCATATTCGTCTTCTTCTTCGTTTTCGTCATGAAAGTCGCAAGGTGAAGTAGAACTTTCTCTTAGTAGCGATAGTGAAACATCTGTTTCACTATCGCTACTGATTGTTTCAATTTCTTTGGTTTTCATTCTTTTTGGTTTATTTGATTTCTCACAATCTTTATTTAATAAACTCAACGCTCTCTTTATTTCTCTTGCTTTACTTTTCCGTTCCTTTTCTAATCTCTTCATCTCTTTAATTTTTTCCAAATCTTCGATTCTAGTCTTTTCAGGCGTGTCTGTATAAATTCTTGATTTTCCTAGTTGTCGACTTTTTTTTATTTGTATGCGTTTTTGAACTTTCGGAAAAGGTCTTATCATTTCTGGCGTCTTCAACACTTTGGAAGATGGTGCAGGGTTATGAAAATCTATCACTGTTGATGTAAAATGTTGTGAAAGTAAGGAAGGCGAAACATCTCTTGACAAAGTCGATGGTGTTCGAGTATGAAGATCACCAAGTTCAGCACTAACTGTAGCAAGCTCATCTCCTACTATTGCTAGCTCCTCACCATCAGTGATTTCATTGGTAGTTGTTATAGGATTTTAATGATACACTTGAACCGATGCAAAGTCATCATCATTGAAAATCAACTTATTAAAAGGCCATATTCCGGTTTTCTCATAGGCACTGGTGATATTTCTACCATTGAACGACTCTAAATAAGGTATCATTGTGAGTTTTGGGATATTATAAATACTAAGTGTTTTTCCTGGGTCGGAAACGTGCCAGTCATTAAATTATTTTTAATTTTATTTTAATGGACCAAATACATCTAGCGGTTGTAGGCGATGATTCGTATGAGGAGGAAAGGAAAGGCACACAATCCCGTTGTCACGGTAGTAATTGATTGCATCTATAGAAATGTGACTTTCATGATTGTCACATAAAAGCAATATTGGATTTTCTTTCGAACATAACGTGTGTTTCGAGATGTGCTTTAGAACTTCAACAAAAATATTAGAATTTATCCAACCACTTCTCGTAGCTACACCTAAGGAGCCTTCTGGAGCACCTTCTAAGAAGTGGTCTTTATAGTGCACTCGAGGGAAGATGAATAAGGGTGGTATAGTATTTTCACTGGCTGAAACAATCCCACCAAATGTGACCAGTTCTCCTCTTTCGGCAGAAACTATTTGATCTACCTGTTTTTGAGTCTTGTCAGCAAATATTTTTGGTGTACTCAAAACAGTTGAAATATCAGACTCGTCGTAGTTAAAAATACGATAGGCAGTAAAATTATGTTTGCGGTATATACTTTCCAGGTTCTGGAAGAAATCATTCACTGCCGTTTTGTTGAAACCGAATGATCTAGCAGCGCTAGTATTTTCAGGTTTACGTAAACTTAAATATTTATGACGTTTTCGGAAACTTGCTAACCAGTCTGCTCCGGCCACCTCATTATTATTCCAACTTGCATGATATTTTATTATATTATTAGCCTTTGCGAATGCTGAACTTGTTTTATCTTTTCTGAACAATCTGTGCTTTCTTTTGGAAATTTTGTATTTATTTATTTTTCGGGATCTTAAATACTATATGCCGGTTATAGACGATCTATGGAGATACTTACTTGTTTTCCTGGAAATTGTGTGACGTAAACCCTAGTCCTTTTTTGTAAAACGGTATGGCTTGAACATTGTCTGTGTTATACGAAAGCCGATTGTTTTTATAGTAATGCTTAACGTTATGGCTCGAAGCTGTTGAGTTTCACCTAGACTTGCCAATGCGTCGTCCTCTCCAGAGGTGCCAACAAACAATTTCTTTTTAGATATCTTCCTCGTCTCCTCTTGATAAAGAAAGAAAGAAGGAAAAATCTTTATTAATGCAATTATGCCACACATCACAACTTGTTTATAAGTCGCCAGGACAATACCCTGCGATGTGTGGCACAACCCAGAAAAAAGACCCAGCTCAGCATATAGATGCATGATCTAAAAAAAACATGCAACACTGATTTTCAGCTAGGCCCTAATCAAGGTGCCGCCACGCACAATAAATGATAAATTTTCAATTTTTAGTAGACCACATTGCAAATCTCAATAATAGAGGTTTCTCATTTATCCAGGTCTCACTTAACCAGGTTTCACTGTATAATATGTTTATTTCATAAAATTATGTACCAATGCGATATTACTGAAGGAAGATCATTTATATATAAAATAAATAAGAGCGGGCCTAAAACACTCCCTTGTGGCACACCCTACGGAACTAAAACATTTCTGTTAAACTATTAGCTCATAATTTACTTATTTCAGTAACATGAAATCGGTCAGTACGATAAGACTCTAAAAGATCTAATACATTCCCTCGAATACCATATGTATATAATTTGTGATCAACAAAGTCGAAAGCTTTCCTCATGTCCATGTACAAAGCGGCTACACGTACTTTTCTATATACACAAGTCATACTGAGGAGTTCATAGATTCGCTTTGCATATTAAATAGTTGTCTTCGGTAACATCATACATTTCATTGACAACATATGTTGTGCTTGATAAAATGTCTGGTTTGGAAATTTCAAATAATTTTATATTATTTGCTCTAAAAGATAGCCAATCTCTCTCTAAATGTTCTATTCTAACTTCTATATATTCATTGTTAAGTCTTTTTTTAGGAGTTTTCTTAAAATTAGGTAACCCCCTTTTAATAGAATTGACTAAATCGGACTGTACAATTAATAAACCTTCCATTTTAAACTAAAATTACAATTAACTTAAAGTAACTGATAACTAATTAATCTTCCAAATTCTTTGACACTAACAATTTATGCAGTAATATTTAACACACGTGTCATATTGACGGCTGTCAATGTGATTTGAACTCCTGTCCTTTGGTTGATCTGCTCCTTGTTGACCTCCTGGTAGCGCCCTCTGCCGGCGCCTTCCGTCGCTGTATCGCGTACTCTGGCATCTGCAGCAATTCACTGCGAGTACGGTGTGTGATCTCTGACCACTTGCCTCCAAAATGTCCTCGGTCATCCGGCTCGTAGGACCAAAATGTGTATAGCCCAAACCCATTCTACTTGGGATTAGGTTTCTATAAATGAAACCACAAGCCTTGATCTGGGTATAGATATATTGAACTCGCGACACTGTGACATACCGGCAAGTACAACCAAGTAAACAAGTCAACTTATGAACAAATCAAAAATCAACAACGATACATACAAGTTCGCGGCTTAAATGAAACGCTAGTGGACAATCTATAGCGCCAGCAAAGTGTACAGTAGCGCCATCTAGTTCGACCATGGTAAACTGCTGTATCTTAAACACTGTCCAATGGAAAAAGACCATGGTTGAAGAATATGGCTGACTGACAAAATACAAGACGAGGACCTTGACAGATCTTCCTCCTATCAAAATCATCCTATATCCTTGACGATCTCCGTGGCGCAGTGGTATGCGCGGTGGATTTATAAGACGGAGGTCCTGGGTTCGATTCCCGGCGGGGCAGATTGAGATTTTTCTTAATTTGTCTTGGTCTGGCTGGTGTAAGGGTTCCGTCTTGGCTAGTTACCACCCTACCGACAAAGACGTATCGCCAAGCGATTTAGCGTTTCGGTACGACGTCGTGTAGAAACCGAAAGGGGTGTGTATTTTCGTCCCACTCCTAACAAGTTGGCCCGCTTCCATCTTAGACTGCGTCATCACTTAACATCAGGTGTGATAGCAGTCAAGGACCAACTTGTAATAAAAAAAAGGCTTTGCCCGCTAATGCGTGATGACTAAAACCAAGTCAGATCACGATGGTAACATTGTACGATACAAGGCTAGACTTGTAATAAAAGGTAATGTTCAGCGAAAGGGAACAGACTATGAAGAAATTTATTTACCTGTAGCAAAGTACACTACTCTGCGCTACTTGTTTGCTCTGGCTGCTAGATATAATCTTGACATTGATCAGACGGATGCTGTGTCAGCATTTTTACAAGGAGAAATAAATATAAGAGATGTATATGGAGCAACCAGAATTATATAATAAAGGTTCACAAGTATGTTATTTACACAAATCTATTTATGGCCTTAAACAGGCAATTAGACTTTGGAACAGAAAACTTAATAAAGTCTTACTTGAAATAGGGATGTTGCAATGTAAAACAGGCCCATGTGTTTATTTTGGCAAAAAGAAAAGTACACATTTATTGCTGTTTGGGTTGATGACCTGATTCTCTTCACATCTCAATCATCCGTCAATGACAAGATTAAAAAACAATCAAAACTCAACTTTGATATGAAAGATCTTGGGAGTGTCAGTCAATGTAAAGGGTTACACATAATAAGATAAAATTATTATTATAAAAACAAAAAATAAGCAGTCAGCTTAGAAGTTATGAACTGAAAAGAGAAAAACAAGGATCACTATATCTATACAAAATTCTAAATACTTTATGGGGATACAAGTGGGGACAAAATACTTTATTTCTGCGGGGAAAGAAAGATCTACCAAAACTACGTTTGTCCCCGCCTGTAGCACCATAAAGTATTTAGAATGCTAGTTGAGCAATAAACGATTATGCAAAGCGGTAGTAGTGATAGTGAGTCCGATCTTGACAAATCCCCAGAAAGAAAGAAGAAAGCAGTGAGCAAAAATTTATTGACTCTTGGCTCGACGATGAAAAGTTTAGTGGATGGCTCGCAAAAAGTAGAAAAGGTAACATATTTTTACTGCTCTGCATGCGACTGTGATCGTAAACGCGGAATTCAAGAATTGACGCGACATACAAATTCAACAAAGCACCAAAGAAGCTGTAGAAAAATGCAAAAGCAACCTAAGCTTACGTCTTTATTTGCATCTTCATCAAAATCACAGGAACCGAAGCAAATGGCAAAAGCCGGCGAAATCAAACTAGCATGTTTTATTGCGGAACATAATCTTGCATTTAATGTGGCCTCACATATCTAACTAATTTAGTAAAATCGGTGTGTCCAGATTCAAAAAATGCTGAACATTTGTCTATGAGCCGAACAAAAGCTCTATCTATTGTAGTAAATGTGACAGGAAAAACCGCCGAAGAAAACTTGATAAAAAAATTAAGAGAAAAATTTTTTAACAAAAAATAGAACCGACTCAAAACGCACTAAAAAGTAAAAAATAACTGTGTCATTTAGTTGCTTTAATTTACTTAAGCATATCTATGAAGTCGGTGCCAGCCAAGTTTAAGGAACATTTATTTTACGTAGTAAAGCAGTTTGTGGGTTCTAGGTAACGTCCTTGAAAGTAGAAACCTTGGCTGGCGCCGACTCCTAGATATACTTAAGTAAATTAAAGCAACTAAATGACACAGTTATTTTTTACTTTTTAGTGCGTTTTGAGTCGGTTCTATTTTTTGTTAAAAAATTTTATTTCGTACTTTTTAGTGATTTATCGCCACGTACCGTACTCGTATTATACTGTCATAGTATATTATATGGCACTAGTAGCCAAAAAGCTACCGATACCGAGTCAAAAACCGAAATCGCTTTAAGCGTGCCTCCAAAATTTGAAGAGTTCCTTCGATTTCCTCAGGATATCATCAGCTGATCCTAACATGAGGATAATGGGACCACCTTGGATGTATGCCCTTTCTAATAAAAAAAGAATTATCAAAATCGGACAACACTGTAAAAAGTTATGCGTGGTCATACATAAAAAAAAAACAAATATACGTGTCGAATTGAGAACCTCCTCCGTTTTTTTTCGTCGGTTAAAAATGAGTTTGCATTGCTGGTAGATGAGAGTACTGATAAGTCGACAATCAAGCATTTAGCTTTATTAGCGAGGATAGTCAACACACATTATGAAGTAGAAGATAAATTTCTAACTTTGATACCGATCACCGACGGCTCAGCGAAAGTTTTGTACACAAAAATTGTTGAGTATTTTAATGAGAAAGAAATTCCATACAAAAATAATTTGTTAGGATTTGCTGCTGATGGCGCCAATGTCATGTTCGGCGCAAATAACTTGATGATCACTCATTTGAAGAATGACGTCCCTAATCTTTTCACTATAAAATGTATATGCCATTCATTTGCGCTTTGCGCATCAAACGCATGCGAAAAATTGCCGAGGGGTCTTGAAGATTTTTGCCGCAAAGTTTTCAATCACATCCAAAATTCACCGAAGCGCATCGATGATTTTAAAACTTTTCAGGCGTTTACAAATGTAAAACCAAATAAATGTTACATCCTGCACAAACCAGATGGCTATCGTTAAATAAAGTCGAGAGTAGATTGTTGGAACAACTTCCAGCTATAAAATTATATTTCCAATCAGCAGTGCCTCTCGTCTTCGTCTTCTTTCTGCCCAAAGCATTTTGACAAAAGCCATGGAACCGACAACCGAATTATACTTGGAATTTCTACGATTTGCTTTACCAACATTCACAGATTTGAATAAAGAAATGCAGGCAGAAAAACCAAAGTTGTACTTATAATATGATCAGATCTACGCAGCATATGTGACAATTTTAGAATGCTTTATACAACCGGTTTATTTGGAACTAACAAAAGAAGAGATAAATAAAGCCAAAGCTATCTTAAATGCTAAAGAACATAAAATATTAAGTGTTGATGTGAATTACGTAGGAATCCATTTGCCGTTATTAGAAACATATGTAGGAGGAATGGTACCAAATTTAATTCGTTTGAAGAGAGATACTCATCAAGAGTTATACAACGAGAAACTGTCAAATTTTTACACGAAATGTAAAGAGTTTTACATTGAGGCAGCAGCCCAAATCAAACGAAGATTTCCTTTCGGTGATAAAGAACGTCAGGCACTGAAGTGTTTGCAGATGCTGAACCCTCAAGTGATTTTAAGTCATGAGCTTAACAATAAACATATAACTTCAATTTCTGAATTATTATATTATTTCCCAGGTATTTGTCCAGAAAATATAACAGAATTAGATAGAGAATGGAAAACCCTTCGCAAGACCAAGGTTGAATTTAATGCGACTGAGACACCCAGTGTAGAAGAATTTCGGTAGCATGTTTCTAAATTGAAAAAAGGCGATGGCTCTGTGATGTTTCCACTGTTATCGACTTTGACCAGAAAGCTTCTATGTTTGTCGCACAGTACTGCTACGGTAGAACGCTTGTTTTCATGCATTAATCTTATGAAAACTAAGCTAAGAAATAAACTTTCTACGACAACAATAAAAGGTACCTTGCACACCAAGTCAGAAATTAAAAATTGTTTCGAGTTCAATGCGACGAATGACCATTTAAAAAAATTCAATCAAAATATGTACGATTTCAAGAATAAAGATGAAACGGAAAATTAAGAAGACTTTCAAATTGAAAATGAAATTGTAGCTAGTGGTAATATTGAATAACATGTTTATCTGCTGATTCGCTACTATTTCATTGTGTTGCATAATATTCGACATAATTGTATCTTTATGATTAAAACTTCGAGAATCACATGATTTTTCATGTTTTTAATTGCCTCTCTAAAATTTATTCTATATTTTATAATCATTCAATGATAAAAATATTAAGCTGTAGATTTACTGTTTTTTAATTTGATATTTACAGTTTTCTACAGTTTTTTTTGAGAATTTCTACAGTTTGGCTCTATGCTGGGGTTGGCAACACTGTTGCTGTTTGTGAGTTGTTTGTACCTTGCTAATAAAATAATAATTTTTAACTTTGTAATTTTAGCAAGAACACTATTGTGCCCGGTTGCAATAAAAGAACAGGTGACGTCTTGGACTTACGAGAGAGTACAGTATCATGCTTAACCCATACTAACTTATGTTTTTTCTCGAGAGCCTTATCGCGACACTGTCGAAATAATATTTTATTAACCAGCGTTAAATTTATAATATATAGTATGAGATTGTCTACTTGAGTCGATTTTGCTCGTGTCCACTCTCTTTTTCGCGAGATACGCGGCGATAACACTGTCTCGCATTACCTTGTAAACTTTACTATGATGTTTTTAGGGCGGGTGCCGGTGAATTGAGACTATACTTAACGGTGTTATGGGTAATTTTATTTCATGCCCCAAGTGGTACAAATATATCAACAAATTTTTACCGGATTTTTACCGGTAGATTGGATGTCTTCACATTGCATTGTCGTGCCTGCTGCTCGTAGAATCTATCACGGCACTAAGCGATTGAATTTGTTCTTAGCATTCCATTAACGAAACTTCGGCGGTTCACTCACCAACGACTCGGCGCACTCTGCTGTTCGTGGGCACGGCGGTGTTACTAAGAAAGTGATGAGCCGGTGGTCGCTCGACGAGGCGCAATAGTGGACACGCCACTCGTGCACCCGTACACTCCTAGTAGAGAGGGTGACATCTATGTTTGACTCACCGTTGGGTCCACTGAAAGTGAAAGGCCCACCCTCAGTGTTCCCAACAGCGAGGCCCCTCGATGAGATGAACTTTTCAACGCTACTCCGACAATGCTCAGCCTCAGCGCCCCTCCCCACAAGATTTCGCTTGCTATGCCATAGCGGCGAGTGCGCGTTAACATCTGCTCCGATAATAAGGTTGCACGTATTCCCGTGTTACGTGAAGACGATCCAGGACTTCGTCCAGGTGCACGAAGTGGCCGTCCACACTCTCCGAATACTGGAAGTACGCAGAAATGAGTACGCACTCCCAGCCTCCCATTTTTACGGCGGCGGTCATGCAGTGCCGGTTGGAAAGATATGGCAGGGCTGCCACGCCGATTGCACGCGAGAAATCCCCGCCTTTGCTGCGTCTCCCTGCTGGACGAGTGCCAGGCCTGGCTACGCCTAATTTCGTTCTTCGCAACGCACAAGTCATAGTTGGTGGTTGCGACGGACCTGTCCTCCGCATATCTGCGCGCCGGGCAGTCTTTCGACGCTGTCATGTGATAGGCTGCTTCCGCACGTCCAAACTTGTGGCATGTAGCGCATCTTATCTCCGTTGCCTTGCATACCGACTTTTCGTGACCCATGTCACCACATTTCCCGCACGTAGCGGCCGCAGGCCTGCAATACTGCTGGCACTTGTGGCAGCAAGTCATGATTTCAATGGACTGCCACCCTACATAAATGTGTCCTTTTTTGATTAGGGCGTCTCGGAGCGCTGGAGAACATTCCAGCACAATCGATACGTTTGTAGACTTTAGGGGACGACCTTAGGTTCTGGTCGTAGATAGCGGCAAAAACATTTTTCTCAGCGGGGGGTCCCCATCCACGTTTCGCAAGCACAATCTTGGTGACCGTCGTTTAGGGTGCGACTCTTCGGCAATTTTTATTTTGTTTGTCTGATCGAGAGCTGGGTAAAATGGCGTGGGTAAAAAGGCGAGCACTGGTCCGCTCGGCGGTATGGGAACCGGCTCCGCCCGTTTCCCTAAACGTAGCGTCGAAGAGTAGAAATATTAGAGTGTCTTTTCAGGAAAGCCTTGAACCACACATCTCCCGGTTTGTTGTCTCAGAAATAGTTGGGTCTCGGATTATGTTCCAAAAAATTGGAATTGTATTACAATTGTATCCTCCTTCTTTCTTGGGAAACCACGCTTTGATAGTTGTATGATGAAGTCACATAAACTGTTTGCTTCAGCTAGAGTAGCACTGGATCTGGTCCAGATTTTAATTTTGTGTCAGGATTTTGAATTTTAATTTGGAGGCTACTTCTAGGCACACCAATTTTTTTTGCTGCCTGTCGAATTGAACCCTCTTTATTTTCAATAAATTCAGAAGCCTTATCTATTGTCTCTAGTTTTTTCGTTTTATCTATTGTCGTTTTTAGATATTTTACTAACATTTCAATGAACTGTAAAAAAATAAGAAAGTAGTAACTGGCCACAAACTGGCCACCTATGACAGTACCAGATTAGAGTCAACTAATTCTTCTAAAAAATACACAATATGCATCCGTATGAACAAAATAAAAATGTGTGCGTGTACTAGCGTACACTCGTGAAACTAACTAACTTATCAACATTCAAGTATTAGAAAAAATTGATACTAGTATTGAAAAATACAATCAAAAACTGAGGTTAATTTTAAATAACGTGGAAAAATAAATACCATAATTACACCTCAGTATTAGAAAAAGAGATATAATTACTGACTTTTTTTAGAAATTCACTAGAATTAGAATTAAAATAAACCCTTTGATTTTGCTGATCACTTCAATATAACATATATATATTTATCACGTCACTATAGAGCAACTATACTATCAAAAAGTAGAGTTATTTTTAAAGAAATTTGAACAACAGATAAAACTTTAGTAACTGGCATACGTCGCCAATAACTAAAAACATGCAAAAAATACTTCAGTAACTAGCAACGCTCTCAATTACGGCATATTTTAGATTTTCAAATCAAATAATTTATTTGCCAGATTGTTATATACAGTATAGATGGTACAAATACATTAAATGTGTGGAACAATCAGCTATATTTTGGCATGCAAATAATAGTAGGTACATTTTTTTTTATTTTATTTATTTAAAAAAAGGCAACAATATTACACACAGAAATTGTATACATATAAAATAATTATAAGCTCAGCTAACAAGATTTATAACATCTATTACTGGCGAGTACAATAATTTTAGAAATTTCAATACGAATTAAAACAAAATAAAACACTATGAAATTATGAGTACATAAAAAGAAACTAAAAAAAACACAATTAAAAAGAAACCTACGTAAGCAGCGAATAACGATACGACGAAAGCCGATTACTTTGGAACCAAAAATGTTTATATTGTGATTCTTCTGATGCAGAGAATTAAACTGGTAACAAATTCGATTAATGCAAAAATGACTTATAAGTTAGAAAAACATTTATGTTCTCAAATAAAGAAAACACATTAAACTACTTATTATCTAAACAATACTTAAAATGTATCTATGTTAATAATTGTTACATTTCGTGTTTAATGACATTATGCCATCTAATGATCAGATTACTGGCGGTTCCAAGCTGAATAGGTATAGTTGACACATTTTTAACTGAATCTTCGGGACGGCCGGTCGTAGTAAAAAAACAATGAAAAAATTCAATCAATGCAACAACAATGGGGCGACGAAGTGTCGGCAAACTTAGCTTGACTAGGATGTTTTGTTTGAAACTTCTGCCCCGTGGCAATCAAGGCGGCAAACTCTAGTTTAATTGCGTCACGCTCCTCGAGTTCCTCATACATCTCAGAAGCATTTAAAACCTCAATCTGATTTTGCAACTCCACGACAATGTTACCTGAACTCTCAATTTTTCCTAACTGAATGTTTAATTTCGTTAATTCTACTTCATGTAGGGACTTTAAAGACTCATGGAAAATTTCGAAAGTTAATCAATCTTTCTTTATTTGAGCTAAGTTTAAGTTAAATTGCTTCAATTTCGCTTCAGACGTCGTTAAAACACTAGTTATTGCGTACTAAATAGAACTATAAACACAACACGTAAGTTATAAAATGCTAACGTAAATAATATGATCGATTTCAAAGCAAATCAAACAATATTCAAATTAATAAAGTTTTATTATGTAATAATTTTTTTTTATTGACCACAAGTTGGTTCTTCACTGCTATCACTCCTGATGTTAAGTGAAGAAGCAATCTACTCGTAAGATAGAAGCGGGCTAACTTGTTGAGAGTAGGATGAAATCCATACCCTTTTCGGTTTTACACGACATGCTTATAAATCCACAGCGCATACCACTGCGCCACGTAGCAGTTATGTAAAAATTTAACGTCGTTTCTTTTTCACTGTCCTCTGAAGACAAAAGAAGACGCAATAGTATCTTTCTGTATAAACGTTTTAAAGTTACAATGATACTTAAGTCCATTGGTTGCAATTGCAATGTCGATGTTATGTTCCGCCCCACGTTTTTTTGAAATTTTTTCACCTCAGGAATAAACGTATTTTCCTACCTAATGAGAACAATATTTGTGTTCATCTATACTTTTTTAGCGTAAGTTAAGGGGATCCTAATATTTTTTAAACAGCGCAATTTTTTTGATTTACTAATAAGTTTCAGTGGCAACCGGTTAGCGTTTACCATTAGCGTTGGCGCAAACCGTAACTGTAACTCTGTCTTACTCCTTCGCGCCCAGGTGCTGCATTATCACGACGCGATGCTAACGATCTGCTTGGTTTCTGCAGTTTTCCAAAAAGACCTGTTTCATCTGCATTGTATACAAAATTTCTTTTGACTCGTCTACAAAAGAGTCGGTTGATGCAACGTTAGCAGAAAGTTTTTCTCCTTGAATCTACAGTTCTCGAATGCCATGTCTCGATTTGAATCTTGCAAACCATTCACAGCTCGCTGTAAAAGAATTATTACCACTAAGTTTTTGATTAAAATCCAATGCTTTTTCACATAACAGAGGGCTAGATATGGGCTAGCCGTCATGATTTCTTTGATATTGAATTCCTTTTTCAATATGATAATCCATCTATTTTCCTTAATCTGTTTTATGATATTTTTCTTTTAGTCATCTGTAGCATAGTTGCAATTAGTTGGGTTTTATGTTGGAAGTAATTATGCGATGCAATCTTATGAATTTTCTAATGTTTTCCATTCAAAGTGGCGGCAGATGGAGTTTTCCTCGGTGATCCCCGTACATGGCTCGTGAGGGTACGCGAACTCGTTGCTTCCCAATATAATTGGTTGGGACACGGAATACAAATGCAGTAAATTTCTAGTACAAAGTTCAATAACTCGTTTGTACTATATGCTTTTACTACTATAGCCTTTTCTAATAAATGAATGTTTTCTAAGGCTTGTGAATAAGGTAATCGTAATTTTTTTTTAATATCATTTTCTATTTTGGTAAGTTTAGTTACAACTTGGATGCAATACGATAACTCGGATCGGATGCAATCGTCCTAAATGAGAAAACGTTTAAGCGTTTTCCAAGTCAGTAGTCTATTATAAATTTGTTGTAAAGCTATCTCTATTTGACTATATATACTAATTATATGTATTTGAATAAAGCTCCGTTTTGCTTAGTTAAATCGTTAGTTTGCTTTCGATAACTTTCTTTGATTACAACTAATGCTTTCTAATCCCTATTTGTATTCATTCATAAAATCTGTCATTATACCTAAAGTCTAAGTTTGTTTGTTTAATGCTAATCTTTTATTTGTTGAATTTCGTTTTCTATTCTAATGGCATCTATATGATCAATATTTCCAGTGATTGCTTTTACTATAGTTCTTAAACCATTAGTTAAACCTCTCTTAGATCTTAAATAAACTAATTTACTTTCAATCTATCAAATACTCCATTTGTTTTCGATTAACTAAATTATGATTATAATAAGACGTATTCTTCGACACTAAATTATGTTGTATAATCACAACTATATCTCTTAAACTGCTTATATTGCATACTACTACTAAATGGAATATGTCCACTTGGTGGTTTAGTTAATTTAGCAAAAGGGTGAAATATGACCTCATGTATTTTTGTGTCTTAGGCATAGGAAATTTTTGAATTGCTGCGATTTCATCTGCATTTTGTTTAAGACCTTCATCTATTAAAGTATGCCTTAAGAATTTCGCTTGTTTTTGTAAAAATTCCGATTCGTTTAACTGTATTTTGAGCATGTGTTGTCTGAATCTATTAAAAACTTGTGTACATTTGTCTACATGTTCCTGTAATTATGCTGTTTATTATAGCATCATCTAGATAAGTGAGTACATTATCTAGACGACGTAGAACTGAGTCCATTTTTTTTTATCGACTACAAGTTGGCCCTTGACTGCTATCACACCTGATGTTAAGTGATGATGCAGTCTAAGATGGAAGCGGGCCAACTTGTTAGGAGTGGGACAAAAATCCACACCCCTTTCGGTTTCTACACGACATCGTACCGGAACACTAAATCGCTTGGCGATACGCCTTTGTCGGTAGGGTGGTAACTAGCCACGGCGAAAGCCTCCCACCAGCCAGACCAAGAAAAATTAAGAAAAATCTCAATCTGCCCCGCCGGGAATTGAACCCAGGACCTCCGTTCTATAAATCCACCGCGCATACCACTGCGCCACGGAGGTCGTCCATTAAACGTTGAAAAGTGCTTAGGACATTTTTCAGACCAAAAGGCATGCCCGAATATCGGAGTGAATAGTGTATATCAGCATAATGCAAAAGGTATTTATTTATAAGTTAATACATATAAATATAATTTATAATTTATACTCTCTGAAATTGAATCAGTAAATAGTAACTTAACATCAGTAACTATTAAATAAGGTCGTCAGTACCGAGTGCATTACTGAACCTCAATAAAAAATTACTTTAATTTACTGATGAATTCATTCCATTAAAAAATATTAATGATGTCAGTAAAAGTTTTTTTAATTTTTCAAAAGGCGGCATTTTGGTTCAGCAGAAATGTGTCTTCCTCCACTCTTGACCTACACATTTTCCACACTTAATCATGATATTATTATTGTTATTATAAATTATTTTAGTCACATTTTCTTCTTGCATTTGTTTATTCTGTAGTCAAATTAATGTAGTAACATTTTGCTCAGTCACTCTTACAGTTGTAAAATTATACTCGTGTCACTTTTGATTCAAGTTGTTGCTTAATAAATAACCACAGTCTTTGCGCCGGCTATCTGAAAATATGTGAGTTTTTCTTTAAGAGGAAATGTTTGGAGTGTGTTTTGTTAACAATTTATTTTCACTCTCAAAGTTTCTTTTTCTGTCAACATTTATAGAACCTTTTGTAAAGGAGTAACCATGAGTAACTTAGTGGTACATTCGCATTTATTTACTAAAGTTTCTAAGCGTTCCATGTTTAGTTACCGATGGTTACTAATTCGTCTGCAGTCTATATGTGAGTCTCAATCAGTTTTTGTGAATGCTCATACTGGGTATTAATATGTTGCAATGACTCTTGTAGCTTCATTATTTTAGAGTTTAAGTTACTGATGATAAATTGCTACTTATTTTACAAGTAGCGGCACGAAACTCTAGCGCTGACCGTTATTGCGCAGAAGTAAAAATTTAGGTATCATGGGGGAGCTTGAGGAATGAAGGGCGGGCGTGCGTAGCGGTGAGTGGCTCCCCAGTCGCATTCCGTCCCCCGCACCGAAACGACGCACCGCGGACATCCAGTGTACAGTCTCGCTCTGAGCTGCATTGTTATTATTGTTAATTTTCATTTGGATTGTTAAATATAATTATATATTTTGTTGTTTATAAGTTTGTTTATGAATTTAAAGGGAATAATATACCTAGAAGAAATACCGTTTTGCGACGCCAGGCGTGTTACCATTGCCTGATTCAGATTAGACTACTCTTATATCTAAAATAAAAATTGACAGTATAATAATGTTTTCTTTTTCTACTCCCCGTAAGCTTTTCAAAATTTATTTATTCATTTATGGTAACTATCTATACTATATTATTATGTCTTAAGTAATACGAAATCTTTGGAAATTAGAACTACAAACTATAACATATATAAGCACAAACACGCACGTAACGTACACAAACACATACACACACACACGGATGCACGCACGCACACACACACACAGATGAAAACGATGTCGTAACATGATTTGGATATTAATTAGGTAATTAAAGTAAATATTGTATTGCGTACGCGACGGTACCGATGCGCAGCCATCCCTACTACGTTTCGTTCAGCGCTAGACTTACATGCCGCTAGTAATACTTATCTTCAAGTGGCAATCATTTAAATTTTTGTTTAATGTATTACATAGATACCTATGTCAATGGTATTTCCTTATAAGTTTCTGTTTCTTCGCAATTAATTTATTTTATTTTTTAATGTACTTTTTAAATTTTTTATGACCATAAAAATAAGGTTTAGAGATATTTTGTACACAATTATTTTAGCAGGGCACTCACAGGACTGATGAAGGCTCTGAACGGTGTTGTCTAAGGTTTCTAAACTGACTAGTTCCTCGTATAAACTAAGTGTTTTTTCCATGACATTGTTTTGCTGTTGCAGCTGTAACTCATTTATTGTGTCCTGCGCACTCCTAAGTTCACACTCAAGACTGTCAATTTTTTTTTATTATTTTAGCAAAAACAGTCATTACAAGTAAAAAGTTTTACATTAAAGAAAAAATACAAATACAATAGACAATTATTGCCGAAGATTTGTACATAAAAAAAGGAAAAGATATGTTATTTATGTGATAACAGCATTAATAAGATAATATTAGTAAGAAATAATATATAATATTATATTAAGAAGCAAGAAAGATAAAAAACAACGATAACGTGTATATTTATACAATGTTCTCGTACCAATATGTTTTAAGAAACACCTAAAGGTATTTCTTCAAACATTTCTTTTTAATATTACTTATTGAGGTGAAGCACAAGACAATATCAAAATATTCATCATTATAGTTTCATTGCACGATTAACATAATAATATTTTTATGAAAAAATTATGGTAAAAATAAGTTAAGTTTACGGTTGTGGCGAACGGGGAGTTTTATCCGATATGTAAAATTCAATTTTGATAATAACATGGGAAAATCAATAATGCCAGTTATTATTTTGTATAAGAACGTAATGTCGAATTGCTTTCGTCGGTCATAAAGGTTTAAATTTTGTTAAAATTTTGTTTAATGACTCCTCATAAGTTGTCACATATTTACTGAAAGAGCTCACTGCTTCTAACAACTGATCCCGCTCTAATAATAGTTCAGCATGAGCATTGTCCAGCTTGGCTAACTCTGATTTTAATTGGGAGTTCTTATAAATTATTTTTTTAATTTCCGCTTCACTTTCTTCATTTTCAAGCTGCAATTGGTCACAGCGACTTCTAGTGATCCTCAGTTCCTCAAGAGCATTGCGTAGCTTTGTATGCAGTTCTGCGGTAGCTGCCCTCCGGGTCTGCATGTTGAGGTCTGAAATGTGTAAAGATGTGTCAGTGTAGGAAAAGTAAAACACAGGAAGAATGGTTACAGCGTCTAATAAATTACAGTGTCTAATAAATGATATAGATGATTTGGTTTACAGGAAGTTGGTACAAATTTATTGTTAATAATATGAGTTGAGTGCACAAATCTAATTTAAGTATTTAATTTTATTTATAACTAAAAATTTATAAAGTAATATTGATGATCAACAAAAAATAAGTTTTGTGTACTACCCTCCTGTGAAGTAATATAATGCAGAATGTGGATTATTTGGTCTTGTAAAATACAGCGAGAAAGGTTTGTCTTACTACTGTGAGGAGAGATGTGTCTCGAAAAGTCGAGACGTGTAAGATGTTAATTGTAAAAGAATAATGACGATTCTGTCCTATTTAATGTGAAGTAGGTACCTACTAGTATACCTACTTACTTGAAAACAATTGTACACATGTAGCTCATATTCTCATGTGGTGTAAAAGATGAGTTACTGCCGTCTAAGACAATATCTATCCTACAACTTTATTTTCACAGTATTTATCAAATAAAGTGAGATAAGTTTTGTCTTCATGTGAGAATTGACGTATCTCGAGATTGTCAAGATGTTTATGTAATGTTTAGAGTAGGGGACATTTCGGCATATATGTGGTATACATTTATCTACGGGAACTACTTGAAATAAGTATATTTAACAATAAAAGAACTGATACTCCCCGGGATTCACCTTTGACATTTCAAATCCACCGGTCACTTCTGCTTCATACTTTAGTTTCTTAATTCTTTTTCATTATCTTCGACGCTGGAAGTGTTGTTTATAGCAAAGAATTCAATACATATCGCTTTCCACTCATTTTTACTATAAATCAAGTACATTAATTGAATTTATATTAAAATAAAAATATGGAGCAATTAAATTTTAAACTTGTCGGTTTGACAACTGACCAGACTTGATGACTTCGATCGCTGTATCCGACCACACGATTTTAGTCTTGTCCCTTTTTTTGTCTTATGCAAACATCTGTTCAACTCACCGTGATATTCTATAGCCTTGGGTATAAGTGATCTGTAGAAATTCAACATTCCGAGAAATTGCCTCAGATGTCCAACAGTCAGGGTCGAGGAAATTAACAATAGCCTAGACCTTCTCTCCAAGTGGCTGAATACCTTGTGTAGACACCTAACCTAACCTAACCTAAAAATTCTATCTGAACCAAACTTACACTTAGCTACATTAATAATCAGTCCGGCGCTGACCGTGACTGCGAGCGCGCGCAGCGTCACTGGCCTTTGCCACGAAGATGAATTCCGAATCTAATATTTATAATGTTCCAACTGCAACATCGTTATATGTGAAGTGTTAGCGTTCGTCCACAATAAACTGGATGTAATGGATGAGGAAGGATTCAAATTTGTGAAGGTGCCTTTGAGGAGAATGATATTGAAGCAGCAAAATCATTATTGTTTAAATCAGTAAACAGGCGGCCATCCGTCAGAAAACGGAAAGGCAAATGTCTTCGGAACATAGAAGACATAATTTGCCTGCTAAAAGAAATAGACCCTGAACAGGTTCCAATTTTTGTAGCGAGACAATTAGAAAAGTTGCCTCCCGTCACGTTTAACCACGTAGACGTAACGACACTATTGAAAAAACTGTTAGTGTTTGAAAGCGAACTAAAACGCATTCAATGCGACTACGTGACTAACAAGAGCTTAAAATTCACTTAACTGAGTTAAATAAAAATACGTCAGGTACGCCGTTGAGTGCAAATAATAATATTGAGAGGCGGTGGTGTTAATTATTTTGATAGTGGGCCGATGGAAATTTCAACCTATTTTGAAGACAGTGCGTCTCACTCGCGCATAACATACAACAATAAATTTTATACATTAATTAAAATCATAGATGTGAAAATCAATTTCACGTACTAAAAGCTTACGTCATACCATCCATTACAAATCCCTTAATATTAGGCATTGATTTTTGGACCAAATTTAAAATTTTTCCTAAATTTCAAAAGATTCTATTCAACTATTAACTAACGATTCGGACCTTCATGTTGCTAGTATAAGTGAGTCAGTCGGTATGTTACGTTCCTACAACGATCTATCCGAACCTCAACGTACTATGGATAATGTTATTGAACAATTCCAAAGCATCTCTGCTGAGAAATTTGGTTTGGGTCGTACGCACTTAATAACACATCACATTGACACCGGTGACTCACCGCCTATTAGACAGCGATACTATAGGTTGTCACCGGACAAACATATATTAGGCGAGCAATTAGACGAAATGTTACAGCTTGGAGTCGTGGAACAATGTGAAAGTCCATGGTCATCACCAGTTTTACTTACACCTAAAAAAGACGGTAAACATAGGTTTTGTTTAGACAGTCGAAAACTAAATGCTATAACTCGTAAAGACGCGTATAGACTACCTTAAGTTTCTGAAATATTA
Organism: Mycalesis mineus; assembly: GCA_034621355.1. NCBI lineage: Eukaryota > Metazoa > Arthropoda > Insecta > Lepidoptera > Nymphalidae > Mycalesis > Mycalesis mineus. The sequence goes on along the minus strand of JAXAVZ010000249.1, from coordinate 183,696 downwards.
GATAACTTAAAAAACGCCAAAATATCTATCTATACTAAAGCCAAACTCGATTGAGAATGCTTGTCAACAAACAAATTTAAAATGAAGGTAGAAAATGCAACACATTTTATGCCTAATAAATTTAAAATTATTTTATGTTTTTTACAAAATCTTATTTAAAGGATATTGAATATATTTATTAGTTTAAAGCTTACTAATTTAGTTTATTGTCATGAATTCATCATTAACAAGTTAACTAAAAAAATTAGGAGTAAAATGACTAGTGATTTCTACCTTCATTTTTAATTTGTTTGTTGACAAGCAGTTTGGATTTAGTATAGTATTGATCTATCTAAGGCTTTCTGGCAAATACCTATTGCTCAGGAAGACCGTGACAAGACGGGATTCTACATACCTGGCCGGGGAACATACCGCTTCGTCACCACGGCTTTTGGTTTGACGAATACACCGGCTACTCAACAGCGCTTAGTAGACCTTTAATTTTATGGTCCGGAGTTCGAAAATTCAGTATTTGTATTTATCGACGACATAATTATAGTATCTCCTGACTTTGATTCTCATATATCGCTATTAATAAAGGTTTTTAAAAAACTACAAATGGCAAACCTACGTATTAATTTGTCAAAATCGGTGTTTATACGGGACGAACTAAAATATCTTGGATATATAGTCAACTCTAAAGGACTACACGTTGATCCTGGCAAAGTTGAGTGTATACTTAATTTTCCTACCCCCACTAATAAAAAAGAGGTTAAAAGATTTATTGGAACCGCTTCGTGGTACCGCAGATTTGTGCCGAATTTCAGCACTATCGCAGGTCCGCTAAACCAACTAACTTCGTCTGGTAAAAAATCTAAACCTTTTGTTTGGTCAAAGGAAGCCGACGAATCCTTTAATAAACTAAAAGAGTGCTTAACTTCTGTCCCTATTTTGTCTTGCCCGGACTACAAACTGCCATTTGAAGTTCATACCGACGCTAGCGACTATGGAGTAGGCGCATTACTCACACAAACTATTGACGGAATCGAACACCCTATAGCTTACATGAGCAAATCCTTAAGTGCTTCCGAACGTAACTACAGCATAACTGAGCGCGAGGCACTAGCTGTTCTAACTGCCTTGGAACATTGGAGATGTTATTTAGATAACGGTCTACAGTTCACTGTTTTCACAGATCATTCAGCTCTCAAATGGTTCTTGAACCTGAATAATCCTACTGGCCGCTTAGCGCGTTGGGGAGTCAGACTATCGTGTTTTAACTTTATAATTAAACATCGAAAGGGAGCTGACAACGTTATACCTGACGCACTCTCACGAGCTTGTCCTATTCAAAAAAGAACTTTCAGAACCTTTACCAACAACTTCAGCAACTACTCAACAAACCGGCTCTGCAAACGTTCTAGGTAATTCATCGAGAATTATACGAACTACCACAAATATTACCTCATATTTGCGGAGATTCCTCAAAAATAAAAAAATATATTGATCGCTATATTATGAATTTATTTATATCTGATTTACAACCAATGTTACCAATACATTTCGGGCTCTTTTAAATTATAATTAAAAATTAAAACAATTAAAAAGTTTTTGATTATTTTACCTATTTTGTAACACTTGACTCAATATAGGAAAGTTTCACTTTTAAAATTATGGCAATGTATAGTGATTCAACTTATTATATTTTAACGAAATATCAATTAAAAACAGAAATTATAATATATAAGAAATCTATAAAGTATATATAAATATTTAGTACCACATTAATTTATTCTTCCCTAAACATAGATTCAATAATAACAATATAAGTGGTAGGTGGTATAAAATAATATAAAATTTAAAATTAGCACTGTTTATTGGCCTTATTATATTTAGTTCAGCTTCAATGACCGATTTTGAGTTGTTATGCTCATGTTTAATATGGCTTTTTTTTACTTCCTCACCTCATTAAACAAATCAACTGTATCTTTCAATATTTCTCTATCGATCCTAGCTAGTATAAATTCCAATAAACAGTACTATTTAAATAATAAAATTTAAATAGCACTGTTTATTGGCCTTATTATATTTAATTCCCTGTGATAAGTTATTTTTTCTGGATTGGATTAACATTCGAAATATAACCATTCGTTCTTCTTATCGCTCCCCTGTAAAGTTATTAGAAGTACAGTTGACTCAGTATACTTAGGAGCCATCGAAATAATCATCTCGACGCTTTATATTAGCATTGAAGTGCTCTCCCGCGAGTTGGAACAGGCGTTACGTTTGCTAATAGACGATTTATGATAAGAATTGCCTTTTAAACGAGAGAGATCAACTGAAATTATTTTCGGAGAAATATATGGGTATACCTCTACTGGTGATAAAACTAAAAGAATTAACACTGCCGTGAACATAGTAGAACAATGTGTAAAGACAACTAACCTTTTTCATAAGTTTAAAATGAAGGACTCAAGAATCTTCTGAAAGTAACGGTACCTTATTAAAAGATAGCATTTCTGTGACAGGCTGGTTATATTAAAGTATACATTTAATAGCATTTTAATTTTTATTAATGGTGTCCCTATTAGTTTTTTTGATAAGTATCATTTAGTTCAGCTTCAATGACCGATTTTGAGTTGTTATGCTCATGTTTAATATGGCTTTTTTTTACTTCCTCACTTCAATAAACAAATCAAATGTATCTTTCAATATTTCTCTATCGATCCTAGCTAGTATAAACTCCGGCAAACCAGCCGCAATAAGATCTATCAAAGTTCCCGTATCAATTGAGTTCCTCATATCCAATAGTAACTTTTCTTTCTTTAAAGCATAATCCATCAATAATCCATCTTTATATTTAAACTACAATGCATAAGTAATGTGGTTCCAACCTCTGTTTGTAAATGATGCACAAAATTTGTTTTTCCAAATACACCATTCAGAATCCATGGTCAGTTTTGTCATCATGGAACTGTACCAGTCTAAACAACTTTTATCCATAAACAGTCTAAGTATTTAAATTTTTTTCACATCCTTTGTTATATTAAAGCGCAGGCACTCTTTTCCAAATATCTCTATCCATTGGTTAGCATTGCTATTTTTGCTAGTAAATTTTTCAATCATAAATTTCTCTGCAATATGCTTTAAACTCTGTTCCTTAGCCTCTTGTATATTTTCTGTCATTTTTTTTAAATAACTTTTCTAATACACTTGCTTTACTGATTTGTGCCGTTGTCGTGGTTTTATTATGATCAACCTCCTCAAGGTATTGGTTACTAAATTGTAAATTATCATCTTCATCTATATAGGTTTCTCTAAGTTCCTTTGTAATTGTTATCCAAATTCTGCGAGTTTGATATCTTTTCTTTAAACTATTTTTTATCTTTGAATAAGCAGGCGTCTTCACGAGCTCGGTGTGGTAACCAACTGACTGAAACTCTTCGGGTATAGCATAAACTTTAGCGTCACTTGTTGCTATTGAGGTTATACACATGGTGTTCAATTTTCCGTCGCTTGATGGCAAATTTTCGAATCCAAAACGGAGTTTTTCCATATTTGTAGTTTATGTAGATCTCACAAGCACAAATGTCGTTTTATAAGATCTATCAACTCTTTAACAAATGCTTAAAAGAATAAACTTGTTGTTGTTCTGTAAACAAAATTTTTATTTTAACATTTATATCTAAGTATATCTAAGTTTTACATATATTCAATAATAATAAACAGAACCAACCTGTAAACAAAGAAACGACATTTAATGTTTATCCTTCCACATATTATTTATAAATTCTGATTTACTCTTCCTTAAATAACTTTGGATAACACATGTACATTACTTTTGACGTTTTCACAAATCGCCATATTACCTTAACCTAAACTCGATTCATCACGTGACGCAGCTGACACAAATGTAACTTTGGTCTTATTTGCAATCAAGTGATGAATAAAAAATTAAAATGTCATCTCTTTTAAAGAGGCATCAGATTACATTAGCCTTTCTTACGTGAAACAAAACGATGTTTTGGCTGTTTATTCTGTGATCCTGCGTGCTGTTATAACCCTTGCCTGCACTACCTTCTGCTGACTCAACAGCTCTTTCTTGCCAACTAAGCCCTCTCCTCGTGAACCTGTACCGCCCATGCATCCGCCCCAGTCAGTCTTTTCTCCGCTTTCCAACCAGACGGTCGTGTTCTAATTCTAAATCGTGTTTTATTCATTTTCAATTTTTTTTTTAAAAGGTTAAGCCCTAATCCTTAATAACATTGGTGACAGCGGTGGGATTAATCGGAAAATCCCCGGTACCGTCTCCGTATCCTTTCGTAACAGTAAAAACTTGTGAAAAATCCGTGAAAATTTATGAAAGTTCTGTGTTTGTGAAAAGTGGTCGTGCAAGTTCCTGTGAAATTCTGTGCCTTGCCCAGGCCAACGCTGCGCACTGTTCGTGCTGTAGCCGGCCTTCTCCAACATAAATGCCCACTGTCACGCACAACAGAGTTCTGTGACCGGCATTAATCGACGAGTAGCAACGCGCAACGAGCGGCGATCTTATCCGGTACACCTACGGCTCATAAGAAATGCTGATAATTATTGTTTTGAATCTCTCATTCAAGTAAGTGATTCTTGCACATTGCGGTTCCCAAAGTTTGTACTGTTATTTTATTTTTATTATTTTCACATATTAAATTGTATTATTATAATAAATAATTAAAATGGAAAGTAGATTCCAGAGTCCTAAATTTGAGAAACCTGAGGTGACAGTGACCGACACAGAAGAAGAGACGTTTTGCCCCCCAGGACCTGCAACCAGATCAGTATCAAAAAAGAAAATTACTTGAGTGAGAGTTGAATTAGATTTGTCTGTATGAGTCTGTTCTACATCAGATAATGAAGAATCTTCAGCTACCAGTTAAAAGATTGTCTTCACATTTGAATAAGGTCTCAAATATTGCCTCTGCTGTTGTTGTTCCATCGAGTCCAAATCAGTTAAGTAGAAAAAGAAAAAGGAATCCTAAATTTTTGAGAAGACATGTTAGAAAGGAGAATAGGACTCATGGCAGAAGCTATATATCCTGCAAAGGCATCTTAAAACCAGCTAAACAACTTGGGCCTTCCTCAAATCGCAAGAAAAAATGTGCTGATAAGTTTCCTCAATATCTGAGACAAAAGATATTTAACGAGTTGTATGATTTAACTGCAGAAACTCATTCACAGTATATAGCAAGCTTGATTGAAGAATTTCCAAAAAAGTCGACTAAGGTTGTCAATAGGTTGAGTAGACGCCAATGGACCCGAAAATACTTCTTCACTAATCAAAGTGAAATTACAACTGAAGTATGTCAAACTATGTTCCTTAGTGCATTATCATTATCATTGAAATATGTAAGAGTAATTGTTGAGAAAAAAAGGAACTCAGAGGTAGGAATAATTTCTGAAGATCAACGAGGAAGGCACCAAAAACAGAAAAGAATTAGCGAGGCCAGTAAGATGGAAGTAAAAGAGCATATTAAAATGTTTCCAACATATAAAAGCCACTATTCTAGGTCTCATACCCAAAAAAAATATTTGAATGGTGATTTTTCTATTGCATTGATGTATCGCTTGTATGTCACATTGTATTGAAAATGGACAAACCCCTGTTAAAGAAAGCTACTACAAGAAAGTTTTTGTGGAAGAGTTTAATTTGACATTTAAAAAACCAAAAAATGACACCTGTGGAAAATGTGACAAATTTAAATTACAATTGGAAGTGGAGCCTAACTTAGAAAAGAAACAAGAAATTGAGACAGAAAGATATGAACATGAAAAGCTGTATGAGTCTTCATATGCTGAAAAAAGAAGAGACAATGAAAAAGCTAAAGTAAATGACAAAGTTATAACACTGTCTTTTGACTTACAGAAGTGTCTTCCAACACCTTTTAACGTCAGGGTTCAGTTTTTACAAGCGACAATTATGAACCTGAACTTAACAATTTATAGAGTATCACAATCATCAGCTGATGTTTATTGTTTTTTATGGGATGAAACAATTGCTGGTAGAGGAGAACAAGAAATAGCTTCTTGTTTGTATCACCATCTGAACACCCTGCCTCATAACATAGACGAACTTAACATGTATAGTGACAGCTGCCCAGGACAAAATCGAAATATTTATGTTGCTATTATGATCATGTATTTTATAGAAAACTCAATCAACTCGCCAAGCATTGTAAACCTTAAGTTTTTAGAACCAGGCCACACACATATGGAAGCAGACACTATACATGCTTCTATAGAAAAAGCTAAAAAAAAAACTGTAATGAAAAAAGAATTACCAAAAGACTGGGCAAACCTAATCAGAACAATCCATAGAAACCCCAAAATAAATGTTGTAGAAATGCAACAGTCACAGTTCTACAACTTCCAAAAACTGCTCACTACACAATACATACATAGAAAAATAAATTCAGAGAAAGAAAAGGTCAATTGGAATAAAATATCATAGATACAATTTAGAAAAGTAGATAATATACTAAAAATACACATTTGATAGTGAAGAGCTATTCAAAGTGCTAAGTTTAAAAAGAAACCGAAATATGACACGCTCACAATCAGAAGATACACCAGTAGCACCTCTCATGCCCCTAAATCAGAAACCTATAAAACTTCCTGCACCAAAAGTCAGAGACCTGCAATCTTTTCTGGAGTACCTCCAACCATCCAGCCGACCATTTTATGAGTCTTTGGAGACTGGCCCCGAAATGGATGATATTGTGTCATGTTCTGATGAAGAAAATTAAAACTATTGTAATCTCTCCATAATAAAATTTCTTAGAAAAACAACATTGGCCTTTTTAATTTTATACATAATTAGGAACTAACATAATGATTATCATTAGTACTAAAGGGGCTTAAGTTGTTAATATTTTCCAAAATAACATATTTTTCTTAAATTAGAATTTAATTCATAAATTAACCCTCTATATCATGATGTAGATTGTAAGCAACATACCATTCGACCTACCACATAATTCATATGATTCGTTCTTTGACATTATATTACACTGTTTACTGTAGTCTACAAACATAACTAACGAACAGGTACTAAAAATATTACATAGATGGCGTGACCTGTCACAAATTTAAGTTTTTTCACAAAGTCGTTGATAGTTTGAACAAGTTCGCGCGTGCTCCGAATTAAAAAGTGTTTAAAAATAGTTTTTTCGTGATTTGAGGACTAATTTTCAATAACATGGACAGGTAAGTAATTAAATATTTGATATTTGACGTTATCAGTGACAATTATTATCATTAATTTGCTCTTTTTTGAAAATTTGTGTTTGTTGCCCGTAAGCTACATTGACGTATAAGAGTATAATTTTGTATTAGTTTGTGCGTGTATTGATGAGTGCTATTTTATGTTCCAGGGCAGCTCGTAAGCGTCCTCTTCGAGTCCTTTCAGAGGAAGATATTATCTCGGTGCTGCAGTATAGTGATGACAGTGAAGACGGCTTGGATTTTGATGATGACAGCCTAGCAGACCCAGATTTTTCACCTGAATTAGAAACCTTACAAGACAATACTTCCACCTTAGATATTGACGTGGATTCTATTATAGAAACCTTAGAAAATAGCCACGAGAGCTCAGTTCCATCACCTCCAAGGACTGAAACTACATCAAACGTTGCCGTTCCTCAACCTTCATCAGATCAAAGCAATCAATCAAAACAAACTAAATCAAAATCTACCAAACTGAAATTACGCTGGAAGAAGAAGAGCCTACAGTTAAATACGGAGCAGCTTAGGTTCAAGGGTAACAAGAACTTGGGGGCTAAACTTCTAGAGTTAGAAACCCCTATCCAGTTTTTCTTTTACCTCTTTCCACAAGAACTTATCACAATGATTTCAGAGGAGACCAATCTTTATCAAGTTCAAAATGATCCTAATAGCACTTTTCGTGTGACAGAAATGGATATCAGGCAATTTATTGGTATGGTATATCTAATGTCTCTTATTCGATTACCTAGAGTTACGAACCCCTGGACTCCAATACTTGGTACCCCAATAATACAGGATACTATGTCATTGAATAAATTTGAAAAAATGCGTCAAACTTTACACTTCAACGACAATAGTAAAAATCTCCCTAGGAACGATCCTAAGCATGATAGAATTTTCAAAATTAGACCTGTGGTTGAGTCTATCAACGCAGCTTACAAGAAGGTCCCTTTGGAAGAACACCTCTGCGTTGACGAGCAAATGTGTTCCACTAAGGCACGGAACGTGTTGAAGCGATACAATCCTCAAAAGCCCCATAAATGGGGTTACAAAATCTACGTTTTGAGTGGCGTTTCTGGTTACGCTTATAAAACAGAAATTGAAACTGGCAAGGAAAACTTTACACTTCCTGACGAGCCAGATTTGGGTGCAGCATCCAACGTCGTCGTGAGGTTAGCACGCATGATTCCAAGGCATCAAAATTACCAGTTGTATTTTGACAATTATTTTACCTCTCTTCGTCTGTTGGAATATTTGGCCAAAGAAGGCATTCACAGTCTTGGTACGATTAGAAGAAATAGAATCCCAGACTGTAAGTTGCTACCAGAAAAGGTGATATTGAAAGAACCCAGAGGTTATTCAGAGGAATATGTAGCTGACGTAAATGGCACCGATATATCTAATGTTGCATGGAAAGACAATAAAATTGTCACTCTGGCTTCTACTTTTGCCGGAATACAGCCTGAAAGTGAAGTTCGCAGATGGGACAAACAGAACTCCAGGTACGTGGGCATAAAACGACCGAATGTGGTAGGAGAGTATAATCGCCACATGGGTGGTGTTGACCTGATCGATAGCATCATGGGTATATACAAGATACAGTTGCGTAGCAAACGATGGCAAATACGTCTATTCTATCATTACTTGGATCTCACAATGGCAAACTCATGGTTACTATATAAAAGAGTCTGTAAAGACAAAGGCCTCTCATGTCGTTTATCTTCAGCAGATTTTCGTCTAGATGTTGCAGTGACTCTTTGTAAATTGGGTACAAAGCCTAGTATGTCTAGTCGCCGTTCGCTGGAGAACGAGATACAAGCAAAAAAACATAAAGGACCTGCACAGCATGCACCTCCTATGGCAGTACGGCAAGACCAGATTGGGCACTGGCCCCTATGGTCTGATAAAAAAATTAGGTGTAAGTTCCCGAAATGTACTGGATTTACTCACAATATATGCGAAAAATGCGGGGTTGCGCTATGCTATACCAAAACCAAGAACTGCTTCAGGAACTTCCACCTCTCATAACTCCTCTTATATTATGTACTTTTCAAGCTTATATCTCAGTGTTGCCCCCAGGCAACGCTCCCTATATTTTTATTTTTTTTGGAAAATAAATCAATAAACGAAAAACTATGAAAAACGTATATTTTTATTTTGTTTCAATTACCCGTAAACAGAAAAATATAAAAAATCCATGCTCTTGAGTTATAGAGGGTTAACTTAAAAACATAATTATATCAAATAAAAGTAAAATATTTTTGCCATACTACAAAATAACACCTAAATAATAACTATGTATGCTGATTCATTGTTATAACGCTCATTACTGAAAAATAATGATTATTGATATTGGCCCTATTAGCACCAGGCCACAGATATATATTAGCTTATTCCTACTAGTATATGGGCATTTAATTTCTATGATGATCTCATCACCTAACAGACTACCAGATGTAGTAAAAGTAAGACCTTTCCTTATTGATAATTAGGTGCAACTGACTTGTTCAAAATGCCAAGAGTTGTTGGCCTAGATACAAAACTTCTCTCACTTAAAATTTGCTTGCTAAAACCTGGCTTCGATAAGTCTTTCAAATGGCAAACTGTGTGAAACTTGTTCGCAGTAACTCTGTATTTTCTCTCTTCATGCCACATTGAAGATGTATATTCCAAATGGGGTGAATCTTTTGGTTGGCTTGTTTTTCGCCAACTTGTGAGCTACTACTGGAGAAGCTGTAAATGGACCTTTGAAGGCATGAAATGACTGCAGTTTTTCATAATCATAATCATTTATTCATCAGAAAGTAGGTACATAATATGATGGATATTCTTAAATTCCCCTATAAATTCTACCAATTATGGTGTATGAATATTACATTATCGAGATCAAATAAATTTTACAACAGTCCAAATAAAATAAATATTATGTCCTACCTACCTGTGGCGGGTCCCCCTCATCACAGTGGTTACACCTACCTACCGGTGGCGGGTCCCCCCGTCACATCCTATCTATTAATAAATTTCATTATTTAAATTTGTATTTAGAGGATGAAGCCGCATGAGTCGTTGGGAATTTGGAAGTGTGCATCGAATTGTGAAAAATCTGCTATTCAAACGGTACAACAATAAAAGGCAGCTGATAAATAATCATCTTGACGCTTTATACTTGCATCGAAGTGCTGTCCCGCGAGTTGGAACAGGAGTTACGTTCGCTAATAGACAATTAATGATGGTAATTGCCTTTTTAACGCTAGAGATCAACTAAAATTAGTTTTGGAGAAATATATGCTTATACCTCTACTGGTGACGAAACTAAAAGAATTAACAATGCCATAATCTTTTTCATAAGTTGAAAATGAAGGACTCAAAAATCTTCTGAAAGTAACGGTACCTCATTAAAAGATAGCAGCATTTCTGTGACACGCTGGTTATATTTAAAGTATGTATTATGATGAAGAAGAAGTATTATCGACAGTTATGAAAAAAAATTACGGTGTGTAGAAAATCTTACCTTAACAAGTGGCATTTAGTCAGATCTAGAAATGATAAGTTATCTAAGTGTAACTGCTAATTTAGGCATCGGAATTGAATTTCATTCCGTAACTTTAGGTGTGTACTACTTAGATGAAAGGTACACTTCAGAATTCATTGCACAAATGCTCACTAAAACACGTGAAGAGTAAGGATTTAATACTGATAAATTCACCGCAGTAGTAACTGATGAAGAAAGCATATTCCTTGCTTTGCGCATACACCTAATTTAATACCTCAACATATTTTGGGAATTCCAGAATTACAGCAAATATTAATAAAAAATAAAAATGTTACTTTTTTTAAGCAAAGTTGTGTATCAAGTGTCAAATTAAGTAAATCCGTAAAGCTGACACAAAATTGATTCAGGATGTCTCTACACATTGTTACAGTACGTACTAAAACATTCCAAGTTTCCTTGATTTACGAAATGCTGTAAGCGAAACCTTAATTCGTTATAAAACAGCACCGCCGACGATAACTGGTATGACGTTAACAACATTAACATCGCTGCTTAACGCCAACTAGAAGCAGCGACCAAGGAAATATCTGGCGATAAATATTGCTCAAGTAGTATAGTCAATCCATTAGTGCACTGCATGATTTCAGAACTCAAAAACCTAGAATTGAAAAAGTTTATACAAAAACTCATTCTTACCGAAATTAAATGAAGGAATGGGCGCCATTGAACATGCATCATCATTAGCTATTGCTAAAATATTGGATCCAAGATTTAAAAAACTTCATTTTGAAGATTCTTTGTGTGAGAGTGGAGGTGGTAATGAAACTGGAGCCGACTCATCAACGTACGTGAGGCAGCAGCATTGATCTTCGTGTACAAACAATATCAAAATTGCCGCATGCGCGTAGTAACAAGAGAAATTAGAAAAGACGTTTTTAAAAGGATACAGCTGAGGCTGACTGGTAGAAATCAAGAGGGTTCAGTGACCAGACCCGTTAGCATACTTTGCTCTGTGTGCCAGTTTCAAACAAGAGAATTAAGTATGGACGGATTTCTAGTTAAGTGACTTAAATTATATTAAGTTATGTTTTAAGCTCAATAGTTAAGAAGGTAGGTACTTTTACTATAATTTTCATACGGAATTGGCAAATAACCTCCGAGAAAATGAACAAAAAAGGAGTTTCTGTCGAAAAATTTAAGGGTGAGAACTTTCGACAATGCAAATGTCAAATAAAATTTGCATTAAAAGAAAATGAAAAAATAAATGTACTTACTCGTAATCAGGTCTTCGATGGAATTGAATCAAATCATACAAACAAAAAATTATGAAAATGAGAACTCTCGACGCCCGGACCCTTCCTCAATTCCTCAAGCCCTGGAGGGATCTAAAGAAGATCTGAGAAGATCAAAAGAAGAGATTTGGCTAATCGAAAGCATCGGTCTTTGTTTGAAGGGTTAAAATAATCAAAGTAATTTCGGGTTTTCTCCGAATATAAACAGAATGATAAATACCACAATAGGATTCATAAGATTATTAATATAGACATTTCAGGGGACAGTTCTATTAAATTTAAAAAAAAATTAAAGACTACGAAAGCCAAACTCGATTGAGAATGCTTGGCGAGTAGTGTATTTTTACTATTCTTTGGATTGTTACAAAGTATGTATTTTTAATGTAATATTAATTATTATAATTGAGTGGTTTTGTAATTAATTAAAAAAGAGCATGTGTCGAGTTTTTCTGGCCGCGCCTTTTCTCGTCACGGACTGCTTATTTTAAAATCCCGCTGCAAACAACACTATATTTCAACTCGTTTTTGTTTAATGTATTTAAATTTTTGTCTCCAGACAAAAATGGTTATAGTGACTGAAATCTTAGACAAAGACCTGAACTACCTGAAATGTGATATACTTTTCCAACGAGGGTATAAAATGTAGCCTGGCCGGTAACATTTTGAAAAGCATTTTGTTTTGACCAAGTACTGCCACGCCGTGGCATATCCGGCCAACACTAGATAGAACTGTACGCGACGCGAACGTATGAATTATGTTACAATTATTTTCTTTAAAACAATAAAGGGCGAGAATGGAACGTAACTGGTGACAGCTTTGGCAGATGTCAAACTCAACTGACACAATTTCGAAAGAAACGACTCCGAAGCCAACCGCCGAAGCGTCACCAGCTACTTTCCCGAATTAAGCCGTTTTTACCTGGAAACCTGTGGTTTTATTGGACAAGACCCCAACAAGAACATTTAGTTAAAAATAGTAAATCGCAGGTGGAATTCTTGTTCGTGTGAGTTTTGTCACGAATGCTATTTATGATCATTATGCACTTGAGTGCACTCACTGTCACTAGATGTGACCTAATAACAAACATTTTGTTCTTTTGAATATTTTTTTAAGTCTGCATGTATGTGTACCGAAGATACCAGGAAATTCGTTAGTGTAGTCTGATAATCCAATAATGTCAACTGACTTATTCGAAATGCGGAGAGTCACGGAAAAATGCTGGGAGAGTGGGCATAAGGGACAAGGAACGCAAAGATAAACAACATCAAAGAAAAAGGGCCTTCCCGAAAAGCCCAAATGACCGGGAGATTGGAAGGGCCATGCGTGGTGGTAGACTGACCCAAGGTTCACAAGTGGTGACAACGTTAAGCAAGTCCAAGACGAAGTGGATGTCAAATGATTTGGGCATAAGAGTTAAATACACACTACGACCTAAAACAACACAAATTATTACATTACGTGAGAAACAACCACACCTCCCCCTCCCTGATCTGGCCATTGTTTAATCAAGTCCCACTCGTAATCTGACAAGCTTTTTACTTAAAAGTATGTACACAAATTAAAGCAGACAATTTGGTGTTATGTGATGTTATGATACTTCAGTGCACCCCTAATGGAAATTGCTTGGAATCTTTTGCTTACTCAGTGTTATGAAAACCCGAGAACACACAACCCTAAGGGACCTAATGCATTGAAATGGGAAGGCCCTAAAGATAGCGTGCGAGTTGAACGCGAAGAACAGGAGCATCACCCCCCGCGTACCGCAACCTCGCCTTACACGCCTACAGAACAGTGCCGTCCTTGACAGTTTCCGTACGTTTATCAATCGCTCCATTAATACTCACGTTGTAGCGTGTTATTTATTTTTAATAATGTCAGAACTGGGTCCGGGAGGAGAAAAAATGCGTATGCCCGGGAAATTACGAAAAATGTTTAGAGATGTGTGTTGAAGTAACAATGGAAGCTCGGTTGTTCTAGACATGAGGCGTATTTATCGCCACAGTTAAAAGTAATAATATATATTTCATAATACCAAATAACAGGCTGTTCTTCCTTCCAAAAATAACAGATAAATAAATACTTCACAATTCACAGTAGTCACAGTCAACAATCAGTAAGGTAAATATTTAACATGTATTGGTCCCTTTTATATTTCATATGCGTAAATAAGATAGAAGTTAGTATTTTTAGTATTGCTGTCTTCTTCGTACTACACAAAAGTTTCATACGCTTAAATGAGACAGAAAGCTAGTATTTCGTAACTATTATACGACATATGAAAAATATAAGGTTAACCAAAGATAGTTCATACAACAAACGTCAAATGTAATTTTGTCGTATAATATATCGGATACACACAGAGTATTAAATGTCAAATGAAATTCTAAAATCTTAAGGTATTGTTTAGAGAAATTATTATGATATTAAATAATTAAAAAATTATTGTACTTTGTAAAAATTAAAGCTTAATTTATAATTTAATAAATTATATTTATAAATTTTATATTATATTATTTTTATTTTTATAAATATTTATTATATATATTTATTTTTATAAAAGCTTTCGTTTAAACATATCCGGTGTGTATATCCGAACCTCAGTCGTCACGAATTCACGGTGTGATGTGATTGGTCAACTTGTTTGCCAACTTTCGTTAGATCTTAATGCTATGCAAATAAGGATAGTATTTAAATATTACTGAATATTTCAGAATGTTACAGAGGATTTTTTTAAAATTTCGATAAAATAAAACCGCCTGCGGGAATTCATCAACTCTGGTGTGTTTGTTTCCGCATAATTTAAAAATATTTTATTTTAATTCTCTCGCTCCTAATAGCTTTGCTGTTAGAAGTATTGTGTAGAATAGAAATATAGTATAGAATATAGTTTTACATGTAGATATAGTGATTTTTAGTAAATAGTGAATTTCATTTACAGTTGTGTACATATTTGCTAGTCTATTTGAGTTGTGTAGAATAGAAATTTAGTATACAATAGAAATATAGTATTGAATACTGTACAGGTATAGTTTTAGATGTTCATTTATTTATTTAATAAGTATAGTAGTAGTAGTATGGTAGTAGTTTATAGATATAGTTTTTAGGTGCAGGTATAAGGCCATAGTACATTTTATTTGCGTACAGATTTAAAACCATTATTAAGTATGGCTAGTGTAAATGATAATAGAAGTAAGAGTTATAAGATGAGCGTTGTATGGGACCATTTTGTTGACATAGGCGGATATTTGGCTACTTGCAACATATGCAAAGCCAAATTATCTTTCAAGTCGTCGGTTAATTTAAAAAAACACTTGGACCGAAAGCATCCCACAGTTCGAATGATAAGTAGGCGTGAAGATTTATTAAATAATTCCATAAACCCTCAACCAACAACGCAGATATCTCAATCGATTACCATAGGTCAAACGACAGTTCAGCCGACAACCGCTACCGCGCAACCGCCAACGCAAACGACTGCTCAGCCACCTATCCAAGTAATACCTCGGAGAAATTACGGTCATCAACCAATAACAAATTTGGCACCGAGGCGTACAAATTTTCCAAAACTACAAATAGACAAAAAATAATTAATTTGTTTATTATGGACTATCAGCCCTTTAGGATAGTGGAAAACAGAGGTTTTCGAGATTTATTCAGTTATGCATTCCCGGGCTATCAAATACCTTCTAGAAATTTTTTTTTCAAATAATATTCTGCCTGCTACTTACGAAAAAACTAGGGCAGATCTTATGCTTGAAATCTCTACGGATGTTCAATCCATTTGTATTACTGTTGACATATGGTCAACATCGACGAACGACTCGATGTTAGCTATTACTGGACATAACAAAGGAGGGATTTATCCTCAAGAATTATTTATTGGATTGTGTCCCGCTAGCGACAAGCTACACAGCCAAAAATTTGGCACTAACTATTAAAAAAAATTGCGAAGAGTGGCAAATTTGTAATAAAATTTTATTGGCTGTTTCAGACAATGACACTAATATTAAAAGTGCCATTGAAAAAGAACTGGGATGGAAACATTTTTCATGCTACACGCACACCCTAAACTTAGCAGTTAACGACGCGCTAAAGCAAACTAATTTAGTCGAAATAATTAATAAAATAAAAGCTATCGTAAAGCCGTCTACACACTCGCGCGCGAAGGCGCGAAGTACCCGCGTAACATGAGTGTACATCCGATTCGCATATTCTTCGCGGCTTCGTGGCTCGTTCGCGTTGTGTTCCGCGAAAATTGTCGGTTTTTTGTCCCGCGACAAAGGGCTCGAGGGCGCGAAGCGCGACGCGGGCACGACAAGACTCTACATTCGCGAGCAGCTCAGTCGGTCAGTAGCAATTGACACGGACGGTTGTGTTTTCGTTTTTTTTTAGTAAAGACTACGATTTTATGAGTAACGTCTGGAGCAATGAATTAGAACTATCGTTAATAAAAAAAAGAATTGGAAGATTAAATATTAAATGCTTGGCGTGTATACGCGTCAAAAGCGCGAACTATACTGAGAGCCCGGCGCGAACCTCTGCGAGTGTGGTGGACTGTTGGCAGTTCTTGCTTCAAATCGCGCCGCGCATTGCGTCGCGATTCGCACTTTGATTCGCGTGCGAGTGTGTAGACGGCTAAAGACATTTCAAACAAAGTAACCTAGCTTGGGAAAAACTTAAAAAGTACCAAGAACAAGCAGGTACTAATCCGAGGAGGCTGATCCAGGATGTACCTACAAGATGGAACTCCACCTTCTATATGGTTCAAAGATGTGTAGACCTTAAAGAATCCTTAAACAGTGCCATGTCAATTTAACCATGCCAATACTGTCTGATGAGGATTGGAAAATTTGTAAAGGAATGTGTGCAGTGTTAAAGCCATGTGCGGAGGTAACGCGAGAATTAAGTGGCCAAAATTATATTACAGGAAGCCATCAGAGCTTTGGAAAGTATCGATAACGAGGAATTTTTGAACCCTGTAGAGCTTTTGCGACAGGATTTAATCGGAAATATTAAACGCAGATTTTTAAATTTAAACCACAGTAACACATTTACAAATTGTATGTTTCTAGATCCGCGGTTTAAATTATACTTTACCGATCCTCATGTGGCAGAAGACACAAAACGGCGGATTGTCTCTTTGGTCGCACAACACACTCGCACCGAAACTGCTACCTCCACCACAACCGAATTACCTACAACATCTTCTCATCTACCATCAAAATTCATATGGGAAGATTTTGATATGAAGATGCAAGGCATCCAGCCAGAAGGTACTTCATATTCAAGAGCAATCGTAGAGGTCCAAAGGTATTATGAAGACAAAATAATTCCGAGGACCGATTGCCCTTTGAAGTGGTGGAGAAACCATAAAAACGTATATCCTACGCTATACAAAGTAGCAGTTAAAAAATTTAATGCCATGGCATCTTCAGTGCCATGTGAAAGAGTGTTTTCCGCAGCGGGAAACATAATGACTGAAAGAAGAACCCGCTTGGGAATAAGAAAGTTGCAACAACTTATATTCCAAGCAAGGCATCTAGCCAGAAGGTACTTCATATTCGAGAGCAATCGTAGAGGTCAAAAGGTATTATGAAGACCAAATAATTCCGAGGACCGATTGCCCTTTGAAATAGTGGAGAAACCAAAAAAACGTATATCAAATAATTTCTATTTTAAATCTGTACAGTATAATAATCACATTATGTTGATAAAACTCTTTAACAAATAATTGGCAATAATTTCGACCATATTTGTTTCACATTCTGTCAAAGTCACCGCTGAAGAAAAAAGTGTTTTTCTGAGCTCCGTAACTTTGCAATAAAAAACTGTGTCAAATGTATTTTCAATCGTTTTCTGTTAAAAATAATTATAAATTAATCGCATGCTGTGTTTACCTTTAATTACTTTTACATTTTAACATGTTACTCATATATTTTGTTTTATTTTCTATTCAATGTATTATCTGTAAAACTGTTGGTAGACCAAATAAAGAAAAAAAAAATTTGACTACCATAAAAAGGTTACAATGAGTCAATCTTAAAAGATAGATTATAGATATCTTAAAAGATAGACACAAAAAAAAATTCAATTTGAACCAGTAGTTTCTGAGATTAGAGCGTTCTAACAAAATAAACAAACAAACTCTTCATCTTTATAATATTATTATATTACTAGCTTTATAATATTAGTATACATGAAAATTAGTATTCAGTACATTCCAAGCCTGTAGTGGTTAATAGGCTCATAATGATTATGATAGATGAATGAAAACTTTTAAATGCGCCTGTTTGCTAATTTTCAAACTGACAGTCCTAAGCGTGATAAAAGCATGAAGGGAAGTTTTCGTTCATAAAAGTATTTATAAATTATAATAGAAACGGTACCCGGCAGTTTTTAAGTTACTCCTTACATAAGATATCTGCAAGTGAAAATAGCGTCAAAATTGGTTTAGCAAATTTAGAGAATTATCGTGCGGAAATGTCCTAAAAGTGCTGTGGCGCCTCTGGCACGCTTCTTACGCTACAGTCGGACTCGGACGTGTTTTTTTTTTTTTTTATGTATGACCACCATTGACATATTAATACTATGGACTTCGGGTCTAATGCAAAATTTACGTCAAAAGTGTCCCAAGATATTTTATACATACTAGGATGTATTTATGTTTTTATACACAAAATAACATTGTAATGTATGTCTTATCGTATTGTTATACAGTCTAATTTGCAACGGTCTAATTGCATGCAATAAGTAATCAGCTTCGATTGACGGTTACCATGGCAGCCTTTTTTTGACATGACAGCTTCCCGTGAAAATAGGACAACATAAATGGTGTGGAGTCGGTAGCTTTCAAATTTTTTTGGCATCTTATATTTATATATTATATTTACAGCAAATTTTAATTTATATTTACATATCCCTGACCTCTATATGCTGGGATAAATCTTGTACCAAATAATAATTGTTGTAATTATCTTGTATAAAATAATAATTAGTTATAATAATAATTAATTACAAACCAAATCCACTAATGTACAAAATGATATGCCACTCGACATAGTTCTTTACTTTGAAATTTTAAGTTCTCGATATTTTCCTCCTTTTAATTAAACTGAAAATATATTTTTTTACTTCAATGACGTTAGATCACTTTTTGAAATAACTGTTCCTAATTTCATGTAGATAATTCTTATAGTTATCAAATTAATATACCATTATGGTAAAAGTCATTTGATCAATATTCATGACATAAAAAATAAAAGTTGACATAAAAAATAAAAAATTTTGAATTGAAAATAATCAAATTATTTTCATTCAAATATTAAGTAATTAAATAATTCAAATGTTAAACAACAAAATAACTCTATGCAGTCGTTGTTCTAAAACATTCTATGCTCACGGCAGATCCGAACTAAATGTGGTTAATTAGATAAACATATTGCACTCCTTCTATCCTATACGCGGGTAGCGTATGGGAAAAGGACAGATAGATACTTTTGTTCATTTTGGTTGGATATGCAATTCGTTTCTATAGTTTATTAAAATTTTAATAAAATAGCTTGTTTCTAAGCAAAATAATACTTTAAAATCATCAGTAAATATTTACTTACTGAAAATATGGTACACCGTCTTCTTTTCTCACCTTACTCGGGTAGTTCTTACAAGTTTTTTTATAACACAATACGGCATTATTGACGTGTATTCTGTCAGTCAGCTAATATGAGACTGAATTGCGATTGGAACACATTTCGCGTTTTGGCTTACTTTTGGTTCGGACACTTTTTATCGCTGACCCGAAGTCCATAGTATTAATATGTCAATGATGACCACGCATAACTTTTTACAGTGTTGTCCGATTTTGATAATTCTTTTTTCATTGGAAAGGGCATACATCCAAGGTAGTCCCATTGTCCGCTTGTTAGGATCTGCTGATGATATCCTGGGGATAGCTCTTTGGCTACTAGTGCCATATAATATACTATGACAGTATAGTACGAGTACGCTACGTGGCGATAAATCACTAAAAAGTAAGAAATAAAAATTTTTAACACAAAATAGAACCGACTCAAAACGCACTAAAAAGTAAAAAATAACTGTGTAATTTAGTTACTTTAATTTACTTAAGCATATCTCGGAGTCGGTGCCAGCCAAGGTTTCTACTTTAAGGACGTTACCTAGAACCCACAAAATGCTTTACTACGTAAAATAAATGTTCGTTAAACTTGGCTGGCACCGACTTCATAGATATGCTTAAGTAAATTAAAGCAACTAAATTACACAGTTATTTTTTACTTTTTAGTGCGTTTTGAGTCGGTTCTATTTTTTGTTAAAATTTTTTTTAATAACAGGTATTTGTCACAGTAACAGTGATAACAGATATTGCCTTTGACCTGTTACGTCTCATGCCTAGGTTGTTCGGCTTAGTCCACCATGTCATGAGTTTAGCTTAACAGCAGGCATTAAAAAATTGTTCTTTAAATGTTTTGCATATACTGTTAAACGCAGAATCAATGACGCGTGGATGATGCAAGACTCACAAGTCGAGCGAGTCCTACCAGTTTGTTATTATGCACACTTGGACCGAAAGCATCCCCCAGTTCGAATGATAAGTAGGCGTGAAGATTTATTAAATAATGCCATAAACCCTCAACCAACAACGCAGATATCTCAATCGATTTCCATAGGTCAAACGACAGTTCAGCCGACAACCGCTACCGCGCAACCGCCAACGCAAACGACTGCTCAGCCACCTATCCAAGTAATACCTCGGAGAAATTACGGTCATCAACCAATAACAAATTTCGCACCGAGGCGTACAAATTTTCCAAAACTACAAATAGACAAAAAATAATTAATTTGTTTATTATGGACTATCAGCCCTTTAGGATAGTGGAAGACAGAGGTTTTCGAGATTTATTAAGTTATGCATTCCCGGGCTATCAAATACCTTCTAGAATTATTTTTTTCAAATAATATTCTGCCTGCTACTTACGAAAAAACTTGGGCAGATCTTATGCTTGAAATCTCTACGGATGTTCAATCCATTTGTATTACTGTCGACATATGGTCAACATCGATGAACGACTCGATGTTAGCTATTACTGGACATAACATAAAGGAGGGATTTATCCTCAAGAATTATTTATTGGATTGTGTCCCGCTAGCAACAAGCCACACAGCCAAAAATTTGGCACTAACTATTAAAAAAAAATTGCGAAGAGTGGCAAATTTGTAATAAAATTTTATTGGCTGTTTCAGACAATGGCACTAATATTAAAAGTGCCATTGAAAAAGAACTGGGGTGGAAACATTTTCCATGCTACACGCACACCCTAAACTAAGCAGTTAACGACGCGCTAAAGCAAACTAGTTTAGTCGAAATAATTAATAAAATAAAAGCTATCGTAAAGCCGTCTACACACTCGCGCGCGAAGGCGCGAAGTACCCGCGTAACATGAGTGTACATCCGATTCGCATATTCTTCGCGGCTTCGTGGCTCGTTCGCGTTGTGTTCCCCGAAAATTGTCGGTTTTTTGTCCCGCGACAAAGGGCTCGAGGGCGCGAAGCGCGACGCGGTCACGACAAGACTCTACATTCGCGAGCAGCTCAGTCGGTCAGTAGCAATTGACATGGACGGTTGTGTTTTCGTTTTTTTTAGTTAAGACTACGATTTTATGAGTAACGTCTGGAGCAATGAATTAGAACTATCGTTTATAAAAAAAAGAATTGGAAGATTAAATATTAAATGCTTGGCGTGTATACGCGTCAAAAGCGCGAACTATACTGAGAGCCCGGCGCGAACCTCTGCGAGTGTGGTGGACTGTTGGCAGTTCTTGCTCCAAATCGCGCCGCGCATTGCGTCGCGATTCGCGCTTTGATTCGCGTGCGAGTGTGTAGACGGCTAAAGACATTTCAAACAAAGTAACCTAGCTTGGGAAAAACTTAAAAAGTACCAAGAACAAGCAGGTACTAATCCGAGGAGGGTGATCCTGGATGTACCTACAAGATGGAACTCCACCTTTTATATGGTTCAAAGATTTGTAGACCTTAAAGAATCCTTAAACAGTGCCATGGTCAATTTAACCATGCCAATACTGTCTGATGAGGATTGGAAAATTTGTGAAGGAATGTGTGCAGTGTTAAAGCCATGTGAGGAGGTAACGCGAGAATTCAGTGGCCAAAATTATATTACGGGAAGCCTTGTAATACCGATCACTTACGGGCTCATCAGAGCTTTGGAAAGTATCGATAACGAGGAATTTTTGAACCCTGTACAGCTTTTGCGACAGGATTTAATCGGAAATATTAAACGCAGATTTTTAAATTTAAACCACAGTAACACATTTACAAATTGTATGTTTCTAGATCCGCGGTTTAAATTATACTTTACCGATCCTCATGTGGCAGAAGACACAAAACGGCGGATTGTCTCTTTGGTCGCACAACACACTCGCACCGAAACTGCTACCTCCACCACAACCGAAGTACCTACAACATCTTCTCATCTACCATCAAAATCTATATGGCAAGATTTTGATATGAAGATGCAAGGCATCCAGCCAGAAGGTACTTCATATTCGAGAGCAATCGTAGAGGTCCAAAGGTATTATGAATACCAAATAATTCCGAGGACCGATTGCCCTTTGAAGTGGTGGAGAAACCATAAAAACGTATATCAAATAATTTCTATTTTAAATCTGTACAGTATAATAATCACATTATGTTGATAAAACTCTTTAACAAATAATTGGCAATAATTTCGACCAAATTTGTTTCACATTCTGTCAAAGTCACCGCTGAAGAAAGAAGTGTTTTTCTGAGCTCCGTAACTTTGTAATAAAAAACTGTGTCAAATGTATTTTCAATCGTTTTCTGTTAAAAATAATTGTAAATTAATCGCATGCTGTGTTTACCTTTAATTAGTTTTACATTTTAACATGTTACTCGTATATTTTGTTTTATTTTCTATTCAATGTATTATCTGTAAAACTGTTGGTAGACCAAATAAAGAGAAAAAAAAAATTTTTCACTACCATAAAAAGGTTACAATGAGTCAATCTTAAAAGATAGATACATCCTAAAGCCTTCCTCGATAAATGGACTATCCAACACAAAAAAAAATTCAATTCTAACCAGTAGTTTCTGAGATTAGAGCGTTCTAACAAAATAAACAAACAAACTCTTCATCTTTATAATATTATTATATTAATAGCTTTATAATATTAGTATACATGAAAATTAGTATTCAGTACATTCCAAGCCTGTAGTGGTTAATAGGCTCATAATGATTATGATAGATGAATGAAAACTTTTAAATGCGCCTGTTTGCTAATTTTCAAACTGACAGTCCTAAGCCTGATAAAAGCGTGAAGGGAAGTTTTCGTTCATAAAAGTATTTATAAATTATAATAGAAACGGTACCCGGCAGTTTTTAAGTTACTCCTTACATAAGGTATCTGCAAGTAAAAATAGCGTCAAAATTGGTTTAGCTAATTTAGAGAATTATCGTGCGGAAGTGTCCTAAAAGTGCTCTGGCGCCTCTGGCACGCTTCTTACGCTACGGTCGGACTCGGACGTGTGATGTGAAGGTGCGTACGGATTGCGCGTACCCTGGTACGCGTACTGAGTTTACGCGTATCCGGAACGCCTAGTCCATACCTGCAGCTACGCGTTCACTCTCGGGGTACGCGTACCGCGCGAGCCAACTCGCAGCGCGAGCCACCGTCGGTCGGTTTTTGGTCGCGCGTCAAAGAGGACGCACGCGGCCGGCTACGCTATATTTGGACGGCAAAATGAATAAACACGCGTGTTCTTCGAGTTTCAATAATGAAAATATTATCAGATTGATTCAACTTTATGAATTTCATCGGGTCTTGTGGGATTGCACACTAACTGATTATCGAAATAACGATTTACGCTAAGATGCATGGAAGGCAATTTCAGATGAACTGAAAATTCCAATAGGTGAATTAAAAAATAAAGATGACTACTTTATTAGCCACTAATAGTTAAGAAAGGAGCAAAATCAAAAAAAGTTTAGTAATAGTCATGGCGAATGACTGAGGCTTGCGGAGCGCTCTGGATCGATTGACCTCGCGTACAGGTTCGCGGCGGTCCGTACAGGAGCTGTACGCGTATCCAATGTACGCGTGGACAGTGTTTCCCAACTACGCGTAACACAGGAACGCGCTATCCGTACGCAGCTTTACTGTGACTGAACTGAATGTGAAATAGTAACAGGCTGTTATTTAATAACAGGTATTTGTCACAGTAACAGTGATAACAGATATTGCCTTTGACCTGTTACGTCTCATGCCTAGGTTGTTCGGCTTAGTCCATCAAGTCATGAGTTTAGCTTAGCAGGCATTAAAAAATTGTTCTTTAAATGTTTTGCATATACTGTTAAACGCAGAATCAATGACGCGTGGATGATGCAAGACTCACAAGTCGAGCGAGTCCTACCAGTTTGTTATTATGCCTAGTTACTGTTTTAAGTAAAATGTTTAGTGAGTGTGACCTTGGGAACGAGGAATGGCAGCTCACTGTGACACAGCAAATGCTGGTACAGGAGTTGCCGTGACTGGCACCTAGGCTTACATGCATATACATTTTCGTGGGCTAATTATTTGTAAGTACCTACCTACTTTAAACTTTTGTCATTTGACATAAGTAGAATAGTACTACTTATAAGGTAAAAATTTAAGCCAGGACTTTGTTTTTGTAAATAATAATAATAATAATTAGCCAGTGCTAGAACGCGACGGAATCCGGCTCTATTGGGACCGGTCTATAATCACGGACAGGACTATTCTAGCGAATAAGCCTGATATCGTGGTGTTAGACCGCAGCAAGGATGCAGAAAGCGGTCTTGCTGGATTCGGCTAGGATGGTCCGCCAGTTTCTCCACCTGTCCCCCTGACCCCCGGCCGTCTGGTCTCCCTGCCGGGGTGAATCCTCCGCCCGGAGCATATATGTATTTATGTAACGTATATTTAAGTTTATTTATATTAAGTATTTAAGTAAGTTTATTATAACAGTTTCAGTTTTTTATATGTATTTATTGTGTATCCGGGCGTGAGAGTATAATTTATGTATAATAATAATTAAATAATAAAATTAAAAAATACTATCACTAATACCTTTTCAGCAAAAAATGAAAGCGCTGGCAAAGATTGGCTCAAGGCATTTTTAGAAAGATATCCAGAACTATATTTTTGCCATCCAACAGGAACTTATTTTGCTAAAGCGAAGGGGTTTAATAAAGAAAGTGTGAACCATTTCTTTGATCTCTATGAGAAATTGATAGATTAATACAAATTCTTTCAAAACTGAATTGTGAAAATGAGGTGCATCTCTTAAAGGAAAGAAAGCAGACCTTGTCGAAAGGTATAACCTTAAAAAAGTTCACTGCGCATTTACTTTTAAAATATTTAGTTTGAAATAATTATTGTTACAAATTTTGTTCTACTTATACTGTACATTTGTTAAAATAAAAAAATAACTGATAATATATAAAATAATAGGTAGTCGAAAGTCTTTTCGTATTTTGTCCATAGATGTCGTTGGAGTCGTATATCTCCAGTGCTGCCAATCACATAATGTCATACCATCTAGTGTTGGAAAGGTGAAATATCAACCTTAAAGAAAATTAAATTTGGTGAAATTGAACAAAAGTAACAGCTTTTCAAAAATGAGTGAAAATAATGAAGAAATTCGCTATATTTTGAAATTTTTGTGTAAGAAAGGGAAGAATAGCACGCAAGCCGCCAATGAAATTTGTGAAGTTCACGGAGACGATGCTATATCTGGAAATTTCGATGTGAAAGATGCACCTAGTTTTGGTCGACCTATCGTTGAAAAAGTCGATGAAATTATGGAAAAGATTGACAGCCATGACATTGCCAACGAATTAAACATTCATCATCAAACGGTTTTGAACCATTTAAAAAAGGCTGGCTACAAAAAAAAGCTTGATGTATGGGTACCACATGAATTGTCTGTGAAAAATTTAATGGACCGAATTAACATCTGCGATTCTTTGCTGAAACGAAATGAAATCGAACCATTTCTGAAGCGAATGGTAACAGGAGACGAAAAGTGAATCAAATACGACAATAATGTGCGAAAAAGATCATGGTCCAAGCGTGGTGAAGCTCAACAAACGGTCTCAAAGCCAGGATTGACGCCTCAAAAGGTTATGCTGAGTGTTTGGTGGGATTGGAAAGGAATCATCCACTATGAGCTGCTCCAGCCTGGTCGAACGATTGATTCTACACTTTACTGTCAACAACTTTGGATTGAAGGAAGCAATCGAAAAAAAACGACCAGAACTGATCAACAGAAAAGGGTTAGTCTTCCATCAGGACAACGCTAGACCACACACATCTTTAATGACTCAGCAAAAATTTAGAGCTTGGCTGGGAAATTTTAATGCATCCACCATATAGTCCAGACCTTGCACCATCAGACTACCATTTGTTTCGGTCAATGCAGAACTCCCTTAATGGAGTAAAGTTGACTTTAAGAGATGCCTGTGAAAATTTCTTGTCGATGTTTTTCGCCGAGAAACCAGAAAAGTTTTACACTGATGGGATAATGTCTCTAGCAGAAAAATGGCAAAAGGTGGTCGACTAAAATGGTACAAATTTAGTTAAATAAAGTTAATTATAAATATAAAAAAATTACTTGAAGTTTGATTAGAAATACGAAAAGACTTTTTCGACTACCCAATATGAATATTATAAATTTACCTATTTCATGATTTTACAGTCACTTAATCAAATAAATAATCAATAGACGAATGCATGGTGAAGTTTAAAGGAAGGATATCTTTAAAGCAGTATATGCCAAAGAAGCCAATCAAGCGTGACTTCAAAATCTGGGCACGTTGTGATTCTGCAACCGGCTATCTATACCAGTTCGAAATTTATACCGGGAAAGGAGACAGTATGGAAGACGAGGGCTGGGGTACAACGTGGTTAATAAGCTGTCAGCCGGCCTTCCTGAGAACACTCTGATAGCGTTTGATAACTTTTTCACTAGCTGTAACCTATTGGAAGATTTGTACGAAAATCAAATTTTTGCTGTTGGTACAGTTAGAGTAAATAGAAAAGATCTTCCGGAAATTTTGAAAAAGTCTCAACCAAAACATTTAAGACTTGAAAGGAACCAATTTGCAGCTGTAACTGCTAAACCAATTACAGCAATCAAGTGGCTTGATACAAGGAACGTTAATATTCTTTCAACAGCTCACCAGCCAACTGTCACAGTATTTGTAAAGAGAACTCGGAAAGGTGGTACTAAAAAAGAAGTTCTCATCCCCACAGCTATCGCTCAGTATACGCTCACCATGGGAGGCATCAATCACTTTGATCATTTCAGATCATCATATCCGATCAATAGAAAATGCAGGAAATTTTGGATGAGATTGTTTTACTTTATGTTTGATGCGGCAATCATAAACAGCTATATAACCTACAACCAGTGTAGCCAACCCTACAGTTTTAACTGTAGATCTACAGTTTCTTGGAAATTCTCTCAGTTTTTAGTTTAGGCCTCGATATCTACAGTTTTACACGATATCCACTGTTATCGACTTTGACCAGAAAGCTTCTATGTTTGCCGCACAGTACTGTTACGGTAGAACGCTTGTTTTCTTGCATTAATCTTATGAAAACTAAGCTAAGAAATAAACTTTCTACGACAACAATAAAAAGTACCTTGCACACCAAGTCAGAAATTAAAACTTGTTTCGAGTTCAATGCGACGAATGACCATTTAAAAAAATTCAATCAAAATATGTACGATTTCAAGAATAAAGATGAAACGGAAAATCAAGAAGACTTTCAAATTGAAAATGAAATTGCAGCTAGTAGTAATATTGACTAACATGTTTATCTGCTGATCCGCTACTATTTCATTGTGTTGCATAATATTTGACATAATTGTATGTATCTTTATGATTAAAACTTCGAGAATCGCATGAATTTTCTTGTTTTTAATTGCCTCTCTAAAATTTATTGTATATTTTATCATCATTCAATGATAAAAATATTAATATTAATTAAGATTTACTGTTTTTTAATTTGATATTTACAGTTTTCTACAGTTTTTTTTTGAGAATTTCTACAGTTTGGCTCTATGCTGGGGTTGGCAACACTGCCTACAACACTGTGCATGTAGCAAGTACTCATTCTCATAGAAATTTTCGATTGCGATTGGCTCGTGAGCTGATATCAAATTACTCTAACAAGGTAAAACGCCAGGTTGTTTCCAAAAACAAAAAGGGACTCTGACTTTAGAGTTCCAGATGCGATACGTTTACTCAACGTCGGGGTCCATCTTCCAGATGGAGGAAATATTTACAAAAGATGCCGATTTTGTAGCACAAAAAAAGAGGATAAGAACAAAAATAGTATGTTCCAC
The DNA here is from genome assembly GCA_034621355.1 of Mycalesis mineus. NCBI lineage: Eukaryota > Metazoa > Arthropoda > Insecta > Lepidoptera > Nymphalidae > Mycalesis > Mycalesis mineus. The sequence goes on along the minus strand of JAXAVZ010000249.1, from coordinate 155,249 downwards.
GTGCCAAGTTGCACTGTGTGCAAAGAAATGTTTTAAATTATTCCACGAGGATTCACCCCAAGAATAATTATATTTTTAAATACGCTTTTAGCTTCACTTGTAACTGCTTCGATTGCAATACCGCTTTTTATTTAGCATGCATGATAATATTCATAGGTAAATAAAATAAAAGTTCGTAACGCATTTCACTAGATTTTTTTTCTTTATTCATTAAGAAAAAAAATCTAGTGTAAAAAAATAAATAAAATGTAAAAAACGAAACCAGTTGAAATACTAGCATATGAATAACAACAAAACTAGGCATAATTCCCTAATTAAAAGGCAAAGGCGAGCCTTATTAAGTGTTAAAATAGAAGCTGAATTAATTTAGTGACTGTTTCTGTACTTTACCAACTTTATGGGTATTCAATTGCATTAATATACATCATTATACCTTCAATAAACAATTAGTTAGACTACACTAGAGTTTGAAAAATATTGGTGTAAAAAGTGATGTGATGAAATCTTTAAGTACTGCGATATCCAAACTGTTCTATGGAGCCGCATGGGTCATCCTATAAAAAACATGCATGGCAAAATCCCATTCCTGCTAACAACTTTGTTCACCAGATTTCAATGGAGCAACAACTTTATTTTATAGTTTAAGTTATAAAAACTTTAGTGTCAACTAAAACTCAAGTTTTTATAACTTCTTTATCCCTGTGAACAACTTTGTTCAGTGCCGGATTAACCATGTAGCAAGTGTAGCAATTGCTACGGGCCCCGCGCGAACGGGGGCCCCGCATATTTAAATCCACTCATGTCTGTCTGCGCTTAATTTTTTGAGTGGCTTATTAAGAAAAAGTTGTTTGTATAAACGTGTAGAATTTCAATCGGCCTGATAATCAGCTCTACAAAAAGTCTGACGTATGCAAGCACTCCTACCCGACACAGTGTGGATGTGTAGCAGAATTGAGATGGTTCGGTTTAAGTTGTTAAAATTATATATTTATTTGTAAGATTAACAGTCTACATTATTATTAGTATAATTTAGTAACCATATACCAAAAACTTATTTTCTAGAATTAAGTATATTGAGTTATAGAAGTTATGACTAAAAAAAAAATATTTTATTACTTTAAGAGAGAATTCCTCCAATTGAATTTTTCATAACCATTTCGTAATCTTGATATAGTAAGATCATTATCAAATGTATAAAGACCAATGCATAAAATAAACTATTTCCAGAACCAAAGAAGTGTAAATTCTAGACGCAAGAATCTCACGCATGTTTTTTTTTAAACTAATAATACGTATCCTACCCCTTATCGCTACAACACCCGACCATTGCAAATGATTCGTGATCGAAGTTGGTAACACTGAAAAATTAACCGGGGATCCCCTGACATTGCCATCGAGTATCGTAACAAACAATCCGCCAATTAAAATAAAGTTCTGTTAGCTACCATCTAATAAGAAATTGATGAATATTTTATTTTGTAAGTCTTAATCTTTCTATGTGTTAACATGATGTGAGCCATTTATGAAAGAGGTTTGTTTTAATTCTGTGTTATTTGTTGATTTTTGCCGATCGCAGTGTTGTGAATAATTCAATAAAATACTTAATTTTAAAGCATCAAGAGACAGAAGTGATACAAGGATAATTCTGAGAATTATTGACGTTTAAGGTAAGATATATTTTACTAGATTATTATATCCTTCCACACGGAGATAAAAGAATAGTTTTAATTGTAGAATGGTAATCGTTACTACGTTACATTGTATATAGGGGAGACCGGGGTGCTAAGACCCCCTGGGGCACGGCGGCCCCCCTCAAAAATTTGATAAAAATTATTTTTTTTATTTTCGGTCAAATCATGATACCTCTGATTTTTTTAAAAGTATTTTAGGCTCATCTGCGATATCTGGGGCATAATGGACCACCTGAAAAAAAATTTGGTAAAAAAAATTTTTTATGCATTTTCGGTCAAATCATGTTATCTTTGATGTTTCAAAGATATTTTAAGCCGATCTGCGATACCTGGGGTATGATAGAATACCTGAAAAAAATTAGGTACAAATTTTTCTTTTTAATTTTTCGTCAAGTTTTGACCTCTATAATATTTTTATCATATCTTAGGCCAATATGTGATATGAGGGGTAAAATGGACCACCCGGAAAAATTTTTTTTTTTTATATTCCGTCAAGTTAATTCTTTCATTACAATTTTTTTTTTAGTAGTCTATTTTATCCCACATATCACATGTTGGCCTAAAATATAATAAAAACATTATAGAGGTTATGACTTAATGGAAAATAATTTTTTTTTTTTTTAAATTAATATTATAATTTAATAAAATTCTCATACGATTAAACACTAGAAGAAACCATGTCCCGTTGGAACAAAAAATTTTCATTGATTTTTCAAGAAGTTAATTGATTAATTGTTAATCAACTAATTTTTTCCGGTGCTCTGGTTTTATTTATAATAAAATAAATCTTTAAACAATAGTTCTAAAATCTTATTCGTGTTGGAGCCCTTCTTACATATGTACTTAATACGATGATGCCAAAAAAATTTATAAACATCTTTTATTTTATTAGTTATTTTTAGTTGTACCCTCTCTACACGGAAAGATTAGAACCCGAATCAGTACGGTGCTGGAAGAAAATGCTTGGTTGTGGTGCTGCACTTGAGGGTTGGCACCCCATTTATACAATTAAATAAAAATTATATTTCTCATATTTTTGCCACGATTCTAACGATTTTTCGTAGGAAACTCATTTGTCGACTAGACTACCCGTAGCTCTCATCGCTAAAAAATCATTGTTACCATGTAACATAATAATAATTACCATTCTACATTGGGATTAGAACTATTTTCTTCTTTTCCTGCAGTAATCGAAAATGATTGAACATGAATTGATTATAAAGAAGCTTCAGTTTTTTTTGTGCTTCGAATTTCTACTTTTTTTTCCCAATTCGAACGTATTTGCCAGTGAAATTCTTTTTTATTCCTGTTTTTTTGACTGAGAAACAAATTAATTTCACTATAAACAAACTTGAATACTTATCAAGCTATAAATTTGTGTTTATTCAAAAGTACTTACCTTCACGCTTTTTGGTAATAGTTATTAATACTAATCGTGAATTTTGAATTCGAGCAAAATGTCATACTTTCATTTCGTCAGTGTTAGCATAAATTTCAATACACTAAATTAATACTCAGTAGATATTGATATGAAGTAGAATTAAAAAGTAATAAAAATTTTTGAAAAATATAGAGATTATTTTGCCCAATTATCAGTAATAGAAATGGGTTTATTGTTTTTACGTAATTTTGGTAAGATTTTTGTTTTGACATTCCATAATAAATTATTGATAATTATTTCATTTTAATTTCATTCCGATTCCAATCTCAATATGTTTTTTTTCTATCTGATACGGCTGAACGAATTAAAGAAACGAGTTGAGACGTAGTTATCCATAAAAATTTGAAGTTTTCAATTCATTTTCGATTCGGTATCGGGCACTACTTCATAGCACTATAAATATTTGTATTTTACTTCCTATTTTTTTCTGTGTATAGAACGAAGTGATAACAAAGGATACCAGAATTATGAGCAGCAGACTGAGAGATACGGGTCGACACTATGCTTCTGGAAGTGCAAAACGTAAAGCAAAAAATGAAAAGGAGAAAAGAACGAAGCTGTTCTATCAAAAACACGTAAGCTGAGTTTTTTAATGTTCAGAAAATTGTTGCTGAGAATCCACGGAAACTGAAGCAGAAAATAAAGAAGGTTCATCTTATTATACATATAAAAGTGAAACTGAAACTTTTACCTCTGCAGGTAAGGCAAGTGATTTTGAAATTGAAAAGACAACAAGTCCTCCTAGTTCTCCCATATCATGTTTTAGCCAAAGAAAATCTGAAAACCTTGAAAATCCCCTTGACTCAAAGTCGTCTTACTTGAACCAAACGAAAGTCGATAGTATATTAGATGATTCAACTGCTACCGTTTCTTCTAGCAAAAAATTAAATGAAAGTAAAATATACTCCAACGATATTGGTGAATGGCCGAGCAACTTTGACAGAGATTATTGGATTGCGAAAGGAAGCAGCGAACTGTAACATATTAACAGTGACTTTTTAAGTTCAAAGAAAATGTATGAAAAAGAAATTAGTCCACGATTCTGCCAAAAGTCATTTTTCACTTATAATCATAAACCTACTAATAAAACTCATATCAGAAATTGGTTGTGCTATTCAGAAACTAAAGGGCGACTTTTCTGTTTTGTTTGCAAAGTTATAGATTCAGATACTAATCAGTCAGCGAGGTTTACGAAAGATGGGTTTGATAACTGGAAGAACGCGAACAATTTGTTGAAAAGGCATGAAGAAAGCACTTCGCATAGAAAAGCTATAATTTCGCTGTTAAACCGAAAAAAAAAGAATGCGTGTGTCGATTCTCAACTTGTGAGCCAAATTGAGACTGAACTAAATTATTGGCAGATGCTCTTAAAACGAATTATTGCAGTCATAAAGTTTTTAGCAGAACGAGGGCTTGCGTTTCGGGGTAGTAATGAAATTGTTGGTTCAACTCATAATGGGAATTACTTAGGCTTATTAGAATTACTTTCTGAATTCGACGTTTATATGGCCCAACATATTCAAACTTATGCTCATAAAGGAAAAGGGCACACCTCATATTTATCTAAAACAACATGCGAAGAATTTATCAAATTAATTGCATCAAGCATGCTAAATCAAATTATTTGCGAAATTAAGAGATCCAAGTACTATTCAGTGTCATTAGATTCTACTCCAGATATATCGCATGTAGACCAACTGACTCTGATAGTGCGCTGTTTTACCATCTGGGCCAGTTGAGAGATTCATTAAGTTCTTAGATATGGAAGGCCATACTGCTGAACAACTCGCCCAGAGTTTACTAGATTTCTTAAGTGAGAATGGCATTGATATCAAAGATTGTCGTGGACAAAGCTATGATAATGCCAGCAACATGAGCGGAAAATACAACGGCTTGCAAGCACGAATTAAAGAAATAAATAAGTATGCAGAATACATTCCCTGTCTTGCACATTCATTAAATTTAGTTGTTAAGTGCGCTGCAGACTGTTGTACAGAAGCATTAATTTTTTTCGATTTTATTGAAAATCTTTACAATTTTTTTTCCGCTTCTACACATCGTTGGAGTCTTCTTACGGAAGCTCTTACTTCGAAAATTCCGATTTTGAAAAGTTTATCGGATACTAGGTGGTCCGCCAGAGCTGATGCTACGAAGGCACTTTTATGTGGTTTTACCAATATCAAGCAAGTTTTGGATACCATTTCCAATAATACAGATCAAAAGGCAGAGTGTCGTAATCAAGCTTACGGACTCGTTTCAAAGATGAATAAGTTGGAAACTGGAATAATGACAATTACGTGGAATAGAATCTTAGAACGCGTGCAAGCAACTAGTGCGTCGCTGCAATCGTCTAAAATAGATCTTAATACGGGCTACACCCTTTATGAATCACTACATGGATATGTCCAAACAATGCGATCTACATTTTCAAATATTGAAGCACAAGCCAAAGAGCTGACAGGCTGTCATGAATATCAGCAACAGACTTCAAGACGACGCAAGCGGAACACAAAGTACGACGATTTTAGCGGTTCTAGTACACTCGACGAATTTGTTGAGAAAGTTAACCTGGTAAACAGTTTGAAATTGAGGTCTTTGTTGTCATTATTGATAATACACTATCTGCTTTAGATAAACGCATGAAAGCATATCAAAAACTAACTAGTGTTTTTGAAATATTTCGACAGTTAAAATCTCTTACAGCAGAAGAGATTTTGAAAAAAACACCAATTATAGTCAGTGCTTATGAAAATGATTTGGAAGACAGGCTAGACAACGAATTAGTGCAGTTTGCCGAGCTACTCAAAACAGATGCGGCTGGTGCGATTGACAGTACGAAAAACGAAGCTCTGGAAATTCAATATTATAAATTTCTAATGGACAATTCATTAGAATCATGTTTCCCCAATTTAGAAATTGCTTTGCGCATTTATTTATCTCTCATGATCACTAACTGCAGTGGCGAGCGTTCATTTTCGACATTAAAGCGCATAAAAAATGAGTTAAGGAACACTATGAGTCAAGAACGTCTGAATTATCTTGCTTTGATGAATATAGAATATGATTTGCTCAGAGAAATTGATACGAATAGTATCATTTCTCAATTTGCCCACATGAAATCTAGAAAAGTTACTTTGTAGAAGTTTAAAAAATAATAAAAGAAACAAGTAAATAAATATAAAACATAAACATTATTTAAAGTACACCATTGATAAAATATAACATTAGCTATTCCTAAAAAAATAATATACTTTGCATTAAATATCAACTTTGAAATATGTATTGAAAAAAATAATTTGTGTAGTATCATCAGTTTTCAATTGTTAGTTTCTTATCAAAATTATTCTATATAGCTAGAAAATCCCATCTCTGGCTTTTTGTACTTGTCAGAGCCTAACAGCGCCTATAGTAATTTACTAAATACCCACAAAATTGTAACCTATAGATGGCAAATAAACGTAGACTATTGATTTGTTTTTTTACCACTTTATACTTAAGAACCCATAGTAGATCAAGGGCTCTTTGAAATAATTTGCTACGGGCCCCGCGCTTGCTTAATCCGGCACTGACTCAAGCTGCTAGTAATGTCACCAAATGTATCCAGTGTTGTGAAGGTAAACAAGCTAGGCTACCATTTAGTAATACAGGTACCAGAGCTTCTCAACCTTTGGAAGTTATTCATTCAGATTTATGTGGGCCTATGGAACACTCATCACATTCAGTACCCGCACTTTCAACGACGTTAAACGACGGTAGTAAACGACGAAGTTGTGAATGCTACAAAAAATATAGTTTAATTATTGTATTAAATAAATCTACAGGCGTAATATCAGAACGAGAGAGAAGGGCACCTGTGTCTACGTCTTCGCTGCTTGCTGTACGTAAATGTTTTAAACGAAATTATCTATACTTTATTTATCTTTATAGATGCCATCAATTTTACTATGTTTCACTGTTTACACAGAGTACATTATTACTGGATTTCATTTAAAATGAATCACACCAACAATACTGTTATCAGCATATCTATAAAATAGGTAAAGCGAGAAATAATCGGTTTTTATTTTTTTCCTATTTTTAGAAATAGACAAAGAGATATATATGGAGCAACCAGAATTATATAATAAAGGTTCACAAGTATGTTATTTACATAAATCTATTTATAGACTTTGGAACACAAAACTTAATAAAGTCCTACTTGAAATAGGGATGATGCAATGTAAAACGGACCCATGTGTTTATTTTGATATGGAAAAGGACACATTTATTGCTGTTTGGGTTGATGACCTAATTCTCTTCACATCTCAATCATCCATCAAGAACAACATTAAAGAACAATTAAAACTTAACTTTGATATGAAAGACCTTGGGAGTGTCAGCCAATGTATAGGACTACACATAATAAGAAAAGAAAATGCAGTCATGTTAAATCAAAGGAAGTACATTGAAGAAATATTAGCTAGATTCGGAATGTCTGACTGTAAACCCTCAAAAACCCCTGTGGAAGTGGGAATTAAGTTCTCTGAAGACGACAGCATATGTGACCATCCATATCAACAAGCAATAGGTTCACTCTTATATGTAGCACAATGCACGAGACCTGACATATCGTTCACTGTCAATATGTTGAGTAGATATAATAAAGAACCCAAGACTCAACACTGGATTGCTGTCAAGAGAGTGTTAAGATACTTGCAGGGTACCAAAGACCTAATGCTGGTCTATACCAAGGATGGTGATGGAACAATCACAGGATACTGCGATGCTGACTGGGCAAGCCACATACACGACCGTAAATCGTGCACTGGTAATATTTTTATGTTACAGAATGGTGCCATATTTTGGTGTTCACGCAAGCAGCCAACAGTGGCACTCTCAACGGCTGAGGCAGAGTACATGTCCATGTCCTCTGCAACCCAAGAAGCCCTCTGGCTCCAGCAACTACATGTCGAGCTTGGACAGCTACAGGCCAGCCCAATCGTTATTCATTGTGACAATCTTAGTTCAATAAGACTTGCTAATAATGATTGTTATTTGACAAAAACTAAACATATTGATATTAAGCACCATTTCCTCAGAGATCAAGTTAACAAGTTTAAAGTTAAATTTAATTTTTGTAGAGGTAGTGAAATGGTAGCGGATATTTTAACTAAGGGTACAACCCTAGATAAGCTCTTGTTTTGTATAAGTAAAATGGGCTTGCGTTCAGGAGAGGATGTTGGTAATGGAACGCAACCCTCTTAGTTAATGTCACTGTCACTATGTGGCAGCAACTGTCAATTGTCTCACTCACTTTTGTTAAACCTGTTCACTATAATTGTTACTAGAATAAATCAATATTATATTTCAAGATCCACGCTTTTATTCATCAAAAAACCTTCAATTGTAAACACCTAGAACTATGTTCTCATGTTAGTGACTTGAGTCTTTTAATGAGAATAAATGTTTCTTAAACCTTAGTGTCTCCAGTTTTATAACTTATTTTTCCTTGCGAACAAATTCATTGACCAAAATTCAAAGGAGCAACAATTTTATTTTATAATTTAAGTTATAAAAACTTTAGTATTTATAAAACGCAAGTTTTTATAACTTGTTTATCCCTGCGAACAACTTTGTTAACCAAAATTCAAAGGAGCAACAACTTTATTTTATAATTTAAGTTATAAAAATTTTAGTGTCAACTAAAACTCAATTTTTTATAACTTTTATTTCAAGCAACCAACTTCATTGACCAAAATTCAAAGGAGCAACAACTTTATTTTATAATTTAAGTTATAAAAACTTTAGTGTCAACTAAAAACTCAAGTTTTTATAACTTCTTTATCCCTGTGAACAACTTCGTAAACATAAATTCAAACGAGCAACAACTTTATTTTATAATTTCAGTTATAAAAACTTAAATGTCAACTAAAATTCTAGTTTTCATAACTTCAGGGATAACCCTGTGAACAACTTTGTTAACAAAGATTTAAAACGAGCAAGAGACGAGAGACGAATATCTTAGCATTCCATGGATTCACTGTGTGGGTGACTGGTCCATTCGCATGGCTAAGAGAAAAACTCTGAAGAGAGCCCGAGACTTGTGACACGGGTGTAGGTTTAAGGGTAAAGTTTATTTTGTAACTTAAGTTGTAAAAACTCCAGTACTTCATTTTTCCCCTCTGTTATATATACTGTGACTGGGCAATCTATTACTACACATTGGACCATTTGTCTGTAAGTTAAATATGGTGTGATAGCAGGAGTATGTCCACTGATAAAATCTCCTTTTTTGATGACAAGCTTCATTTTATTGCATGGTTTGCTATGCTATTTTGCTTTAATCTGCAAAATAGCGGCCATCTCTTGCCAGATGATGATTCAGCAATTGGCCTGCATCATTAATTACTTCTGATATTTCAAACTGTGAGACTGTATTTCCTCTCTGTTTTTATATTGACCTTCCTTTTTTGTATAAAATTCTAAATTATAAAATTGACTGTCCGTCTATGTTAGGATGTTTTAACATCAGAGTTCCGTTAAGATGCCCAAGAAAACCAAAAAATACTTTTCTGTGTTTCCCTCATCGGTCCACAGTTAAGGGTAGAAACTCACTGATCCCGAAGCTGTGTAAGCTATTGAATAAGCTAAGTGCTACAGATATTTTTATTGGTTCATTCTCGAAATTTATTAAATCTGTTAAGTTGGAATTAAAAGCACTTAATAGTAATTAGTTTAAATATTTTCTGTTAAAAATTATTGTAAATTAATCGCATGCTGTGTTTACCTTTAATTAGTTTTACATTTTAAAATGTTACTCGTATATTTTGTTTTATTTTCTATTCAATGTATTATCTGTAAAACTGTTGGTAGACCAAATAAAGAGAAAAAAAAAAAAAAAATATTGAGGTCTCTCAGGATATTTTTGTTACATACATATGACACGATGTTAAGAAGACTTCTAAAGGCCTTAAGCACACAAACAATCTAATTTTAGTCCTCATTCCAAATAGAAAACTCCTTGATTTAACCTACTACTGAGATTCAGTACAAACATTGGTTAAGATGCAACGAGAACCTGGTAGATTTTTGAATACAAATAAATCTTTACAGAAACAATAATAATTCCAAGTGTAATACCAAGACAATATTTGGACAAGATACTAGTCACTACTATATTACTCTGCGACAACAATTGCGAAATCTTTTTAAAAATTCAACAAAAATATTCTAGAAAACACTATTTTTTGCCCAACACCTGTGGCTATTTGCAGTCGAGCTTACCGAGATGACACTTTTAGGACTTTACACTTTAATAACAGATTACAATGCACGGAACTTTGTAAAGCATTCAATTTTAAAAAACGATAGAAAAACGATGTGACAATTGATTTACAAGAGCTGTACTTTTGAAAATTAAATATCGGAATAACAACAAATATTAAGCCATTTCAAGAAAGTAAAATTAAAAAACCGGACTGACCAACCAAGAAGACGATAGCAAAGACAAAGACCACACCACACACCACAGACCAAGTAACAAACCTCACACTTTATTTAACACACACTTGAACACTTTTATTAATTTATCTAACAGCTTGGAATCAAGTCTTTTGTCACAGATTAAAGACTACTAGATGGAGTCATAACGCGGCTGTAGGTTCAAGAGCGTGACAGACTTATTTCATTCGGCCTTTATTAGAAAGTGACACAAGATTATTTTTTGTCCCTTTCAGCGTTTTCGTTTTTATTGTTTGTCAAGAGTGGAGTTTGTGACGGACAAGGGACATATCTGAGCAATTATTAGCTTTTTATTAAATTTGCTGATAAATAATATAACTTTGCGGTTACGATATTAATTTAAATGTTATCGTGCTATGGTGGGTTGTAATATTTTCGGCTGCAACAGTCGCAGCGAACAGAAAATCGAAGGAATTACGTTTCATACGTAAGTAGGCATAAACTTCATTGATTGATGATTTAAAGCTTAGATATGTTATTTTTAGCAAATTTCATGTATTATGCGTTTACTAAACTATCTTATATAAAGTAATATTTCGTATTTTACGATATTTTAAAACATAACGTTTTATGATGTACTTTAAATGTTGACATATCATGTCAATAAGGCTGATTTGCTGTCTCACGAGTGGACACGCTATGGGCTCCATCTAGTTGTCTTTAATCTATGTCTTTTGTAGTTTTTCATTAACCACAGAGAATAGAGCCATATAATGAAACAGATAACAAATAATAGAAAATTTTTTCAATACACTTGTGTTTCCACACACAAAAAAATCAAACATAAAATGCATTTAAAACACAAAACGCTGGAGTCCAGTGACTTAATTAAAAAAAAACAACAATACAACTCGGCAACTCGGCAACTGTCAAGTGTCACCTGCAAATCTTTTGATTTTTATATTTTTTATTTATTTTTAGATTTGATTTGAAATTGCTACAAAACAATTCAATTAATAATATGAAGTTTCTAGCTTATCTTCGACATCGCACAAGCTCTGCTGCTACGCATAATTAAAGATGAATCATCACAAATAACCGCTGTTGCAAAAACTTTAGAAATTAGAACATTATCATAAAGTTCGTGGGCCTGCTGGCCTCTATAAGAAGGCTTCAGTAACAGACATAGCTCAGCGAGTCGTACAACTAAAGTAATAGGCGGGGCACGTGGTTTCGAAGCGTTGAAGGACGTTTACGAGTCCAAACTCCAAAGTGCTAGAATAATGCGACAGCGCCGGAAAGCGTGTCAGTCGACTCGCCACTAGGTGGACTGACAACATAAAATTTGTTATATTTTGAAGGCTCTAAAAAGGCCTATGTACAGCAATAGATGCCGGTAGGCTGATGATAATGAAGTATAAGTATTGTTTGAGAAAAATATTCACCAGGGACCTATACTAAAGCCAAACTTGATTGAGAATGCTTGTCAACAAACAAATTTAAAATGGAGGTAGAAAACGCAACACATTTTATGCCCAATAAATTTAAAATTATGTTTTGTTATTTAAAAAATCTTATCTAAAAGACTTTGCATATATTAATTAGTTTTAAGCTTACTAATCTTATTTAATGTCATGAATTCGTCATTAACTAGTTAATTAAAAAAAATAGGTGTGAAATGATTAATAATTTCTACCTTCCTTTAATTTGTTTGTTGACAAGCATTCTCAATCGAGTTTGGTTTCAGTATAGGGACCTATACTACAGCCAAACTTGATTGAGAATGCTTGTCAACAAACAAATTAAAAATGATGGTAGAAATTTCTAGTAATTTTATACCTATTTTTTTAAATTAATTAGTTAATGACGAAATTCATGATAATAAATTAGAATAGTAAGCTTAAGTAATTTATATATTCAATATCATTTAAATAAGATTTCATGAAAAAAAAGTTAATTTTAAATTTATCAGGCATAAAATGTGTTGCATTATCTACCTTCATTTTAAATTTGTTTGTTGACAAGCATTCTCAAACGAGTTTGGCTTTAGTATAGGTGGGTAGGTTCTGACACTACCAATATACTGGATATTAAACTTAGGCCTTTTGTTAAGACTACAATACACAGAAATGTAAGATGCACAACTGTATATTTTTTTTAAGATTTTGTAAAAAAAAATATAAAATAGGAATGTAGCGCAAACTGTTCTTACAAAACTATACCACAAATGGTTTGTTATGCCATTATCATATATCATAATTATTATAAATACTTGTAGATTTAAGTTGTAGCATATTATTGTAGTTATTATAGTTGTTCTTTATAATTAGAGAGTAAAATTTGTTAGCATTCCAAGTTTCCACTGCGCAGGCACCAGGGCTATCATGTGGCAAAGAAAAACCTGAACAAAAGTTAAAGAGGACTTTTGCTACAATCTAAAAGAGCTCTTTTGTGATGTGTCCACAATCATCTTCTCTACCTATGTTCATTACATCATCATCATCATCATGATATGAAGCTTACACTCACCATGCTGCTCCAATGCAGGTTGGCGGGCTTAGGGTGGTAGTGTATTGTTTATTAACAATCACTATCTGATGTTGATGATAGTGACCAGGACCAACTTAACATGCTCTCTGAGGCACGGGAATGTGAATGACCACCACCAACATCCCAACTCCTAGGAATATTCTGAAAATTTCACAAACAAATTATTATTCCAAGACCCGTGCCAGGATTGGAATCCAGGACCTCGTGATCGTGACCTCACATAAGCTAACCACTAAACCAACGAGGCAATCCATGTATTTATTTAACAGATCATTTTGTGCAGTTACGTGGAATTCTGCGTGATTTATGCAATATTTCATATATTATTACGATTTTGTTTAAGTTTTTACGTTTTAGGTATAATATTTTTCAAGGTTCTAATGTTGCTACGTGAGATGATCTGAAACTAAAAGTCGGATGGTTTCATACGGTTTCTATGCTCGCCTATGTGCTGTGGGAAACAAACATCCCTAAAGACCATGTATTCAAAGTGAATAAATATTATGACCTTACTAATGAACTAACTAAAAAATTTTTAACAAAAAATAGAACCGACTGAAAACGCACTAAAAAGTAAAAAATAACTGTGTCATTTAGTTGCTTTAATTTTCTTAAGCATATCTAGGAGTCGGTGCCAGCCAAGGTTTCTACTTTAAGGACATTACCTAGAACCCATAAACTGCTTTACTACGTTAAATAAATGTTCCTTAAACTTGGCTGGCACCGACTTCATAGATTACTAGATTACTTTTTAGTGATTTATCGCCACGTAACGTACTCGTACTATACTGTCATAGTATATTATACGGCACTTGTAGCTAAAAAGCTACCGATTTCGAGACAAAAACCGAAATCGCTGTAAGCGTGCCTCCAAAATTTTAAGAGTTCCTCCAATTTCCCCAGGATATCATCATCAAATCCTAACATGATGACAATGGGACCACCTTGAAAGTGTGCCCTTTCTAATAAAAAATTATCAAAATCGGACAACTCTGTAAAAAGTTATGCGTGGTCATACACAAAAAAAATATACGCGTCGAAATGAGAACCTCCTCCGTTTTTTTATGTCGGTTAAAAAATAAAAAACAATTTTAGCGACGATAAAAATGTAATGTACGGCGTACCGCAAGGTAGTGTGTTAGGACCTACATTGTTTTTGATTTACATTAATGAGTTGTGCAACCTAAGGTTAGATAATGGAAGTATATTTAGTTACGCGGACGATACAGCCTTGGTGTGTAGTGGCTCTTCCTTGAATGAAGCACGTTCTTATACAGAACAGGGTCTTGCGAAGGTACTAAAGTAGCTTAGTTATAATCTTTTGACAGTAAATACAGCTAAGACAAATTACATGTGCACAGTCTTAGTGAGCGGCAACAACCTTCGCAAGACTTTGAAATTAAATCCACGCATACTCTGACCCGCTTAAGAATATAAGCTGTTCTTGTCCAGTTTTAACTAAAGTTTCTACAATTAAATAAATTCAAATTCAAAATCATTTATTTCAAGTAGGCCAATTATAAGCACTTTTGAAACGTCAAATTAGACTATTTGTAGTGACTCCACCACCGGTTCGGAAGGCAGGTCCTGTTGAGAAGAGCCGGCAAAAAACTCAACAGTTGCTCTTTTAAAATTATTAATTTTTACAATATTAACTGTTTTGTTACATAAAATTATTTATTCTACTACTTGTGTGAAGTTGAAAGCTGATCCAATTGCCTCTCAACCTCTTTGTTATTTAAAAAATCATCTATAGTATAATAACCTTGACTCAGTAAGTGAGTTTTAATAACTTGCTTAAACTTATGCAATGGCAGATCTAAAACTGAATTGGGCATCCTGTTGTAGAAGAGTACACCCAATCCTACGAATAACTTTTGAACTTTTCGGAGGCGATACGCTGATAAAACTAATTTATGTCGATTCCTAAGAAGACGATCGTTTAAGTCCTTTTTCTGTTTATACATATTTATATTTTGTTTGACAAAGACTAGGTTATTATATATATATATTGACAGGCTACTGTAAGGATTCCTATTTCTTTAAATTTATCACGAAGGGACTCACGGGGTTTTAGTTTATATATCGACCGAATTGCTCGTTTTTGAAGTATAAATACAGAATTTATGTCAGCAGTTTTGCCCCACAATAAAATGCCATAAGACATCACACTGGAATATCTCGGAGTAATGATAGATTGGAGAATGACGTGGTACTTACACATAGATATAGTTTCGAGTAAAATAAGAAAACTGATCTGCATATTTAAAAACCTGATGCCCGTTGTCACTAACGTTTCCGAAATCATATCCTATGGAGGAGCCCCTTAGATATTCCCTAAATACGACTTCTAAGCTATACGAAAGCCAAACTCGATTGAGAATGCTTGTCAACAAACAAAGTAAAAATGAAGGCAGAAATCACTAGTCATGTTACACCTATTTTTTTAAATTAACTAGTTAATGACGAATTCATGACAATAAATTAGATAAGTAAGCTTAAAACTAATTAATATATTCAATATCTTTTAAATAAGATTTTTTAAAATAACTAAACATAATTTTAAATTTATTAGGCATGAAATGTTTTGCTTTTTCTACCTTCATTTTAAATTTGTTTGTTGACAAGCATTCTCAATCGAGTTTGGCTTTAGTATAAGTTTATTTTCACCAAGCTAAGGGGCTCCATACTAGTAATTACCTATGTTTAAGTGATTGCATGAAATCGAATTTTTATCGATTATTTACGGTAAATTCGCGGCCTGGTAAAAATTCTAAGATTAGAAATTAGCTCTAATGTTTCAAAAGCGTCAATATCGTCCAGAAAATCACTTAACTGTCCTTCCATTTTAGCAAAATAAATGAAATAGTTTCATGTTGTCAACCATTTCTTTGTTAGGATCCCGTTATGATTATTCGGGCTCCTAAACTTAAGGAGTCACTTAAGCGGTTAGGTGTTTCCTAAAGGTTGGTGAAAACGAATTCGTCAATAAGTGTTCCCTAAAGTTGCTTAAGTAATCCCTAAAATTTAGGAAACGTTTGTGAAAACGGGCATGAGACATATAGCGACCAGAAACATTTTAAATACAATTTATTTAACCCTTGTTCAGTCTGTTGCAATGTATTGTATTACTGCATAGATTAACACGTTCGCTGCGGCACCAATTTTTGCATACTTTCCGTTCCTGCGGCACGAGGTATAATCGGCCCGTACCGTGACCAGACGTTAGGGCGACACGCGGTCTATTAGACCCCACCTCCTTTTACAGACTAAAATCCATTTTCTGGCGCGAAATCAAAGATAAATGAGAATTTTGGTCCTTATTGATATAGACAATGAATTGATGAACCCTAATCCACCGTCGCCCCGGAATCTGATGGCTAGTTTAGGAATTATTAGCAAAACAAAATATGGGATCTTATACACCTCGTAACGCACTGAAATAGGGCAAATTTTCGCTGAGATTAGTGATGGGAAAAATAATATCGACGTTTTTAAACTGTCTTAACTACGCAACGACTTGACCGATTTTGATCAATTATATCTCATTAGATCGTTTCAAGGGCAAAACCTGGCAAAACAACACAAAGCTATCAAAGGATACATTTTTTTTTAATAATCTAAATTGTGCTTGAAGGCGCCATACAGAAAAAAAAACCGGCCAAGTGCGAGTCGGACTCGCGCACGAAGCATTCCATTCTATACCATTAAGAGGCACCTATTACAGACTTATTATTGGAAAATAATGGATCACGGTTTATGCATAAGGTTTATCTATCTATTTGTATATGAAAATCTTAATGCAGTTCACAGAATAGAAAAAAAAGGCAACCAGAAGTAGAAAAGAAACTGTCCTATTTATGCCTCGGGCTCTGTTTCTGAGTTTTTAAAATTAACTTCTTCCGACATCGTTTAGACATGTTCGGCGCTGTAAAAGGCCGTGCTCTCCAATCGACGTGATGCACAACACTGGTCGCGGGAAGCTCGCGTTGGGTGCGGTACGAGGTCAGGGGGGATATGGGACGTTTTAGCCTCGTTCCGCACTGCATTAAAATTATGTTAATTCAGTGCGGCACGAGGCCTAAGACATCCGGTACCAAGGTAGGTACACCACCGAGTACGGAACCATTAGAGCATCTCAAATATATATTTATCTCTTTCCTACACTGGACCAAACCAAAGCTATGCCATTCGCACGACAGAGAAACTCACGTTTTTCCTTGCCGCACCACAGGGAAGTTGCATCAGGGGTGATTTAGGCCTCGCTTCGCAGTGAACGTGTTAAAGACTACTAGATGGAGTCATAACGCGGCTGTAGCTTCAAGAGCGTGACAGACTTATTTCATTCGGCCTTTATTAGAAAGTGACACAAGATTATTTTTTGTCCCTTTCAGCGTGTTCGTTTTTATTGTTTGTCAATAGTGGAGTTTGTGCCAAATCTGACATGTTGGACATATCTGAGAATTATTAGCTTTTTATTAAATTTGTTGATAAATAATATAACTTTGCGGTTACGATATTAATTTAAACGTTATCGTGCTATGGTGAGTTGTAATATTTTCGGCTGCAACAGTCGCAGCGAACGGAAAATCGAAGGAATTACGTTTCATAAGTAAGTAGACATAAACTTCATTGATTGATGATTTAAAGCTTGGATGTGTTGTTTGTATTATGCGTTTACTAAGCTATCTTATATAAAGTAATATTTCGTATTTTACGACATTTTAAAACGTAACGTTTCATGATGTACTTTAAATGTTGACATGTCATGTCAACATGGCTGTCTTGCTGTCTCACGAGTGGATACGCTATGGGCTCCATCTAGTTGTCTTTTATCTATTTATTACTGTATTAGGAGCAGCAAAAACAAGAATTAATTATTAAAGGACATGACCGGAATTAGTATGGAGCTGTGCCCCGAAAAAAATTCGTTTGCAGTGACATATAGTACCTTATTTTAAAGCTTACGAGTATTAGAATACCGCTATTTTAGTTTTGTGGTCAAAGAACTTTCGAGTGTCTTCAATAACATGTTACAAAAAGGCGCCTAATTATTTTAAATAGCAATGATTTTACTGTCGTTTACCAAAGTGGTTGTGGTGGTGGTGGTACCAAATATAGTAGTTAGTAGCAAATACTACCTCACTGGTCCAATAGTTAGGCTATATGGGTTAAGATCATTGATATATAAAGAGATTAAGTTGGTACTAAACAATTATTCTAGTTTATCAAAGTGAATTAATTCATCATTATTATTACATAACATATGATATGACTGTTCCATTTAAAAAAAAAAACATTTCAAATCTGTCAAAATACGATCGGATACTTGTACACACTTTTGCATGTCGCGTGGTTGTGTGCTGCCGCATCAACGATCTTCACATATTTATACAATAAAAAAAGCGCAAATCTTTATTTTATTATTATAATTATATTTATATATTTATCTTAGTTTACATTGTTTCGTTAGTCGTATTTTTTATATTCAATTACAAACTGAAGTCCTAAATACAGATAGAATATGTTATATGTGTATCCAAACTCATAAGCTAATGCGGGTCAAAGGAATATCCAAAATAAACAAAAAATTACGTTGTTCTCGAATGTTATAGAGAAATATAATTTTTGCCTTAAATATTGCTTTATTTTTTTATTTTTTTTAATATATTAATAAATATTGCAAATTCTATTCAATTTAGGGGCAGAATTCGGCCATGACCTTTGCTCAATATATATATCAATATAACCGACGTTCAACTTATTTGTGTAATTTGATAAATAAGAGGCTAAATCTATACCTATTATAAACATTAAATGAAAAATCCCCCGACCCAAATTAGAAACATGAAAAGAACCAGTCAAGACAAATTCAACGAGCCCAAACTCGATGGGTTTACTAAAAAGGTAGACCAGGGTTAGGTCTCCTACCTTCGAGCTTTATCACCAGACCAGCTCAGTTCCAGGTTCCAGAAGACATTAGTGTTTCAAATGTCAGATCACACACATGCTTTCAAGCAAACTGAGCGTGTAACATTTCTATCACACCTAACAAACGACCTGATGACCTTGAAGACCTGAACCGATTTGCACCTAACAAAACCTTTCAAACAAAAACAACGCATTAAAATCGGATCATCCGTTTGGGATGTGTTTGCCTCGGGGGTTAAAACTGAGAGATTGTAAAAAACTTGTAACTATATTTTTAAAATCACGTAATTATGAAGAAGCAGAAAGTTTGTTTAAATTAAATTTATAAAATATGTTCCAAAAATTGTTATTAAAATTTAACACACACACACACCCAAACACACAGACACACTCATTTTTACTAATAACTTAATTATTTTCTTTATTTACCAATTGTAGTTATTTACATATATATATTTTGTAACTTGAGTATGAATTGTTAAGAAAGAGTGGTGTCTTCTGGGACAGGTGTAGTTTTACGTTTAAAAGAAGGCACCAACCACCTGTGTTGAATTATGTGCTGTTTTATTAAATAAACGATTTTTGATTTTTTTGATACTTAATATAAAATGGTCTTTGGGCCAATGTTTGCCAAATAAGCCAAACCGTATTTGTTCAATCATTGGAACAATCATAGAGTAAAGACTACTAGATGGAGTCATAACGCGGCTGTAGGTTCAAGAGCGTGACAGACTTATTTCATTCGGCCTTTATTAGAAAGTGACACAAGATTATTTTTTGTCCCTTTCAGCGTGTTCGTTTTTATTGTTTGTCAAGAGTGGAGTTTGTCACAAGCAAGGGACATATCAGAGCTATTATTAGCTTTTTATTAAATTTGCTGATAAATAATATAACTTTGCGGTTACGATATTAATTTAAACGTTGTCGTGCTATGGTGGGTTGTAATATTTTCGGCTGCAACAGTTGCAGCGAACAGAAAATCGAAGGAATTACGTTTCATACGTAAGTAGGCATAAACTTCATTGATTGATGATTTAAAGCTTAGATATGTTATTTTTTAGCAAAGGAGATGGTCCAAAATTGTATGGAGCACAGACTCACTTTCTGTACATGAGTTGAAAAAAACTAAATGTATTAATAATCTAGTTTTGATTAGCCAATTCTCTGAATTCACTTTTATTTAGGCGAAATATTATTTATTCTCTCTAAAACAATGCAACACTTTACGTATAATCATGGCGGATCTTAGATAAGTTATATAATCTATGGTAGATATTCTCCAGGTGGCGGATTGATGGTGTTTTGACTTTTGCTGTCAGTGTTTATTGACGTATGGTCCATTTGATTTGATGGTTACTGGTTAGGTATATGTACCTAACGGATTAGGTACTGAATAATCTGATTAAAATATTGAGTTTTGTTCTTATTATAGCTAAGATGTCTGTCTAAAATGTATTATAGCTAAAAACAAAGCCCGGAACACGGAAGAAAAGACTTGTCAAAAATGACATATTTTGAGTTTGACAAATCAATGTCACCGCATCTGTATCACCTACAAACTAATATCAGAAAGACGCCATCTTTTAATACCTCAAAAACTAGGAATTTCATTTTTAACCAACGTTTTATATAGTTCGTTTCGTTCACTTATTTTATTTTTGATAAAATCCTAGTATTTTTTCCATTTTGATGGTATGTGGTACAAGAGTGAAGCGGAAATGGACCATCTCCTTTCATGTATTATGCGTTTACTAAACTATCTTATATAAAGTGGTATTTCGTATTTTACGATATTTTAAAACATAACGTTTTATGATGTACTTTAAATGTTGACATGTCATGTCAATAAGGCTGATTTGCTGTCTCACGAGTGGATACGGTATGGGCTCTATCTAGTAGTCTTTAATCTATGGGACCAATTGTGTCAATGTCACTGACCTTGAACTTAATGTAAAAGTGCTTTCACAATGACACGACAATGAACTCACCGTCAGGCGTGATCACAGCTTAGCGCTAGCATGAGTCTATCTCACCAAAATCGGTCTAATAGTTGGACATATTTGTTCCTAGTAACGGCGGTTTTTTTATGGCTTCCGTGGCGCAGTGGTGTATCCGGTGGATTTATAAGGGGGTCCTGAATTCGATGCCGGGCCGATTAAAATTTTTTAAATTGCTCCAGGTCCGGCTGGTGGGTGGCTGCGGCCGTGGCTAGTTACCACCCTACTGACAAAGACGTAACGCCAATAGATTTGGCGTTCCGGTACGCTGTCGTGAAAAAAATTAGGAGTAAAGAATATCGATATATTTTTTTACTATACTAAAGCCAAACTCGATTGAGAATGCTTGTCAACAAACAAATTAAAAATGAAGGTAGAAAATTTTTTAACAAAAAATAGAACCGACTCAAAACGCACTAAAAAGTAAAAAATAACTGTGTCATTTAGTTGCTTTAATTTACTTAAGCATATCTATGAAGTCGGTGCCAGCCAAGGTTTCTACTTTCAATGCCGTTACCTAGAACCCACAAACTGCTTTACTACGTAAAATAAATGTTCCTTAAACTTGGCTGGCACCGACTTCATAGATATGCTTAAGTAAATTAAAGCAACTAAATGACACAGTTATTTTTTACTTTTTAGTCGGTTCTATTTTTTGTTAAAAAATTTTATTTCTTACTTTTTAGTGACTTACCGCCACGTACTGTACTCGTACTATACTGTCATATAGTATATTATATGGCACTAGTAGCCAAAAGCTACCGATACCGAGGTAAAAACCGAAATCGCTGTAAGCGTGCCTCCAAAATTTGAAGAGTTCCTTCAATTTCCCCAGGATATCATCAGCAGATCCTAACATGAGGACAATGGGACCACCTTGGATGTATGCCCTTTCTAATAAAAAAAGAATTATCAAAATCGGACAACACTGTAAAAAGTTATGCGTGGTCATACATAAAAAAAAAAAAAACAAATATACGTGTCGAATTGAGAACCTCCTCCGTTTTTTTTCGTCGGTTAAAAATGCAACACATTTTATGCCTTATAAATTTAAATTTATGTTTTGTTTTTTTAATAAATCTTATTTAAAAGATATTGAATATATTAATTAGTTTTAAGCTTACTAATCTAATTTATTGTTATGAATTCGTCATTAATAAATTAATTAAAAAATTAGGTATAAAATGACTAGTGATTTCTACCTTCATTTTTAATTTGTTTGTTGACAAGCATTCTCAATCGAGTTTGGCTTAAGTATAGAACATTATGTTTTGTAAATAAAATCAGTATGATACTCCCTTTTCCATATTACGTAATATTAGTAAACAGATTGACATATAGTTACTATCCATGGTGAAAACAAAAACCTTCCAAATAACAGTTACAAATAGAGTTCATTTTAAAATAACAACTTATAGCTTTGGCCTCAACTAATGTCAGCAATGTGCCATTCGACTTTAAACTTTATTCCGTTAATGTATGTTTCAAATTACATTGTATTCATTTGTTTAGCGCTGCCCGTTGTTTATTTGTTGGTCGATATAGTTGATACCATAATAACACTTATTCTGTAATGTTAAAGGTTATAATTGAATGTAATATTTTCTTATAAAATGACAAGTTTTTGTTGTATTAGGTAAACAGGGAGTATCTTATTCTCATCCCGTCTCTAAACAAGCCATTAGTTTATTAGTGTTCGACGTTTGAACCGGCGAGTTCGAATCGCGTTCTATATTTTAATTTTTTTTTATATAGTTAGGTCTGTGTTTAAGTTAATGATTAAATAGTGTTGTGCTTTATAATTTTGATTGTAACGATTTCTCGGTAAGCTGTTTATTAAAACTTTTTAATTATACGTATTTATTTTTGCTTAATTGATAATTTACTTTGTTATAGTTTATTTACCTAGTAGGAGTCGTAATCTTAATTATATTTCGTTCATTATGTAATAAACTTAACGTATTTCATTACCTAATAAATCTTTATTATATAAATATAAGTCAAACGTTATGAAGTGGTACCTATTTAGGGTTGTCACCTATTTTGAAAATAATAAATCGTGTCATAATAAAATAGGATTTGATTATTTTATTACGTTTAATATCCTTCAAAACGTAACAAAATGTTTCGTAGCACCGGCCAATAAAAAAATAAACTTACTATTTCTATTGAATGAAAGGACATAGGTAAAAAATGTATGGAAGTCTGCCCCAGAGATGCCCAGAGATGATATATATGTCATTAAATAGTACAGATCTTTTATTTAAATAGTAATAAAGTTACTTGTATCTTGTAGCTAAACAGTTGCTGATAAAAGAAGGTTTATAAAAGTTGACTTTTCATACTACGACGACGGTCACGTGATTCAGAACACAAAAAATCGATTGAAATTCTTATATAATTGATATATTTCCAAGTTGATGGCTATGAAACATGGGTAGTTGTTTAAAATTCATTGTGTATTTAAATAAACTAGTTAAATATGAGCATACGTTTGGACAGCCTGGGGCAAATTATGGCAATGTTTCCAAAACTTTTCAAATTTTTAAATAGATAGACAATATAGACATCCCCCTTCCTCCAATCTACAGTGTAAACTTTTTACTACTACTACTACTACTACTTACTATTTTCAGCTGACACTTAGAAATTTTGCTATTTTTTATATGCCGTGATCTTATTATCCTTTAACAATTTTTTCGAAAAAATCCTGTCATCTTTCTAGTCTATTTTATTTTAATTAAAGTTTCACAGCCCCGAGGGGTCCCCTGGCAACCGTCAGGCAAATAATGACAGTTGTCATTATAGCTCCGTCGCTACCCGGGTAGCCGCGGGCCTCAAAGAAGGTTTGAATGTCAGGCCCACAGGGGTTAATAGGTAGGTAGGTAGTATTTTACACATTAAAAAAAATATTTTGTTTAAGTCGTATACAAAGGATTTTTTTTAAATTAAAATAAAACAGATAAAATGAGAATCATGCGAAATACAGCATTTTGGAGTAATTTATTTTTCGCACAAAAGAAGATTCAGTCGAAATATGTGAAGGAATAGGTATCAAGCATTAATTTTAACAGAATAATTGGTTGATATCTTACGATTGCCTACAAGAAACCGCTGTTTAACGATAAGGCCGCCTTTTGCACTAGTTTTTTTAATGCATTTTATATCTCTGTTACATTTTTTTTTTATCAACTACAAGTTGGCCTTTGACTGCTATCACACCGGATGTTAAGTGATGATGCAGTCTAAGATGGAAGCGGGCTAACTTGTTAGGAGTGTGACGAAAATCCACACCCCTTTCGGTTTCTACACGACATCGTACCGGAACGCTAAATCGCTTGGCGGTACGTCTTTGTCGGTAGGGTGGTAACTAGCCACGGCGAAAGCCTCCCACCAGCCAGATCAAGACAAATTAAGAAAAATCTCAATCTGCCCCGCCGGGAATCGAACCCAGAACCTCCGTCTTATAAACCGACCGCGCATACCACTGCGCCACGGAGGTCGTCACATGTTCTTATAACAGAGGTATAAAAAATCGTAAAGAGTAAATAAATAAAGTACCGGCGGCAACCCTATACCTACAACCCATTGGTGATAATTAGAAATATTACGACATACTACATACACTACCACAAGTGTGAGATAAGGCACTTTATAAGTGAAGTACTATGGCAAAACAACTACTAACAGTGCTAAGTAATACAGTTTAGCTAAGATTTTACCTACAAAAAAAAATTGGTTGTCTGTAAAGTCGGTTTACTGACGATAGTTAAACGTGACAATGTCGTAAGAAAATACTGATGGAATGATAGCATTTAATTGGTTATTAAAGGTTTTAATTTAAGTATATTTTTATAAATATTAATATAAATTAATAAAATAATCGATTTTGATTTTATAAATTTATATTTTAATTTTATAATAAATATATTAATTTTTAATTTAAAATTAATATATTTAATAATTATATTTAATAGACGGATGTCGAACGCTGCCGAACGCAAAGGCCGATTGTCCTTCTTTGTCGCTCGTTTCGCGCTCTCGCTTGCACTTCAAGCCTTACATGGAACGCCTCAAAGCGAGGTAACGCCGCATGAGTCATGTTTTTTCGTGCGTGCAGCCGGCTCTATCGAATTATAAGACGTTTTCACGTCAAAAACCTTAAAAACCAGCCAAGTGCGAGTCGGTCCCGTGCTCGAGATAAACCGTACCTAACAGGTCAAATTCTATACATTGAATATATAATCGATATAAAATCGATACACAGAGAAACGAAAATTAAAAAAAATGTTTATTGTAAGTACCGTATGTACTTTCATATGCCAAAGTTGGTAATTTGAAATAACATACAGACACTTGAATGTTTTTCAATTTTTTTTTTTCACAATTCATGACAATTTAGCGTGACTGCAATTACACCTAATGATAAGTGATGATGCAAAATAGTAGGATGTAATTCACACTCCGTACATTTCCGCACTACATCGTACCTGAACGCTAAATCGCTTGGCGGTACTTCTTTGTCGGTAGGGTAATAACTAGCCACGACCAATTAAAAAAATCTTAATCCGCCCAGCCAGGAATCGAATCCAGAATCCCATTATAAAACCACTGGGCATACCACTGCACCACGGAGACCACGGATAAATAGATATAATAGAGCAAAATTAAATAAAAACTTGCGTAAGAAAGCCACTGCAAGGCGTTGATGTCAAAAACCTCTGGAAAGTCACTTTAGAAATCAAGTTTCGTTTCGAACAATTTTGCCGGTTTTCAGATATAAAACCGGTAGGCGCGTCAAACATTGTTATACCTACTAAAGAACATACCTATAGCAAACAAGATATAATGAAAAAGAACATTGCCAAAATTTGCCCCAGGCTGTTCAAGCGTGTGCTCATATTTAACTATTTTATTTTAAATACACAATGAATTTTTAATAACTGCCCATGTTTCATATCAATCACTTGAAAATATATTAAAAATATAAGAATTTCAATCGATTTTTTGTGTTCTGGATCACGTGAGCGTCGTCGTAGTATAAAAAGTCAACTTTTATCAACCTTCACAACTTTTATCACTATCTCACTATTATAAAAGCGAATATTTGTGTGTGTTTGTTTTGTTACTTAGAGGCCTTGTCCAAGCCTTAATTTTCTATCTTTATGTATGGAGGCAGCACGGACGGAAAAAGAGCTAGAGGCCGTTCCTCAACACGATGGGCTGGTCAGCTGAACGAGTCCAAGCAGTCATTTTATTCGCTAGCAAAGATGGCCGCCAGCAGAAGCAGGTGGTGGCGTGGCTTGGATCGTACCAGGACCACGATCTTCAGTCATGAAGGAACGACTGCAGAGACAGATGTTTGTTATTGGTTCAAGGTATAACTATATACCCGATGTGGCTGAAAATTGGAAGGGAGATAGATTATATCCTGGATTAAAACGTAGACTAACTTTATGCCGATATTCTCAAGGCAACGGAAACTACGCGAGTGAAACCGCGGGCATACGCTAATTGAGTTCTAAATATGGTCTACCTCCATACAAAGAAGTTAAGTTAATGTCAAGGTTTATTTTTTATAATTGTTTTTTGTTTGTTATGGTGTGAGGCAATTTGTTTGGTCGAAAAAACCGTGTTTTTCTGTTAATTAAGTTTAATAAATTTATGCAAATTTTTTGATAGGTTTGGATGGTATTTTTTTTAATAAATAAATAAATATATTAGGACAATTACACACATCGCTATATAGCCCCAAAGTAAGCTTAGGTAGCTTGTGTTATGGTGCTATGATAACTGATGAATATTTTTATATATATTATACATAAATACTTATAATATATAGATAAACACACAGACACTGGAAAACATCCATGCTCATCACACAAATATTACCCAGACGTGGGAATCGAACCCACAGCCTAGGACGCAGAAGCAGGGCTACACACTGCGCCACTCGGCCGTCAACCGTTGGATGTTACCTAGAACCCACAAACTGCTTTACTCAGTTAAATAAACGTTCCTTAACTAACTAAAAATGGCTATGTGGTTAGTTTGTACGCGGTAGAAGTGGGTGCGAGGGTATACCAGCGAAGAATCTCTATAACCTACTAAAAGACCTTGGCCTTCGCTTCATAAATGCATAAAGTCACTACCTACCTAGAGGACAGCATGTTAACCTTATCAGCCTACTAACGGCCCACTACAGGGCCAGGCCTCCCTCCTTATAGGAGAGGGGATATGGAGCGTACACCCACCACGCTGCTCCAATGCGGGTTGGCGGGCTTGGGGTGATAATGTTTCATTTATTAACGATCACTATCAGATGGTGATGACAGTGACCGGGACCGACGACTTGACGTGCTCTCCGAGGCACGGAGGTGTAACACCACTAACATCCAAATTCCAGGCTTGGAATGTACTGATTTATAGAAGAACTAGCTTTTGCCCGCGACTTCGTCCGCGTGGAGTTAGTTATTACGGCAGCCTAATTTTTCTAAGCCTTGAATGTCATATTTATTAATATCTAATCAACTGCCTAAGAAATAGGTATTAAGCTTTCAAAATGACGATACTTTCATACAACATTTCATCCCCCCTTTAACCCCTTACAACCCTTTTTTCACAATTAAAAGTAGCTTATGTCCTTTTTCAGGTTCTAGACTTACTGTGTACCAAATTTCATTTTAATCGGTTCAGTAGTTGTAGAGTGAAAGCAAGACAAGACAGACAGACAGAGTTACTTTCGCATTTATAATATTAGTTAGGATTAGGATGAAAAATATTCAATCCGGGATCCGAACCCAGTACCTCGTGATCGCTAACCACTAAACCCCCAGTATAAGACAGATAATTGTAATTATTATTGTGCAGTAAAGCACTCAAAACAACCTTGGGACGTGATTACATTATCTGACATCTTAGACGCAGTTTGTTTGTACAATATAACGGTCCAATTCGATTTCCATCTTGGACGATTAGTTTTTTCTAAACTGCTTAATGTCTGATCTGGTAGGTTTCGGCCGTGGCTAGTTAGCGGTCTAGCATGCCAGTGCCTCGAATAGATCTATTTGTATGGTAGTGTCAGTTGTGTATGGCAGAAGAAGCACGAAAGTATACATAATATACAATATTATAGTAAAAGGAGAATGCCAGACAAAGTATAGGACTTTAACCCACTAATAAAAACATATTGTACAACAATCATCATTTTATAGCATTTTTTTTACTATTTATTATAAATTACATTTAAAAGCTCTAGAAGTCGGGGTATTCAATACGAGCTTAACGATGGTTGTCGTCCATTTCCGTAGGTATAGTTGTCAGTTGTCACACTGACATGACCGTCGCAAAGCTTCATTAAATACATTTTTAAACAGGCTTAACGACTCTGGATACCAGCCTTTTAGAGCCCACTTTTGATGAAAATATAATAAAAACGATTAAAAAATACTAGAACCCAGTGCAACAATAAAGATTTAAAAAATTGCGTAAAGAGTGTAAATTAAAAGGAAATAGTTTAAAACAGTATAGCTTGGTCAATCCACGATGGCTCGTAGTGTTTTGTTTTTCAAACGCTTACAGTGAAAGTGTGCAATAAAAACTGCAAGAATGTGAGTTCTATTACTACGTAACGAGTAGCAATGTGTGCACACTCACACAAAGTGTCAAGTTAGTTATGTCAACAAGAATGTCATGTTCGACTAGCAGTATGCTCTACTTCATTTTAACTCATTTTTTAAAAATTAATATGTCGTGTTGGTCCTCCACAGCAAAATTATATTGTGATATAGGTTAATATATATATCGGAGTATAACAATTCTCCTTGACATCATCATTAGTGGTGCTTAATCTCTTGGGCGTTTTCTAGGGTTACAAAGACTTTGTCTTCACGAACAGATATATTGCAAGTTCACGATGTTTTGATACATGAAATAGATTTTTATTATTCCTTACGTATTATAAAGATTCAGAACAGTAGTTTATTTACACCCATCTTACTTTATTCCCTAATTTAATTTACTTCTTAAGAACACTTTTACACTGGTCCAACTCGACCAAATATCCTCACCGCACTCCAGACACAAACTAACTACCCAACTCCTTTATTCCCCTCAAGATGGTGTAAATACTCTACAAGGACTTGGGCGGCCCGACTCTTTTATTGGTTGGAGTATTAAAACAAATCAATCATTCATTCATATATCAAATCAAATTGAATTTAACTTTGTGTTAAAGTTTTAAGTAAGCACCTATCTCATATCTGTCATTAAATGATTAACAATTAGTTTTATTTCGATTACTTTCATAAAAAAACTCGTGACATACCAAAAATAATTACATCCACAGACAGTAACATTTCCATAAACAATGACGTCTATTACAATATTACAACAATCTATTCTAAGTCTCTAGTCTAATTCCTTCGACATATATATTAACCCATTTAAAAATATCTTAAATACACACATACCCACAATCATCTCAGATAGGTACCTAGTATATCTATTTTTCTTTTGTTTAAACAGTTTAATGATTGAGCTCAACTCCACGCTGTCTTGTCTACCATACCCCTAGCGTTTTTGTAAAGCGCGAACCCATGATATCTATTATTATTTTGATTCATTATAAGTTAGTTTATGTAAACTAAGATGGAAGCGGGCTAACTTGTTAGGAGTAGCATGAAATCTACATTCCTTTAGTTTCTACACGATACCGTACCGGAACGCTAAATCGCTTGACGGTACGTCTTTTTAGTAGGATAGTACCAATGTATATATAGTACAAATACCAAAGCTATTATGCTAAGCTAATTTGGAAAATCTATATTGGCAGTAACAAACCAATCAAGTGACCTTTGTAGAAAAATTAAAGTCGAGTCGGTCAACCTGAAGGAATGGGCAACGGAACGATTCTTCTGGCTAAGTCACATTTAAATGTGTAGTTTATCATCATACGATACGTTTTTTTGACATTATAAATATAATATTGGTAAAAAAATTAAGTAGAGCATCATTCCGTTCGGTCATGACACGCAGCGATACAACCTACAATAGCCTGTGTACACCGAGCCGTGGTCGACTCGAGACTGATGTTCGAACTGTACTCCCCGCACCCTTCGGTTTCCCCTCGCGAGAAATAGTGGGGCGCGTCTTAATGAATTGAATTATCAGTAAAAATGGCTTATTGTAAAACATTTATATAATAATAGGATATTTTTTGTATATTTACAATTTCTGTTCTTTCTGGGTTAGGATCTGGCATTCTCCTTTAGAATTATGCTTATAGTTAAGTTAATTAGTTATTATAATTATTCTGTGTTTTTTTTAAATAATTTTCGTACCTTAGTAGGTTTACTTTATTGTTAATATTTTTTACATAATATAATATTCAAATGTTTTATAAAATTCGTCAATCAAGTTGAGTTTCTTGCCGGCTCTTCTCAACAGGACCAGGACAGTCACTACAAATAGTCTAATTTGACGTTTCAAAAGTGCTTATAATTGGCCTACTTGAAATAAATGATTTTGAATTTGAAAAGGATTAATGAAATTTGAGGAAGCTAGGATATTTAAGGACAGTGGCAAGTTGAAGAACGTAGTCGCTGTCTACCCCTATGGGAATTAGGCGTGATACGAAAAATGTGTATAGGGGGGCTTGGCCCTTAGTGGACTATTTATATAAAGTATAAACTACCTAAATATGTATCGCCAAGCGATTTAGCGTTCCGGTACGATGTCGTGTAGAAACCGAAGGAATGTAAATCATCCTACTCCTATCTAGTTAGCCCGCTTCCATCTTAGATTGCATCACCACTTAATACCAAGTATGATAGCAGTAAGTTGTATAAATAAAAAAAAAAATATTGCGAACTTTACGCGAACAAAATCACGTGCAAAATTAGTATCTATAATGACAATTCACAATACAAATTATCTCAGTATGAAAATAATGAGTTACTGACTCATACAAATGATTGTACACTCGATTTTAGTCTTTATGGTCTTCGCCTTAGAGTTTAATTTAGATTGGATTATTTCAATTGCACAATGAACAGAAATATATGTACGTAAGGCCTTCTACAAATATACAATAACCTTAACCGTGCTTAAGTTTTTTATTATTATATTTTATTGAAATGTGGAATCATTTGTGGATTGAATATTCACATGATGATTATAATTAAATTGTTGTAATTGAAAATGGTATTATATAAAAAAAAAATTGTTGTTGTAAATCATATTTTAAATCATGTCATCGCGACATATCGACACTGCGCCAATCTGATTTGGACCTTAGACGTTTTACTTATGTAATAGTTCTGTGGTAATTTCACAAAACCTTGTCTTTATGCCCTTTCTCAGGTTCTATAGGTACTATCTCTGTATCAAAGGACATTGCCATAATTTGCCCCAGGCTGTCCAAACGTATGCTCATATTTAACTATTTTATTTAAATACACAATTAATTTTAAACAACTACCCAAGTTTCATAACAATAACTTGAAAATATATCAAAAATATAAGAATTTCAATCGATTTTTTGTGTTCTGAATCACGTGACCGTCGTCGTAGTATGAAAAGTCAACTTTTATCAACCTCATAGATTAAAGACTACTAGATAGAGCCCATAGTGTGTCCACTCGTGAGACAGCAAATCAGCCTTATTGACATGACATGTCAACATTTAAAGTACATCATAAAACGTTATGTTTTAAAATATCGTAAAATACGAAATATTTCTTTATATAAGATAGTTTAGTAAACGCATAATACATGAAATTTGCTAAAAAATAACATATCTAAGCTTTATATCATCAATGAATGAAGTTTATGCCTACTTACGTATGAAACGTAATTCCTTCGATTTTCTGTTCGCTGCGACTGTTGCAGCCGAAAATATTACAACCCACCATAGCACGATAACGTTTAAATTAATATAGTAACCGCAAAGTTATATTATTTATCAGCAAATTTAATAAAAACTAATAATTGCTCAGATATGTCCCTTGTCTGTCACAAACTCCACTCTTGACAAACAATAAAAACGAACACGCTGAAAGGGACAAAAAATAATCTTGTATCACTTTCTAATAAAGGCCGAATGAAATAAGTCTGTCACGCTCTTGGACCTACAGCCGCGTTATGACTCCATCTAGTTGTCTTTAATCTATGATCAACCTTCGTAACTTTTGTCAGCGACTGCTTAGCTACAAGTATAGATCGGTCAATCCACGAAGTCTCGCCGTTTTTTGTTTTTCAAACGCTTACAGTGCACGTGTGCAATGAAAACTGCAAGAATGTGAGTTCTATTACTAAGTAACGAGTAGCAATGTGTGCACACTCAAACAAAGTATCAAGTTAGTTAAGTCAATAAGAATGTCATGTTTGACTAGCAGTATACTCTACTTCATTTTAACCTATTTTTTTAAAATAAATTTGTCGTGTTGGTCCCGCACAGCAAAATTATATTGTGATATAGGTTAATATCGAGGTTATCAAGACGAGAAACTACCGGAAACATATTATGAAAGATGGTACTCTAGACATATGTCGAGCGTGTCATCATCCTGGGGAATCCCTCAGACATATAGTTTCCGGGTGTTCTCATCTTGCTAATGGCGAATACTTGCACAGACATAATCAAGTATCCAAGATAATCCACCAACAACTTGCTCTTCAGTATGGCCTTGTCGATTCTGAGGTGCCTTACTATAGGTACGACCCAGCGTCAGTTATTGAAAATAGCAGTGCGTTGCTCTACTGGGATCGAACAATTATCACTGATAGGTATATTGTAGCCAATAGACCTGATATAGTGATAATTGATCGATTAACGCGCCGTGCAATGATTGTTGATATTACTGTTCCACATGATGATAATCTGGTGAAAGCTGAAAAGGAAAAAGTATCAAAATACTTGGACCTTGCTCATGAGATTACCGTCATGTGGAATGTTGATTCAACAATGATTGTTCCTATAGTCGTTTCAGTCAACGGTCTTATAGCGAAAAGCTTTAACGAACATCTTAAAAAGCTTTCGCTTAATTGTTGGATCAAGGGTCGGATACAGAAGGCAGTAATTCTTGAAACGGCGCGTATTGTGAGGAGGTTCCTCACTCTGGAGCCCTGACCACCGGTTGCTTGGACCCCCGGGCCCTGCAGCAGGCGGAATGATTTTTTTATAAATTTTTAATAGTGTTTTTATAATTGTTTTATATAGCATTGTTGAAAATTTAAAAAGAAATGTAAATAAATAAATGAAAGTAAGTAAAATAAATTTGTCGTGTTGGTCCCGCACAGCAAAATTATATTGTGATATAGGTTAATATATATATTAACCAATTTAACAATATCTTACAAAACACACACAACTACAATGATCACAGAGGTACCTAGTATAATTATATCTATTTTCCTTATATTTAAACAATATAATATTTGAACTCGACTCCACGCTGTCTTGAAGCGGACTAACTTGTTAGGAGTAGCATGAAATCTACATTCCTTCAGTTTCTACACGATACCGTACTGGAACGCTAAATCGCTGGACGGTACGTCTTTGTCAGTAGGATGGTAACTACCAATGACCAAAGCCTTACACCAGCTAGACTTGGACTAAATTAGAAAATCTTTATCGGCGGTAACAAGCCAATCAAGTGACCTCTGTAGAAAAATGAAAGTTGAGTCAGTCAACTTGAAGGAACGGAACGTTTTTTCTGGCTAAGTCACATTTAAATATGTAGTTTATCATCATACGATAAGTTTTTTTTTACATAATTCCGTTCGGTCATGACACGCAGCGACACAACTACAATAGCCTGTGTACACCGAGCCGTGGTCGACTCGAGACTGATGTTCGAACTGTACTCCCCGCACCTCGGTTTCCTCTCGCGCCTTAGTGAATTTACTTATTTATAACTTTATTACTACATATTTGAATAGATCTGTACTATTTAATGACATATATATCATCTCTGGACATTTCTGGGGCAGACTTCCATACATTTTTTACCTGTCCTTTCATTTAAATTGTTTTGGTAGTTTAGGCCTAATTGCGTAACATACAGAGTTACTTTCGCATTAATATTAGTATAGAAAAGTAGTGGACGCCCGCGGTTTCGGAATAAAATCTGACCTGTGTTATTCCGATATGTAAATTATATTTTTACGACCTAGGAGTAGAGGATTGGAAGAACAACCACACAACAGGGAGAATTGTACGTTTATTAACCAATAGATATTAGGTATACAAGATTCGATGCAGCACGCTGCGACGCCGTCGTTTCACGCTTCTAGGCCTGAAGGAACCCATCACGGCGGCGACGATGATCTGCCTCGGCACCTCACGGCCACACACCCCAACCACACTGGGGGACCACTACAGATCCATCGTCCTTACACGCACTCTCTCAGGGAACATCATTACTATATACCCTACATTCATTCATTCATCTCCCTAAATTGTGGAATGCCGTGCCACGGGAGATCAGGCATTCGAAATCTCTCTTTATATTTAAACGTCGTCTTAAAAACCACTACCTGTCTATGTAACTATTGTATTAAGTATGTGTGTATGCTCTGTTTAAGTTTGTTTATAATTATTTATATATGTATTTTATTTAGTTTATATATGTATATTATATTCATATTTGTGTATATTAATGTGTAATATAATATGTAATCGTATGTATGTATATTATAAATATGCTTGTTTTTATTGAATTGTCATTTGTGCAGAGGTGGTTGACCTCTGTATTCGCTATTCTCTATTCGTATGACGGTTGCCTGGAAGAGATTGCTTTTAGTAATAAGGCCGCCGTTACACCGATAAACTATTGTTTATACCTTTTTATGTTCTCATTTTTATATCCATATTTTTGGTGTAATAAAGAGTTTTTATTATTATTATTACATTCCTTCAACCGTCTTGACTCAACGACAGCTCGCTTTATACTCTCTGAATCTAGTCTTTGTTCTGTACACGAAATAAATTTGAATTGTTCCATTCTTTTAACTTATTCCTTTTTTTAACTTGCATTTACTTTTAATCCAAATTAATTTTCCAACTATAAACTCTTTTACTTTTTGATTCCTCCGAGGGGTCATCTGTAACAATATAAATTCTCATCATATGTCGAGCGTGTCATCATCCTGGGGAATCCCTCAGACATATAGTTTCCGGGTGTTCTCATCTTGCTAATGGCGAATACTTGCACAGACATAATCAAGTAGCCAAGATAATCCACCAACAACTTGCTCTTCAGTATGGCCTTGTCGATTTTGCGGTGCCTTACTATAGGTACGACCCAGCGTCTGTTCTTGAAAATAGCAGTGCGTTGCTCTACTGGGTTCGAACAGTTATCACTGATAGGTATATTGTAGCCAATAGAACTGATATAGTGATAATTGATCGATTAACGCGCCGTGCAATGATTGTTGATATTACTGTTCCACATAATGATAATGTGGAGAAAGCTGAAAAGGAAAAAGTATCAAAATAGTTGGACCTTGCTCATGAGATTACCGCCATGTGGAATGTTGATTCAACAATCATTGTTCCTATAGTCGTTTCAGTCAACGGTCTTATAGCGAAAAGCTTTGACGAGCATCTTAAAAAGCTTTCGCTTAGTTGTTGGATCAAGGGTCGAATACAGAAGGCAGTAATTCTTGAAACGGCGCGTATTGTGAGGAGGTTCCTCACTCTGGAGCCCTGACCACCGGTTGCTTGGACCCCCGGGCCCCGCAGCAGGCGGAATGGATTTTTTTATAAATTTTTAATAGTGTTTTTATAATTGATATAAGCATTGTTGAAAATTGAAAAAGAAATGTAAATAAATAAATGATAGAAAATAATAAAGTCTCATCAAAATCCATTAAGTAATTTTTGCGTGAAAGTGCAACAAACATCCATCCAACCATCCATAATATTACTAAGGAGACTGTAAGAGTTAAATATTATTTTATGTCTTATTCAACAGATACAATGAAGTGGGCTGTGCTGCTTGCCGCGCTGTCAACACTCACCACCGCGTGTGCCTACCACATCCTGTGCGTGCAGAATGTGCCGTCCAAGAGCCACTACCATCTCGTGAAGGGATTGGTGTACCCCTTGCTGGAGGCTGGCCATCAGGTATGTCTGTTTCTGAACCCCAAAACCTATAACCTTGAAGTTTTCACCATTTAAACATCATCAATTTTAGATTTAGTATATCATTTAGATTTAGTATGTCTTTGAACAGTTCGTGTTGCCAGTGATGACCCATGGATCTGAGACTTGGTCGCTAACTGCCTCAAAAGAAAGCTCAGAGTCACTCAGCAAGCGTTGGAAAGTTGGTCCACCTGCCTAACTATCTCTGCCATGGTGATCCTAACTCTATCTGTCTCGCTTTCACGCTAAAACTATTGAACAGATTAAAATGAAAGGACATAGATCAAAAATGCATGGAAGTCTGCCCCACAGATGCCCAGAGATGATATATATGTCATTAAATAGTACAGATCTTCTATTTAAATAGTAATAAAGTTACTTGTAGCTGAGCAGTCGCTGATAAAAGTTATGAAGGTTGATAAAAGTTGACTTTTCATACTGCGACGACGGTCACGTGATTCAGAACACAAAAAATCGATTGAAATTCTTATATTTTTGATAATATATTTTCAAGTGATTGCTATGAAACATGGGTAGTTGTTAAAAATTCATTGTGTATTTAAATAAAATAGTTAAATGTGAGCATACGTTTGGACAGCCTGGGGCAAATTTTGGCAATGTCCTTTGGTACACCGATAGTCTAGGATTTTAATTGCAAAAAAAGGGTTGTAAGAGGTTAAAAGGGGGGATGAATGATGTATAAAAGTATCGTCGTTTTTAAAGCGAGAAATATTACGTATTTTTAGGCAGTTAATTAGAAAAATTAGGCAGCCGTTATGACTAATACCACGTGCACGGAAACGTGGGCAAAAGCTAGTACTAATTAAATGTACAATATATGTACAATATATTAATACAATATATGTACAAGTCATACACTAAGTTAACAGTGTTCAAATACAAACATGAAGTCATAGTAGACACAAGTATCACTTGCGTTACGTGATCTTTTGCAGTACATAGGTACATTTATTTGCGGAAATAATATCTATTTTTAACCGACGAAAAAAAACGGAGGAGGTTCTCAATTCGACACGTATTTTTTTTTTATGTATGACCACACATAACTTTTTACACAGTTGTCCGTTTTTGATAATTTTTTTTTAATTAGAAAGGCATACTTCCAAGGTGGTTCCATTGTCATCATGTTAGAATCTGATGATGATATCCTGGGGAAATTGAAGGAACTCTTCAAATTGTATAGGCACACTTGCAGCGATTTCGATTTTAGTGTAAGTATCGGTAGCTTTTTGGCTACAAGTGCCGTATAATATACTATGACAGTATAGTACGAGTACGTTACGTGGCGATAAATCACTAAAAAGTAAGAAATAAAAATTTTTAACAAAAAATAGAACCGACTCTAAACGCACTAAAAAGTTAAACATAACTGTGTCATTTAGTTGCTTTAATTTACTTAAGTATATCTAGGTGTCGGTGCCAGCCAAGGTTTCTACTTTAAGGACGTTACCTAGAACCCACAAACTGCTTTACTACGTAAAATAAATGTTCCTTAAACTTGGCTGGCACCGACTTCATAGATATGCTTAAGTAAATTAAAGCAACTAAATGACCCAGTTACTTTTTATTTTTTACTGCGTTTTGAGTCGGTTCTATTTTTTGTTAAAAATTTTTGGTAGGGTTGTTACAATATAATACTTGCTTCCAACTAACAAAATAAACAACATGGCGCTCTGACATGACCCTAAGATTGTCAACTAACTGTGCTAGCTTAAACTGGTTTGTTCCAGTCTCGCCGCGTATGCGACAATCGGCTGGTGGTCACTCACACATGCCCCGCGTGCTTGTAGTAGTGCAACCGATTAGTATGAAGCTTTCTCTCTGTACCTTTTATCTACTCATGTAGCGATGCGGCCCGCCCCGACACAATACGCTCGTTCCTTTAAAGTGTCGTGTCAATCAGTAATTGATAACAATTAACGTCAATTGATTAATTTACAGTATTAAAGGGAATTATACCATTAATCATAACTCGATTATTATTACGTTTTCGTGTTTATTTCAATTAAATAATCTTACCTCTAAAATATGCGAATGACCTCGACTCCTATTATACCGACTGCCTTCGTGGCGCAGCGGTGTGCGCAATGGATTTATAAGACGGTGATCCTGCGCTCGATTCCCGCTGGGCTGGTGAGCGATTTTCCTGATTGGTCCAGGTCTTTTTTTATTCATTACTAGTTAGCCCTTCACTACAATCATTCCTGGTAAGTAATGATGCAAAAGTAGGACACACATCCACACCCCTTCGGTTTCTACACGACATCGCACCGGATCGCTAAACCGCTTGCCGGTACGTCTTTGCCGGCAGGGTGGTAACTAGCCGCGGCCTAAGCCTTCCACCAGCCAGACCTGAACCAACTTAGAAAATCTCGAACTCCGGACCTCCGTTTTATAAATCCGCTGCGCATACCACTGCATCATGGAGGTCGCCAAGGTCTAATCGAAAACTTCTTACAATGTCGTTCAAAAGCATTTCATCCTACTCCTATAAAGTTATCCCGCTTCCACCTCAGACTGCATCATCACTTATAAAAAATCATCATCATTTTGTTTAAACTAATATAAATATAATTAAATGTTTTCAGGTGACATGGATCACCACATTCCCGGATTCGAAACCGGTGCCAAATCTGACGTACATTGACGTCAGCCATATCCAAGATTTAGTAAAACGTAAGTATCAGTAATACTTTATAATGACAAATACTCCAAGACTCATAATAAATACTGAAGTTCTAAACCGAATAAATTTTGCGTCTGACCATAGGTTACTAAGGGCAAAAGTTCTACTTAACCATCCAAAAAAGAGCAGGAATTCGTTCAAGCTTGTACCTAAAAGTCTGAGAACGGATGATGAGATAACCCAATCTAGGAATCGTCTAAAATCTGAAATCGAGAATGTTACCTTACCAACGGATGTTCAAATGTGCTATGATTTAATACAAAAAATCATTACAGAGAGTTTAAAAGCAAACAAGAAGACTCACAATAATGGGCAAAAAATATTAAGTGAAAACACAAAACGACTTATACAAAAACGTACAGAATTGACTTTGACAATAAATATGGATAAAAACGTCAAGAAGGACCTTAGCAAAATTTATAAAGAAACTAACAAATCAATAAGGAAAGATTATCGTAAATATAGACAAGATATAATAACAACCAATTTGAGAAAATTTCGGAGCGCTAAAAAAGCCTACAAACTAACAATTCACAAAACATGGATCCAAAAACTAGATCAAGACTTAGAAGAAACAAAATCAAGAAAAGATATTATATATCTTGCAACAACATTTTACAAAGAATTATACAAAAATAAAGAAAATGGTACCTGTGTTGAAAAGCTTTTAAATGAAGAAACTATTGCGAACTCAATAAATCCAATAGACCCAATAGACGAAGCAGAAGTTTATGAGCAGATAAAGAAACTCAAAGCTGAAAAGTCACCAGGGCAGGATGGAATAACTAATGAGGTCCTAAAAACTGTGCACCCGTATTAATCAATTTTTTCACACAACTATTCAATTTGATACTACACAAAGAAGAAGTACCGTTACAGTGGTGCAAATCTGATATAATATTATTATATAAGAAGGGAAATCCCCTAGACATATCAAACTATAGACCAATTAGCTTATTGGCAAGCACATACAAACTGTTCGCGTCTATTATCCTTCGAAGAATAACTCCTAAAATAGAAGGTAGTCAACCAATAGAGCAAGCTGGCTTTCGCTCAGGCTATAGTACAATTGACCATATTCAAACATTAGAGCAAATGATAGAGAAGTATATAGAGTTCAATAGACCTCTATATCTCGGTTTTATTGACTACAGCAAAGCGTTTGACAGCATCAGTCACAACTCTATCTGGGAAGCACTGAAATCATGTAACGTAGAACGAAAATATATTAATATAATTAAAAACATATACGCAAATAGTACAAGCACAGTTAAACTAGAAATAAGAGGAGATCCAATTAAGATAGGTAGGGGAGTTCGACAAGGTGACTCTTTGTCCCCAAAACTATTTATTGCTGTTCTAGAAAACATATTCTTAAAATTGAACTAGACTCAGAAAGGAATAAATGTAAAATTCGGTATTTAAGCCATCTTAAATTTGCTGACGATGTGGTAATTTTTGCGGAAACACCGACAGAACTTCAGGAAATGATTTGCACCCTTGACACCGAAAGCTCCAGTGTAGGTTTGGAAATGAATACCGCAAAAACCAAGATAATGACGAACAGCCAAAGAACTGAGATAAATGTAAATGACAGTAGCATCGAATATGTAAATAACTACATCTACTTAGGGTAGCAGGTCTCTTTTACAAAGTCCAGGAACGAAGAAGAAGTAGAAAGACGAGTAAATATATCCTGGAAAAAATTTTCGGCTCTAAAGGAAATTGTGAAAGGAAATTATAGCTTAGACTTAAAGAAAATTGTAGTAGATACTTGTCTTCTACCCAGCTTACTCTATGGCTGTCAAACGTGGGTTTTTACAAATAAAGTCAAGAAAAAAATTAGAACTACACAAAGAGCAATGGAGAGAAGTATGTTAAATATAAGAAAAATACACAAAATAAGAAGTGATAGAATAAGAGCAAAAACAAAAGTTACAGATGCATTAAACCATGCATTGACTCTGAAGTGGAAATGGGCTGGCCATGTCTCGCGTTACACAGACGAAAGGTGGACAATACACAGCACAAGATGGGCAGGACCAGAAGGTAAAAGGAATGTCGGTAGACCAATCAAACGGTGGACTGATAAAAGCAGCAGGCAAGGAGTGGATGACCCTAGCAAAGGATAGGGAGAAATGGAAAAGGATGGGGGAGGCCTTTACCCGAGAAGGGGCTCTTATCTCAAACTTACTAACACGCTAACTTTAAATTTTAATTGATTTTTTATTATTACTTTATATAAAGTTACTAACAACAAATTGTGAAATTCATTTCTAAGAGATTTGAGAATAAACGGCTTTTTATTTATTTATTATTAAGTATCAGGGAGGCCTGGCCCTGTAGGCTGATAATGATGATGATGATAAAGTATCTTCGATTAGGGGACGTTCATTAATTACGTGCAAAGTCTCTTTGGAGATATACTGGCACAAAACAAAGTCGGGTTAGTTACACCATTTATGACAAAATAGTTGAACAGATCCTGATGGTATTACGAGTCGTAAAACTGAAGTGGCAAGGCGCGGAGTATCTCTGCGTGATCTTGACGTCCTGAAATGATACACCACACAGGAAAGGGCAGTGTTGGTCGACGATATTAAGGGTCTCGCAGGGAGCCGCTGGCCACTGGCGGCCTAGGATCGTTAAGTTAAAATGTCCCTGACTGTATCCATCAGCCGACGTCCAACGGCTGATGTGATGAAAATGACAATGACCTCATATTTTGTTTGGCTGTTACATACTAAAATTGCTGAATGGAAACTGACTTTCCTTTCTTTGTATTTAATTTTTAGATATAGACATGACACATCAGCGAAATTCAGGCTTGGGAGTGGTGAAGGAGTTCGGGTGGAACATCTCCCGGGCTGCGCTGGAGACACCAGCCGTGAGGAGCGCCCTGACCAAGGGACAGTTTGACGCCGTCATCACTGAGTGGTTCTTCTCCGACGTAGAGGCTGGGTTAGTAATGGATGAGGTGGAGTTCCAACCACAAGACTCATATCGAACGTCCTCTAAGGTCTAAGCTGAGGTCCAAGACGCCTTTAGAGAGTCGCTATCCCCATCCTCCTTCTTCTAGCCCTCGGGCTGTTTCTGGCAAAGTTTCTTCACTGGCTAAAAATCCCTGGTATCGCCCCTCTGGTTCCTATGACAATTACTCAACCAGAACAAAAAAATGCGGGGATGTTGTGAAAGTCGATGTTAAGAACTAGTAAGAAGCGGTGTTTAGATTTCTCTATGGTTTGGACTTTTTTATGACAATTACTCTTATTCATTACAATTATTTCCTCTAGCGAATACCTGGAATTCCTTCTAAACTTCCTTATTTCACAAGAGTTTCACAAGAGTTTATTGTTTCAGAAATACAGAAAATATACGACATAAAGTTCTGTGATCCCCTAAGATACTAGACAAAAAGATACTAAACTTCCTGTTGCCTCTGTAATGAAACTGATTACCTATGTTACCAGCTACGCAGCAGCACTCCAAGTTCCGTGGATCCAGCTAAGCGGCATGGTGCTGCACACCCACCTGGAGCACCTGGTGGACGCGGTGCGCTCCGTGCCCGTCATCCCGGCGCTGGTCAACGACTACGAAATGCCCATGACGCTGTGGCAGCGTCTCATGAACACTGTGGCTTATGTGTACTACTCGTATTATACCACGTAAGTGCCCTGGATCCAGCTGAGCGGCATGGTGATGCACACCCACCTGGAGCACCTGGTGGACGCGGTGCGCTCCGT
Source organism: Mycalesis mineus (assembly GCA_034621355.1). Lineage (NCBI taxonomy): Eukaryota > Metazoa > Arthropoda > Insecta > Lepidoptera > Nymphalidae > Mycalesis > Mycalesis mineus. The sequence continues at coordinate 112,601 of JAXAVZ010000249.1, read as the reverse complement.
GCCCGTCATCCCGGCGCTGGTCAACGACTACGACATGCCCATGACGCTGTGGCAGCGTCTCATGAACACTGTGGCTTATGTGTACTACTCGTATTACACCACGTAAGTGCCTTGGATCCAGCTGAGCGGCATGGTGATGCACACCCACCTGGAGCACCTGGTGGACGCGGTGCGCTCCGTGCCCGTCATCCCGGCGCTGGTCAACGACTACGACATGCCCATGACGCTGTGGCAGCGTCTCATGAACACTGTGGCTTATGTGTACTACTCGTATTACACCACGTAAGTGCCTTGGATCCAGCTGAGCGGCGTGGTGATGCACACCCATCTGGAGCATCTGGTGGACGTGGTGCGTTCCGTGCCCGTCATCCCGGTGCTGGTCAATGACTACGACATGCCCATGACGCTGTGGCAGCGTCTCATGAACACTGTGGCTTATGCGTACTACTCGTATTACACCACGTAAGTGCCCTGGATCCAGCTGAGCGGCATGGTGATGCACACCCATCTGGAGCACCTGGTGAACGCGGTGCGCTCCGTGCCCGTCATCCCGGCGCTGGTCAACGACTACGACATGCCCATGACGCTGTGGCAGCGTCTCATGAACACTGTGCCTTATTTTCTGAATATTTAGGACATAAGCCCGAAGTCAGGAAGTTGGTGGTGTTACACTCTCGTGCCTTACAGAGCACGTCGTTATCGCTCACTGTCATCAACATCTTATAGTATTCATTAATAAATAAAACTTTATCACTTTAAGCCTGCCAACCCATATAGAAGCAGCATGCTGGCTCCAAATCCCTTCTGCTATAAGGAGGGAGGCCTGGTGTAGTTGGCTGCTAATAGGCTGATAATGATGATGATATCCAGGTGGGACCAGTCAACAGTCCAGCAGAACTACGAACACTACTTCACGCCACTAGCAGCAGCTCGCGGTACTACCCTACCACCATACACCAGCGCTGTCAGGAACATCTCTGTGCTGCTGGTCAACTCGCACCCGTCCTTCGCGCCCGCCATGCCAGTGCCGCCCAACGTGGTGGACATTGCGGGATACCATATTGATGAAGTGGTGCCACCTTTGCCTAAGGTACCTCAGATCAGTTTTATATTATTTATTACAACTTGTTAGGAGTAGGATGAAGTCCACACCCAAAATCACTTAGTGTTACGTCTTTGCTGAACTTGTTACTAGCCACAATCGAAGCCACCACCCGGACCTGGACCGATTAAGAAAATCTCAATCAGCCCAGACGGGAATTGAACCCAGGACCATCGTCTTTTTAATCCATCGTGCATACCACTGCGCCACTGAGGTCGTAAAAAAATTCTTAATCTAAATCGTTTCCAGGACCTCCAAGACCTTCTGGACTCGTCCCCTAAGGGGGTGGTGTACTTCAGCATGGGCTCCGTGCTCAAATCCGCCGCTCTACCGGAGCAGACCCGGAAGGATCTGATCAAGATGTTCTCAGAGCTACCCTACACAGTGCTGTGGAAGTTTGAGGAGAAGATGGACGGTCTACCGAAGAACCTCCACATCAGACCCTGGATGCCGCAGTCTAGTATACTTTGTAAGGTTTTATATTTTACACGAGAGATGAAAAACTTGGCATTCCATGAATTCACCGGGCACCGGGTACATCGCGTGGCTGAGAGAAAAACTCCGAACAGAGTCCGAGACTTGTGACACGGGTGTAGGTTTAAGGGTACCCTTAGTTAGAACACTCACCTCTGTTCATGTTTTTCTCCCTGCCCAGACTAATTTGGAAGGATCCTACTAGAGCAGAAGCAGAACTTAAACAAAATGCACCTTACGAACATCTCGTCGAACATCCCACCTTCGGTTCCATTGTCAGTCAATCCAATGGAACAAAACGGCTTAAATACTGATGTGGAATTCAAAGACTTGCTGTCCTGCCAATAATACAAAATTCTTAGAACCGATTTTGTGATAAGACCGCCTTACCGCATTTGCTTATCTGTTGTTTTTTGGAACGAAGTTCCTTATCGCGCGTTGTGAAAGGGGGCTAGACGGAAAAAATTCGTACGAAAAGTTGTCACGACACTTTTTGATCAAAGGATCTTGCCGCCGCCTTTGATGTGTGTGCGCGTGAGCGGCGGGGGGCGCCCGCGCTGTATGCTGTCTCGCGCTCTCGTGGCGCCCTTTACGAAAATTGAGCCTACTGATTAAGTTTATATAACATTATATTTGTTAATAATAAAAAAAATATTATTATTATTACTTAAAAAAAATTAAATTTTATTTCAATTCCTTAACTAATTAATCGAAAGGAACTTCGTTCCATCCGGGTGTCCCTTGACACCTCTCAATTTTTTTTCTTTATTTTGTGTGTGTAATAAAGACTTCTAATTATTTATTAACCCTATGAAGTCGCTAACTGTGGTTCTCATAAAAAGGCTCAGGTTGATGCCACTGCCACATAATAGAACTGACTTGTGGAGAGCAATGCTCGGAGTATCTCTGCGTGATCGCAATCCAATCATAAATGAGGAGATCCGCAGAAGAACCAAAGTTACTGACATAGCTCCACGGGCTGCAAAGTGAAGTGGCAATGAGTGGACGCATAGTTCGAAGAACTGATTGAAGTCGTGCTCCCGACATGCTAGAATAGCGACCCCGTATCGTATAGCGTCACCCCCTGACTAACTACATCAAGCAGGTTGTACTAATATTTTACAAAAATAATGTTTCCAGCCCACCCCAATGTGAAGGTATTCATCACACACGGTGGACTCCTCAGCACCCTGGAGTCCCTCCAGTTTGGGGTGCCGGTGATAGCAATCCCAGTGTTCGGAGACCAGCCCAGCAACGCGCGGCGCTGCGTGCGCGCCGGACACGCGCTCCTGGTGAACTTCCATCCCCCGGACATGGCTGCCAACCTCCGGGTGGCGCTGCACGAGATGCTCTCTAACAACAGGTAAGTGACTTTCCCCTGGATATACCTACCGAGCTTAAGCTTGGCGACGAAGAATCACATAAGTTTGTCCCTGATCCCTTTAGCAAAGCTAGTGGAAGAATGCGCCCAATCATTCGCAGATAAAGAATTGATCTCACTTGAACAATCTGATAGAATAGAAATACGCCATACCATGAGACAGTTCCCGCAGGGGACTGGGGGGATTCAAATTCAAATTCAAAATCATTTATTTCAAGTAGGCCAATTATAAGCACTTTTGTCAAATGTCAAATTAGACTATTTGTAGCGACTCTACCACCGGCTCGGAAGGCAGGTCCTGTTGAGAAGAGCCGGCAAGAAACTCAACAGTTGCTCTTTTAAAATTATTAATTTTTACAATATTAACTGTATTGTTACATAAAATTATTTATTCTACTACTTGTGTGAAGTTGAAAGCTGATCCAATTGCCTCTCAACCTCTTTGTCATTTAAAAATTCATCTATAGTATAATAACCCTGACTCAGTAAGTGAGTTTTAATACATTGCTTCAACTTATGCAATGGCAGATCTAAAACTGAATTGGGCATCTTGTTGTAGAAGAGTGGGAATGGGTGGGGACTGGAAAAGGAACCTGGACGACGAAGTTAATTAAGAGTTTAAAACGATGGCACCAAAGAACTAACATTTAATTTGCATTTAGAGTATTTGGGCGTTAGGTTTTTTTGACACGCCATAAGGTAAGCGATGATGCCTACGGTGGAACCCACTTGTATAAAAGATGCCTATTCACTCTCGACTTGAAGATACCCACATTGTAGGTGGTAGGGAAAACGAAAGCTTAATTAATTTCCCTTAATCTCATATGGACGTAGTCTGCCATCAGCTATTAGACATAAAGCTTTGGTTCTTTTATTAACCGACGAAAAAAACGGAAGAGGTTCTGAATTCGACACGTATATATAAATTTTTTTAAGTATGACCACGCATAACTTTTTACAGAGTTGACCGATTTTGACAATTTATTTTTTTATTAGAAAGGACACACTCCCAAGATGGTCCCATTGTCATCATGTTAGGATCTGATGATGATATCCTGGGAAAATTGAAGGAACTCTTCAAATTTTATAGGCACACTTGCAGCGATTTCGGCTTTTGTATAAGCATCGGAAGCTTTTTAGCTACTAGTGCCGTATAATATACTATGAAAGTATAGTACGAGTGCGATACATGGCGATAAATCACTAAAAAGTCAGAAATAAACGCACTATTTTACTTCATAGATATGCTTAAGTAAATTAAAGCAACTAAATGACGCAGTTATTTTTTACTTTTTAGTGCGTTTTGAGTCGGTTCTATTTTTTGTTAAAATTTTTTATATAGATTTGAAAGCGAGTCGCCTGATGTTAAGCAATTACCGCCGCCCATAAACATTTGCAACACCAGAGGCGCTGCTAATGCGTTGCCGGCCTTTGAGGAAAGTGTTAGTACGCCTTTTGGTTCTAATAAAGCTTTGCTCTTGCTTCCAGCTACTACAGCCGAGCTCAGCAGCTGTCGAAGCTGTTCCGCAACCGCCCCGTCTCCAACAAGAAACTGATACAGCACTACGTTGAGCTGGCCATCGAGACACAAGGTAACTTATATTTATCTATGGTATCTTTTGTTATATAGGAGTTAGTTATATAAATGTAACAAACAACTTTTATTATTCATTCTTTATTTAAGCACACAACACAGTTCTGTAATTATTACTTTCTACTAATTATGACTTATACGGATACGCCATCTTATATGGAGGGTAGAGGAAAGGAGAGTCATCTTATATGGGAGAAAAGTTGAAAAAGTGTCCAGTTGTATGCGTTAAATAACAGTTCAAAAATCCTCCACAATCGCGCTAGTGGATGCACAGGGTATGGTATGAATGTAGCAATCGTAGATGAATTGAAGTATGCCGAGTTCAAAAATTTATGTCATTATCGACTAAAGTAGTTAATTATTGAGAACTTCAACAACTTACGTTGTACAAAATATTGTGGTAAATATAACCTTACAGAATTATAACCAAACGTGCGTTTAGATTAATTTTAGTTCGTAAACAGTAAATAGTACGGTTATTGATATATAAACATTTAATTTTATGAAAAAGTGAGTGAATAACAGAACAGTTATGGGTAAAATTTGTGTTGTGAAAAGTTGTCCAAGTGGACGTAAATCTCAAAACAAAAAAATATACTCTAACAATATTTGGCGCTCCTTTTGAGAGTTACTTCGATGCAACTGTGGCGCCATCCTAATTTAATACATTTTGACGGACACTTTTTCATATACACAGATGATCCTCCTTTCCTCTACCCTCCATAGCTATCTTACAACATCTTATACCACAGACGCAAGACTACTTTTCTGCCAGTTGACAGATAACAAAGCTCTAGATTTCTCACAGATAACAACACTATCTGTACAAATAAATTAGATTGAAGTGACTGTTTATGACTTCAATATCCTAATAACATACATACTAACTAATAATATAAATGCAAAAGCAACTGTCTGTCTGTGTTTACACGCTAAAACTATTCAATTAATTAAATGAAAGGAGATGGTCCAAAATTGTATGTATTAATAATCTAGTTTTGATTAGCCAAATCTCTGAATTCACTTTTATTTAGGCGAAATATTATTTATTCTCTCCAAAACAATGCAACACTTTACGTAAAATCATGGCGGATCTTAGATGAGTTATATTATCTATGGTAGACATTCTCCAGGTGGCGGATTGATGTTGTTTTGACTTTTGCTGTCAGTGTTTATTGACGTATGGTGCATTTGATTTGATGGTTACTAGTTAGGTACAGGTACCTAACGGATTACTGAATAATCAGATTAAAATATTGAGTTTTGTTCTTATTATAGCTAAGATGTGTCTGTCTAAAATGTATTATAGCTATAAACAAAGCCCGGAACACGGAACAAAAGACTTGTCAATAATGACATATTTTGAGTTTGACAAATCAATGTCACCGCTTCTTTATCACATACAGACTAATATTAGAAAGACGCCGTCTTTTAATACCTCAAAAACTAGGAATTTCATTTTTAACCAACGTTTTATTTAGTTCGTTTCGTTCACTTAGTTTATTTTTGATAAAATTCTTGTATTTTTTCCATTTTAATGGTAGTGGTAGTGGTGAAGCGGAAACGGACCATCTCCTTTGGTACATATATAGTTTAGTCTAAAAAAGGATATAGGTTACTTTTAATTGCGAAAAATGGTTGTAAGGGGTTAAAAAGGGGGGATGAAATGTATGAAAGTATCGTCATTTTTAAGCTTAGACGCTCTAAACTTATTTTTAGGCATTCAAAGTTAAGAGAAGGCTGCCGTAATAATTAATTCAACGCGGACGGAGTCGCGGGGAAAAACTAGTATTTTTTAATAAATGCGTACGAATGTGATGGTGTGGATTCATCCGACTCTTAACAAATTAGCCCGCGTCCATCTTGGATTGCATCATCACTTTTTTTTTTTGTCTACTCCAAGTTGACCCTTGACTGCTATCACACTTTATGTTAAGTGATGATGCAATCTAAGATGGAAGCGGGCTAACTTGTTAGGAGTAGGATGAAATATTCACCCCTTTGGATTTCTACACGACATCGTACCGGAACGCTAAATCGCTTGGCGGTACGTCTTTGTCGGTAGGGTGGTAACTAGCCACGGCGAAAGCCTCCCACCAGCCAAACCAAGACAAATTAAGAAAAATCTCAATCTGCCCCGCCGGGAATCGAACCCAGGACCTCCGTCTTATAAATCCACCGCGCATACCACTGCGCCACGGAGGCCGTCACCATCAAGTGTGATTGTAGTCAAGGGCTAACGCCCACCAACCCGCAATGGGGCAGCGTGGTGGGCCTATACTTCATATCTTCAGCGAAGGTGGATCAGAGGTCCACCAAGGAGGCCTGGCCTTATAGTTCTCCATTAATAGGTTGAAAATGATGTTTGATGGTTTCTGTTACAGGCGCATACCACCTGCGGTCCAAGAACCAGCTGTACACCTACTACCAGCTGTGGATGGTAGACCAGCTCGCCGTGCTGCTGCTGGCTCTCTACCTCATCTATACCCTTATTAAGAGAATAGTCCGTTCATTTAGAAAGGAGAAGGTGGTGAAAGGAAAGAAAGATAAGAGAAACTAATAATACTAGTGTTAGAAATTAAAGAAATTAAGAATAAGAAAATCAAGTGCCTTTTGTAAATAGATAATATTTATTTTTAAATTTTGGTATTGTTTTTTTTATGGACTAAAACAAATAAGATTACGAAAATAATAAATCATTAAATTAAAAATTTAAAAACCCCCGACCCAAATTAGAAACATGAAAAGAACCAGTCAAGACAAATTCAACGAGCCCAAACTCGATGGGTTTACTAAAAAGGTAGACCAGGGTTACGTCTCCTACCTTCGAGCCTTATCATCAGACCAGCTCAGTGGTTCCAGAAGACATTAGTGTTTCAAATGTCAGATCACACACATGCTTTCAAGCAAACTGAGCGTGTAACATTTCTATCACACCTAACAAACGACCTGATAACCTTGAAGACCTGGACTTGACCTTGAAGACCAAACAAAAAAACCGCATTAAAATCGGATCATCCGTTTGGGATTTACGATGCTACAGACTGACACACATACATTTACACAGACACGTCAAACTTATAACACCCCGTCGTTTTTGCGTCAGGGGTTAAAAATGTGTAAGTTACTATATTATTTTAGCTCTCAAAGATGAATCATTTTCCCAGTTTTTTCTACATTTTCTACTGATTCTTCGCTTCTATTGGTTGCAGCGCGATTAAAGCCTGCCTCGATAAATGGAGCATCTATCATAAAAAGAATTTTTTTTATCGGATACAAGTTGGCCCTTGACTGCTATCACACCTGATGTTAAGTGATGATGCAGTCTAAGATGGAAGCGGGCTAACTTGTTAGGAGTACGATAAAATCCACACCCCTATCGGTTTCTACACGACATCGTACCGGAACGCTAAATCGCTTAGCGGTACGTTTTTGTCGGTAGGGTGGTAACTAGCCACGGCGAAAGCCTCCCACCAGCCAGACCTAGACAAATTAAGAAAAATCTCAATCTGCCCCGCCGGGAATCGAACCCAGGACCTCCGTCTTATAAATCCACCGCGTAAACCACTGCGCCACGGAGGTCGTGAAAAGTTTTCAATAGTTTCGGAGATTAGTTGAAACAAACAAACTCATCACCTTTATATATAGATTAGATTTTCAATCCTTTTTTTTTAAATTGAATAAAATATACAAATACTTATATTTAGTAAATAAAGTTAATTGCTCACAAAACATCTAAGTACAAACTTAGAAGACAGACATAGGTACAAAAACACTTTAAATTTAGCAATAATTATAATTTATTATGATAATTAAACTTAAGTAGGTATGTTAAAAGTATTAACATTAAGATTTACTTAAATTAATTGGATTAGCATAATTTTTCTATAATTTCTTTGGCAAGAATCACCAGTGAATTTAAATTTTAATAATTATATCATAAGTTCGATTATGAAAGAATAAAGGCAAGAACCCGTACATTTTACCTGAAATCTATTCGAAGCGTCTATGAAGGAAAAAATGTAAATACCATAGTGGTTCTATTACATAAACATAATCACCAAAATTTTTTGTTTAACGAGGCCACAAAAAAAAGATATTAACATAATAAGAATAGGCAAGCACAGTAAGTTATGACTAAAAGTTTGCCGCATGGGGGCGACAGTGCCATACTTTGAAGTCTAAATTTTATTTTTGTTAAGAAAGTAGGACCAACTAGTTTACAAGGCGTGTCTACTAAATAGCATAGTGCGCTAAAACAATACTAGATGTCACCACTAGTAGTGATTTCCATATTGACTTACTTTGCTTGTTTTGTGGACTGTGTTGCTGTTAATAAATATATTACTTTGTTTTATTTTTGTATAAAATATTCATGTTTTATTTTTGTATAAAATAGTCATAAGTATTTACATATATATGCTAAAGCAAAGTTGCTAGTGCCATCTAGTAGAGACGACGTGTAAATTCCTAAAAAACTGATTCGCCAGTGGCGCATTTATACCAGTATCGAATCAAATAAATGTTCATTTATTGATTAATTTAATCTCGGCTTTAACATGTAAAACTAATTTAGTATAAAATAATAACGAATTAAGTTACTGAGTTTTGTATAAGTAGATAAGTAGACGCCTCCGAAATCACTCAGGTATAATCTTGCCATTGTTCTTTAATATTATAACATTATTCACGTTTATATTGTAATGAAATTAACAATTAAATTATATTATAGTATTTTTTTAAAATCACTCCTCGAATAAAACTTTTATAATCTATTTACAAATCTTGTTACATTACTTAACTTCAGTTCTTCATAAATTCAGAAAATCGATGCCTTTATTATATAAATAAATTAATAAAATGTATATATTAAAACCAATGTGGTTTTGTTTATTCAAGTTAACCCTTTTTTTAACTGGCGAAAAAAACGGAGGAGGTTCTCAATTCGACACGTATATTTTTTTTATGTATGACCACGCATAACTTTTTACAGAGTTGTCCGATTTTGATAATTCTTTTTTTATTAGAAAGGGCATACTTCCAAGTTTACCAAGCTACTTTCCCAAAATGATGACAATGGGTCCACCCATTGTCATCATTTTAGATTCTGATGATGATATCCTGGGGAAATTGAAGGAACTCTTCAAATTCTGGAGGCACGCTTACAGCGATTTCGGTTTTTGTCTCGGTATCGGTAACTTTTTGGCTACTAGTGCCGTATAATGATAATATACCATGCCATACCATGATAATATAGTACGAGTACGTTACGTGGCGATAAAACACTAAAAAGTAAGAAATAAAAAAATTTAACAAAAAATAGAACCGACTCAAAACGCACTAAAAAGTAAAAAATAACTGTCATTTAGTTGCTTTAATTTACTTAAGCATATCTAGAAGTCGGTGACACAGTTATTTTTTACTTTTTAGTGCGTTTTGAGTCAGTCCTATTTTTTGTTAATTAACACTGGGAAATGCACGCATCCCTCCCGGAAGCAAATCCGAAAATCGAGTCTGCTCCCAGCAGGGTATGTGGGACTCTCCGACAAGCCGAAATACTCACTAAAACCCAGCTTACCCAGCGGACACGTCTGCGTCTTTAAATGGTACGTCACAGGATCGAGGGAGACATTCATACTATAACGTACTGACGCTTTCCGGTATCTTTATTTACGGTGGGAGTAGGTGCGCGTAGCGGCGCCTCCTTCCGCCCTGTCTACGCCTCCGTATGTGAGGAGCATCTGGATCGGCTTCCCTCGCCCTCTCTTCAGCCTCCTTTAGAGCAATCACTGACTCGCAGAAGGATACTGCAGCCGCCCAACTCGTCACGCTGCTGATTATAGCATTCACTACGTTCGGCAGTGAAACATTTCCCTCCAGAATGGTAACGATTGTCTCTGCGGCTCCCAAGCAGCGCACTCTACCAGCGTGTGATTTGCAGTATCTTCTATAGCCCCACATTGCTGGCATGCTGGTATAAGTTCCCGTCCTATCCGGTGCACGGATTGCGTTTCAACCACTGCTCTAAGTGCGGCCAATCGCCTCCACCGTCCAGCTACTAGCGATGGGAGACTCAAGGTCTTCTTTCCATTGGTTGATCAAAGCAATGCGGGCAAGAGCTCTGATCCTTTCAACCTGTTCTGCTGCCGGCAGCTCATCTCGGGCCCTCATAGCCGTTCGATGCCGGTATATTTCTGCAAGGGTTTCGGCTTGGATTCAAGTTAGCCCTTGACCTGATGGTAAGTGATCTAAAACCAAATGAGAGTAGAATGAAATACACACTTCGGTTTCTACACGAACATCCTACCGGAACGTTAAATCGCTAAGCGGTACATCTTTGCCAGTAGGGTGGTAACCAGCCACGGCGGAAGCTTCACCAGCCAAACCTTTTTTTTACGTGGGGAAATCCTCATGGATACCTTCTCGCCATAGGGAGGCAAGAAGATTATATCGGATTTGTACCGACTAAAACCCCAAGGTGTTCCAGCTCGTCGCCTGGAACTGCATTAAGGGAACGTTACGTTCTACTACCGTAACCCAGTCAGCGGCACCCACAAAAGCAAGCACTCATCTAGGGCAAATGGGACCCTAACTAATTAAATAATTCGCCATGGGAACACTGATAGCGTCACCAGCCAAACCTGACCCAATTAAGAAAATCTTAATCGGCCAAAGTGAGAATTGAACCTAGAATACCTACCTACCGTGCATTGCGCAACGGAGACCGTCAAAATTATAAAGGCAAAAGTTTGTATGTATGGATGGATTTTCTTTCTCTTTCACGCGAAAACTACTGGATGGATTTTGATGAAACTTCACAATAATATAGATTACATATCAGAACACATAGACCACATTTTATATCGAAAGAACAATGGCAAGATTTTACCTGAGTGAATTCGGAGGCGTCTACAAATGTGACTCATACAAAACTCAGTAATTTAATTAGTTATTATTTTATACTAAATTACTTTTACATGTACAGCCGAGATTAAATTAATCAATAAATGATTTGATTAAATTCATATATGATGGTGATTCAGAATAACAAGAATTGCCACTATAGAAAATACACGCTACGCTATGCTATTTTTTTAGTATTCGTTGGTAGAAAAAGTGGTAAGTAAAAAAAATATAATGGCAACACTTTGTGACAAAGTCAAGTTGACAAACAAATGGAAAACTGTCATCGCTTACAGTGCTTGCCTCATAGATTAAAGAGAACTAGATTGAGCCCATAGCGTGTCCACTCGTGAGACAGCAAATCAGCCTTATTGACATGACATGATCAATCAATAAGGCTGATTTTTATTTTATTATTTTAATATTAAAATACATCATAAAACGTTATGTTTTAAAATATCGTAAAATACGAAATATTACTTTATATAAGATAGTTTAGTAAACGCATAATACATAAAATTTGCTAAAAATTACATATCTAAGCTTTAAATCATCAATCAATGAAGTTTATGCCTACTTACGTATGAAACGTAATTCCTTCGATTTTCTGTTCGCTGTCGACTGTTGCAGCCGAAAATATTACAACCCACCGTAGCACGATAACGTTTAAATTAATATCGTAACCGCAAAGTTATATTATTTATCAGCAAATTTAATAAAAAGCTATTAATTGCTCAGATATGTCCCTTGCTTGCCACAAACTCCACTCTTGACAAACATTAAAAACGAACACGCTGAAAGGGACAAAAAATAATCTTATGTCCGCGCCCGCGCTTCGTCGCACGCGCCTGCGCTGTCCATACTATTTTTCATTATACACACGCGAGCGTGCGCCCGCGCCAGTTTTAGCGTTAGCCCTTAGTCCATAGAAAAGTTTGTACGAATGGAAGTTACATAGGAATGTTTGTTACTCTTTCACGCGAAAACTACTGGATGGATTTTGATGCAACTTCACAATAATATAGATTACATATCAGAAAAACGCATAGGCCACATTTTATCCCAAAATTCATACGAACGAGAGGTACCCCAGCGTTTTAATAAATAATACATCTAGTGTTTTAATAAATAATACACAATTTTTAATTCACAATATCTTTATTGAAATAAATACGTCATAAATAAATTATTGCCACAATAAAAAATAAATCACATTGCATTTTGTACATTCTCTATTATTATTATTCGACACGAGCACAAGAATTTGTGCAAATAAATACTAAATTAATACATTTCTTTATTTTTTGGTAAAAAAATAATACTTTTACAATTAATCTTTAATATGCGTAAAAATTAAGCGTAACCTTACAAATCAAATTAAAGTAAGTCTCGAGTAAACTTATTTTGATTTTTTTTAGTCTGTCAGTTTGCAATAGAAATCTCAAAATGTCCAAAAAAAGAAAAAATGTAGTTATTTTGATTCATCATCATCATTATCAGCCTATTAACGGTCCACTACAGGGCCAGGCCTCCCTCCTTACAGGAGAGGGGATATGGAGAGTACACCCACCACGCTGCTGCAATGCGGGTTGGCGGGCTTAGGGTGATGTTTCATTTATTAACGATCACTATCAGATGTTGATGACAGTGACCGGGACCGACGGCTTAACGTGCTCTCCGAGACACGGGGGTGTAACACCACCAACTTGAAGACTCCGGGCTGAGACTGTACTGAACATTTCATAGAAGAATGAAAAAGCTCAGAATTATTCCGTGACCCGACCCAGGAGTCGAACCCGGGACCTCGTGATCCAAGCCACATAGGCCAACCACTAGACCAACGAGGCAGTTATTTTGATTGAGGGTATTATTTTGAATATTTTTAACTATGACAGCAATGCTGTTAAACCCTTACTTGCGTTGAAAAACCAAGAATTTAGTTTTTAAATGGATGGACTTGGTTATTAGTTATAATAAACCCAGCATTACTGCCATAGTAATAAAATATTTAAATAAAATCATTTTTTTAAATCATTAGAAGTTAGCCCTTGACTGCTATCACACCTGATGTTAAGTGATGATGCAATCTAAGATGGAAGCGGGCTAACTTGTTAGGATTAGGATAAAATCCACACCCTTATCAGTTTCTACACGACATCGTACCGGAACGCTAAATCTTCTAATTTCAAGTTTTTATCTAAGAACGTCACTTCTTTATCGGTAGTAGCCACGGCCGAAACCTCCCACCAGCCAGGCCTACATCGGTCCTGCCGGGAATCGAACCCAGGACCGTTTAACAAATCCACTGCATATCACTACGTCACGGAGACCGTCAAATTGAAAATGTGGCAAAATTTTGACACGTTTTGAATAATCTCAAAATAAGTAAACACGAGACGGACTTAAATTTGATTTGCGTTTGAGTATTTGGATGATAGTCAATATATTCAAGGAAGTCCAGTCACAGAATTTTCATAATCTTTAACCCCCCCCCCCCCGAAGGCTTTAACAAAAAAATAAATAATTAAAACGTGACTTGACTCCCTTCCACCCCTTATCATTCTCCCCCCCATTTTAAACTGTGACGTAAAAGACCTCATATCTTATAACTGTAAAATGAAATTAAATTAGTATATTGTGTTGACTGTACTTATTACAAAGTAAATAAATAATTATTTGTACTAAATACTACGTATAATTTGGTATACATTCACGGTGTAAAGTTAAATTATATATTACAAATATGTGTTACATTGTATAACGTTATATAACATGCTCAACAATTTTGACTTATCGAAAAAAATTCTGCTGTGATTATTCCGCATAAAATTTCTTGTTATATAACAATAGATCAATATGTGCAAGTGTTATATAACACTGCAATTACGATATGTTGAATAAATAATTACTTAGCATAAAAAATACTGTTGCAATTATTCCGCATAAAATTTATTGTTATATATAATATTGCAATTACACATGCGTTGAAAAAATAAATACTTAGCTTTAAAAAATACTGTTGTTATTATACCGCATATTTTTGTTACATAAAATAACAACTGATCAGTCTGTACAAGTGTTACATTTCATTTCAATTACAATGTGTAGAATAAATAAATCTTAGCTAAAATACTGTTATTATTCCGCATTAAATTTCTTGTTATATAACACTATATAACAACAGATCAATCTGTGCAAGTGTTAAATTACATTTCAATTACAATGTGTAGAATAAATAAATACTTAGCTTCATTTTATTTTATTTGGAACATTCATGACAAAAGTTTATTACCATTCGAAAAGGTCAATTTATTCCTCCTTTTTAAACTATATACTAAAAAGTAACAAAATAAATTCTGCACAATTCTATTTTGAAAAAAACAAGTGGTTTTAAGATATGTATTGTATGTATTATGTATAAACATAATAAATAACTTAATACATGAAATCTTTTTCAGTTTGTATGTTTAAATAAAAATTAACGAACCAATTTTCGTACGGTTTTCTCGAGCAGATTAAGCTTAACTTGGAGCAGGGCTTAGGTTTTATTTCATTGAGATTGAACGTAAAGAGTTATTCCACCATTACAAGAACAATCATGGCAGTGGGTTGGTTATTACATTTTAACTATATATATAGTAATATCGAGGAATCCATTTTTAGTGAATGCGAAATGAGTAGCTATGCTTTCAAGTCAATTGAGTGATATAGTTTTACAGATCTCGCGACGAGTCATTATGTCATTAGTGGTATTTACTTTATATATGCAAAAATAAAGAATATCGCGCTTCAGAATGTCCACGCGAAGTCGCGAGCGTATGTTAGTTCAGTAAAAACTTGTGCTAGGTGGTAAGACTAACCGCTTCTTCAACAAACTATTCCAATTCTTTCTCTCTTTCTTCAACTCTTTCACTTTCCTTGTGCTCACCGCCCCTTTGCTCGACCTACCAAATAGATATTACATTAGACTTCTAAAGAATTTGCAATTTATGATCGCTTACTTTAGTCGTACCTCCCATTTGTTATAATATAATGTTATATAACACAACAACAGTATGTGTTACGGCTGTATACAGCTCTGTTGGTTTTGTTATAATATAATAGGATTTGGATGTCAATTACTAATTGCAAACTGACTAATTCTTTTGTTTTTTCTGCTATACATCCTAGATATTTTTATCCTAACAGAAAAACGGTAGCAATAGAAATTAATAAATATTAATTTCAATTATTTTCGAGTATAACAATAAATCAGAAAAATGTTATATATTTCTTTATTCGTCTTTATTATTTATCGACGAGTATATATTTTATAACATATTATAATCCAATTTTGTTATACATAACAAGTTATCAGGTAAAACTTGTTGACAAATAGTTACACAATAAAATTTATATTAATTTTGGAAAGGCTTTTAATCAACTTGTATTTGAAAGAAAGAAAGAAAATGTTTTTATATATTATATCTCAGGTTTAGGCAAATTTACCATTTACTGTTATAGCGCTTTGGTATTCGAGGTATATGTTTAAATAAGACGTATTCCGTATTCGTACCACCTAACACAAGTGCACATTAATATTGTTGTTATATATATATATATATATTTTATTGACTACAAGTTGGTCCTTGACTGCTATCACACCTGATGTTAAGTGATGATGCAATCTAAGATGGAAGCGGGCTGACTTAGGAGCGGGATGAAATCCACATCCCTTTCGGTTTCTACACGACATCGTACCGGAACGCTAAATCGCTTGGCGGTACGTCTTTGTCGGTAGAGTGGTAACTAGCCACGTCGAAAAGCCTCCCACCAGCCAGACCAAGACAAATTAAGAAAAATCTCAATC
Organism: Mycalesis mineus; assembly: GCA_034621355.1. Classification (NCBI taxonomy): domain Eukaryota; kingdom Metazoa; phylum Arthropoda; class Insecta; order Lepidoptera; family Nymphalidae; genus Mycalesis; species Mycalesis mineus. The sequence continues at coordinate 96,298 of JAXAVZ010000249.1, read as the reverse complement.
TGCCCCGCCGGGAAACGAATCCGGGACCTCCGTCATTATAAATCCACCGCGCGTACCACTGCGTCACGGAGGTCGTCATATGTAATTTTTTTAGTTGACATAGTATAAAATATTAAGTAACTTAAAAAAAACTTTCTTTTTAACATTATATCGTCAACACTAATAAAACATCCAAACATACTATGTTTTTTTTTATATAGTCTGGACTTAAGACATGACATATCTGAATGACAACTAGCATCCATCAATAAATAAACGTTAAGATGACTAGTAAAAAAAATTAAATATATCAGATTGTAAGTAAATTGAAGTGAAGCTTCTTTATCGGGGTTGGAAAAAAATTTAGTGTAACATTTTTTCGTTACGCGTCACATTTTTCCGTTACGCGCCATCTTTGACTTATGGAAGTGACGTGATAAATATACATATATATGTTATATTGAAGTGATCAGCAAAATCAAAGGGTTTATTTTAATTCTAATTCCAGTGAATTTCTAAAAAAAGTAAGTAATTACGACATCAATGATAGTAATATTTCTATTACAATTAATGAAATTCAATAATAATCTTTGTAGTAATAAGCTAAAATGAAATGATTGTAGAATTTGTATTTATGTCTATGATAATAAATTATTTGATGATAATTTATTAAACTTTATCTAATTTAACTTTATTTAACCAATTTCTGTAAAGTTGCATACAGTAAATTATTTTTTGAAAAATAACCTCATAAAAAAGTTTCACTTCTTACGAGTGTACGCTAGTACACGCACACATTATTTTTTTTTAAACATCGATCAAAATAATATGCATTTGCTTTTTTTTTTCAAATCTGAGCCCCGCTCAATGTTTTTTAACCCTTGGCATGCCTGGTGGGCATAAGTTACACGCTATGCCTGGTGGGTCTCTCAGACCCCGATTTCAAAATAGCATTTTTTCCTATAAATGTTATGATGTAAGGTGATTTAATGATTCAAGACGCATGCTTAAAGGGCAAAAAAGAGATAGTAAAAAAAAACACATTAGAAATTAATCAACTTTATTAAAATATTTGAAATTAAACTTTAACTCACATTTTTAAGCAACATTTCGTGACTATAACTTTGTTAACATATAATTAGTATCAAAAGTAAAGAGATCATAATCAGACTTTAATCCAGTGTAAGGCACTATCATATACTTAATCTAAATCACAAAATAATTAGTCTTCATCACTTGCATTTACACTTTGTAAATCTTTGGATTGGTAACACTTTGCGCATTGAAAAATCGAGTGGTCAAGACAAATGTGACAACTACATGTCTCACAAATGTACTGGGTTTTCCGATCTTTTTTCACAGGACAAACGTGGCATCTTCGCTTTATTCCAGGAGTTGATTTTTTCAACGGTGGGCAACCTTGATCACCTGTGCGTTCGGCTATTCTTTTACGAAGATCAGTGGAAAGGCGAATATTCGATTGTCTTGATTTCAAATGTGGTTCAAGAAGCGCTAAAGCCAAACCCTTTATAAAACTTCTTCGATTGCTCTTATCTTCTGGAATGTTAAGTATTTGGATAATTTTGGCATTGATTCCAGCAGTATTTAGCATCCAAAAAAACAAAGTCAGTGGCCATCTTCTTGAGTTGCGCGACACATCATAAGAACGTATGAGTTTATCGACATTGTCTACGCCGCTCTTTGTCCGATTGTAGAAACTTATGATCTCAGGTTTCTGTTTTGCGCCAGTAGCTTCGTCAATTTCCATTTGATGATGGAGAGATGACAGCAGAAAAACATTTTTTCTGGGTTTCGGAACATAAGATACTAAAGTCAAATCTTGTTGAAATCCGAACATTGACGAATTCTCTTCGCGCTTCCCGGCTTTGAACTTTTCAGGTATACAGGTTTTGTTGGATTTCATTGTACCAACTGCCGTAAGTTTATGATGATTTAGCAAATGTTGATAAGTGGGATAACTTGTGAACCAATTATCCATTGTCACATTGCGTCCTGATCGGGAAATCGGTGTCAGAAGACGATCAACTACATCATGTGGCTTGTTACTGACTTTATAGTCTCCTTGGGGCTGATCTCCTGCGTAAATTTCTAAATTCAAGGAGTAAAATGTAGCAGCATCTACAAGCGCAAATATTTTAATGCCATATTTGGCAGGTTTACTCGGTAAGTATTGACGGAATTTGCAACGTCCTCGAAATGCCACCAGTTCTTCGTCAATCGTTAGATTCTCAAAAGGCGTATAATGCAATTGGCAATTAGCAACAAAATCTACAAACAGTTTACGAAATGGTGCCAATCTATCTTGTGCTAATCTTTCTTCACGAGAATTGGCATCGTCGAATCTCAGATGATTGACAATGAAAGAAAATCTTCTTAGACTCATTGTCATGGGAAAAAGAGCAATGCCTGTGCCATCATTGGACCACAGATCTTGTAAGTTTTGTCTAGCCGATTTAAAAAGCCCTGCCAAAAAAAGAAGACCAATTGTGGCACGTAGTTCTATCATAGAAACATCACAATATGAATATTCATTAGAAGCATTTGAATTCTCTCTAGTTTTTTTTATCCTTGTATTGGTATGACACAAAATATATGACAACATTGACTCATTTATAAAGAGTTCAAAACATTCTAATGGAGTCTTTGCATTTTTTGCTTGACCATTTACTCCCGGAGTGCCCGTCAATATATTTTCACTACGTGTTCGTACATTAGGTCTACGTGGATTTTTAAACCATATTGTTCCATCTTTACCTCTGTTAGTTTCTTCTGTGGGCACAGTCGCAAGGATGGACAGAGGCACCTCCATTTCAGAATCCGAAGAGGTGGAGCCTGCATCATTTTCTTCCTCCTCAGTATCAGCTTCTTCACCCTCTAGAGCAACGTCAAACTCTTCTCCACTTGAATCAAATGCAACTAAGTCTTCCTCATCCAACTCTTGGAATAATAAACTAGCTATATCCTTGTCTGTTAGTTGTTCATTCATGATTAAACTGAAACAAAAAATAGAATAGGATAATGTAATGTACAAACTAATATTATTTAACGGACAGATGCCAATATTTGTAAGAAAAAAGAAAAATAAATACTTACAAAATAAAGTCACGCCGTATGCCTGGTGGGGTCTGTGGGACCCGCACGCACTTTACGCACGTCCTTTTACGCTCGTAGCTCGCCGCGGACTGGGTAAGCGGGCGGAGGGCATTCCGCGGTTAGTAACGGCCAGCTACTAAAAACGGTGAGGCTCGAAATTCAAATTTAAACGAACTACAACGGTTCGCGCGTTGGTGTGGGTCTGACAGACCCTACCAGGCATGCCAAGGGTTAAGATAATTAAAAATAATAAAAATATTTAACGTAACAAGTAGAAGTAGATTTCGCCCTGTCAACTTTTAATAAAAAAAAATTTGAAAAACCTGTCTCAGTTAAATATAATAAAGATATAGTAGTATATATTAATATATGTACACGATATGTATCAATTTTGTCCAGACGTCATACGTTTCTCAGTGTCTAATATTCTGTCCACTATGGGACCCGGACGGTCGGATTCTGCTAAACTTTTGTCTCGTTCCCTCTTTTCCTGAAAAATTTTAATTAAAAACTATAACAATGTATACAATACATGATTTTTTTGACAAGTTAGCAGTAAATGCGATTTTAATAGATCCTCTGTTCGTGCCAATTCCTTTGAGATTGCTGGAATCCAGAGCCGTGTCACATGTTAAAAATATTTTATATGACTTTGACAGTTGCCTTTTTTTGTCTATGCAGATGTCAAATAGCAATAATAATATCAGATATCGATTATTTATTCATTTATACTAAAAACGTACAGCATTGTCCTTTGACTCTTTGATATGTATTTATGTATCTACACCCGTTAACATATTAATATTTAGTACTATGGACTTCGGGTGTAATTCAAAATTCACAACAAAAGTGTCCCGAGATATTTTACATATACTAGCATGTATTTGTATTTTTATAAACAAACTAAAACATTGTAATATGTGTCTTATATTATTGTTATACAGTCTAATTTGCAACGGTCTAATTACTTGCAATAAGTAATCAGCTTTTGACTGACGGTTGCCATGACAGCTTCTCGTGAAAATAAGACAACATAAATGGTGTGGAGTCGGTAGCTTTGAATTTTTTTGGCATCTTTAACCTATATATTATATTCACAGCAAAGTTTAAATGTATCACTGACCTCTATATGCTGGGATAAATTTAGTACCAACGAATATATTTTTCACTACAATGACGTAGTAAAAAAATACTTAGTAAATTAAATACTAAATAGGTCACTGTTTTAAATAACTGTTCCTTTCAAGTAGATAATTCTTATAGTTATCAAAATAATTGAGTGTGAAGGACGGACCGACGGACGGACGGAAGGGTTCCTATTTACTATTATGGTAAAACATCTTTGATTAATATTCATGACATAAAAAATAAAAGTTTATTAATTAAAATTATTTACAATTCAAAAATGAAGAAATTCAAATATTAAACAACAAAATAACTCTATGCAGTCGTTGACGTGTGTGCTCTCAGTAAGCTAATATGACACTGAATGCGATTAGAAATCTTTTTCGCGTTTTAGCTCTCTTTAGGTTCGGATACTTTTTAGCGCTGACCCGAAGTCCATAGTATTAATATGTCAACGTCTACACACAATTGGAATAGAATTTTGACAGCCTGCACGTTCTATACAGGCTATGAAACGGTGACGTCACTGCAATTACTCGTACGTCACAAAGCGGTTCATCTCACCTCGGGCTCCCCCAGCAGCGTGTTGGCGAGGTAGGGCGCCCGCAGCACTGCGCGCCAGTACAACTTCTCCAGCGGCCGGTTCACGCACCAGCCGGCGCAGCGGACCCCCAGCGAGCGCCAGTACGATACTTCGCTCCTGTGGGGTCAAAAATGAATAATTCTGATACTAGTCACGATTATGGAGAGATTTATAGCCTTAAAGAGCCTATTTTGTTAATAAAAAATTGGTTGTCTGTAAAGTCGGTTTACTGACGATAGTTGAACATGACAACGTCTGAAGAAAATACTGATGGAATGGTAGCATTTAATTGGTTATTAAAATTTTTAATTTAAGTATATTTTTATAAATATTAATTTAAATTAATAAAATAATTGATTTTGATTTTATAAATTTATATTTTAAATTTATAATAAATATATTAATTTTTAATTTAAAATTAATATATTTAATAGACGGATGTCGAACGCTGCCAAACGCAAAGGCCGATTGTGCTTCTTTGTCGCTCGGTCCGCGCTCTCGCTTGCACTTCAAGCCTTACATGGAACGCCTCAAGACGAGGTAACGACGCATGATCTCATGTTTTTTCGTGCGTGCAGCCGGCTCTATCGAATTATAAGACGTTGTCACGTCAAAAGTGACTGCTTTGTCAATTACTTTGGGCTTGGAGTATTTTAAGTAATATCTCATTTGGTTTAGAAAAAAACGCGATTTACCTAAAAAGCGTAATTTATTTTTTTCATTGGGACTCTGGAGCTAATTAGGTTTGGTACCCCAACGCGATAATTTTTTTTTTAAACATCTTTATTGTAAAAAACAATGGTGCAATACAAAATTAAACGCAAAAGGCGACCTTATCACTAGAAGTGATCTCTTCCAGGTGACCTAGATAAACGGACCTTTACACTTGAGAGACGGGGAATCGCAATAAAAACAAGATAAATTAATGTACACTCGAAAAGGTACACTAATAGATGATAATTATTTATACAAATTCAAATTCAAAATCGTTTATTTCAAGTAGGCTTATTACAAGCACTTTTGAAACGTCAAATTGAACTATTTGTAGTGACTCTACCACCGGCTCGGAAGGCAGGTCCTGTTGAGAAGAGCCGGCAAGAAACTCAACAGTTGCTCTTTTTATAATATTATCAATTTTACAATGTTAAGTGTGTTGTTACATAAAGTTATTTATTTTACTTCCTGTGTGAAGTTGAAAGCCGATCCAATTGCCTTTGAACATCTTTGTCATTTAAAAATTCATCGATAGTATAATAACCCTGACTCAGTAAGTGAGTTTTAATACATTGTTTAAACTTATGCAATGGCAGATAAAAAATAAAAATACAAATACATACATGTATAAATATGATATATAACACTAATAAATACATACAAAAATAAATATATACATAAATATGTATTTTTTCTGTACGATACTTAAGATTCTTTTTCTTCTTTGACTGCTTCTCCGACTAGCCAAGGTTGGCAGTCAGCTTCGTAAACTCCTTTTTATCTTTCGCGAGGCGAAATAATTGTACGAAACTCGCGATTGCCGCACTTTAACCCCTGTGGGCCTGACATTCAAACCTCCTTCGTTGAGGCCCGCGGCTACCCGGGTAGCGACGGAGCTATAATGACAGCTGTCATTATTTGCCTGACGGTTGCCAGGGGACCCCTCGGGGCTGTGAAACTTTAAGATTGAATTTAGTTTATTATTTTTTACCTTTTAAAGGTAACTTGAGGTTCTATGTCAGGGGTTTTTAAATTATCCTGACTAATATTATAAATGCGAAAGTAACTCTGTCTGTCTGTCTGTCTTGCTTTCACTCTACAACTACTGAACCGATTTAAATGAAATTTGGTACACAGTAAGCCTAGAGCCTGAAAAAGGACATAGGCTACTTTTAATTGCGAAAAAAGGGTTGTAAGGGGTTAAAGGGGGGATGAAATGTAGTATGAAAGTATCGTCATTTTGAAAGCTTAAGACCTATTTCTTAGGCAGTTGATTAGATATTAATAAATATGACATTCAAAGCTTAGAAAAATTAGGCTGCCGTAATAACTAATTCCACGCGGACGAAGACGCGGGCAAAAGCTAGTAACAATATAAGTAGATCACTCACGGGCTGACGATATCCTTGTGCAGCAAGACAGCGCTGACGGCGCACCACCTCGCGCTCCAGCGCCACAGCAGCGCGTGCAGCACGTCGGCCACGCGCAGGGCTCCGTGCACCGCCAGCTTGTCCCCGTACCTGCACGTGGGTTGCTCTCCTTCATTATAGTGGTCCTCAAGCCCATAGCCCTACCTAAGGGCTTTGCAGGCTGAATATTATGACCTTACTAAAACTAAAAATGGCTATGTGGTTAGTTTATACGCAGTAGAAGTGCGAGAGGTATACCAGCGAAGTCTCTCTATAACCTGCTAAAAGACCTTGGCCTTACTAGAAGTGCAGTAAGCTCCATATTGGAACGAGTGTCCAAAGCTGTTCTAGTAGGGTCCTTCCGAATTTGACTGTGCAGGGAGAACAACTTGAACAGAGGAGGTGAGTGTTGACGCGCGTCACTAAGGGTACCCTTAAACCTACACCCGTGTCACAAGTCTCGGGCTCTGTTCGGAGTTGTTCTCTCAGCCACGCGATGGACCCCCCACCCGCACGGTGAATCCATGGAATGCTAAGATATTCGTCTCTTTTTGAAAAGTAATAAAAAAATTTGAGTCCTATTGCAGATACTGAAAATTTCATACTAAGATTAGACTTCACCCCTTCACCCTGATCCCTTCACTCACGGTGGCCCTCTAACTAGTGCACTGACCTGGGGTTGCTCGGCCCGCTCTCGGCGTCATAGTCGTGCGCGCTGAAGCAGTAGGGCCGGTAGCTGATCGCACCGACTATCTCAGGATCCTTGACCCCTTTGCCCTTATTCACCCTGATCCCTTCACTCACTAGTGCACTGACCTGGGGTTGCTCGGCCCGCTCTCGGCGTCATAGTCGTGCGCGCTGAAGCAGTAGGGCCGGTAGCTGATCGCACCGACTATCTCAGGATCCTTGACCCCTTTGCCCTTATTCACCCTGATCCCTTCACTCACAGTGGACCTCTTACTAGTGCACTGACCTGGCGTTGCTCGGCCCGCTCTCGGCGTCATAGTCGTGCGCGCTGAAGCAGTAGGGCCGGTAGCTGATCGCACCGACTATCTCAGGATCCTTGACCCCTTTGCCCTTATTCACTCTGATCCCTTCACTCACTAGTGCACTGACCTGGGGTTGCTCGGCCCGCTCTCGGCGTCATAGTCGTGCGCGCTGAAGCAGTAGGGCCGGTAGCTGATCGCACCGACTATCTCAGGGTCCTTGACCCCCTACCCTTATTCACCCTGATCCCTTCACTCACAGTGGGTCCCTTACTAGTGCACTGACCTGGGGTTGCTCGGCCCGCTCTCGGCGTCATAGTCGTGCGCGCTGAAGCAGTAGGGCCGGTAGCTGATCGCACCGACTATCTCAGGATCCTTGACCCCTTTGCCCTTATTCACCCTGATCCCTTCACTCACTAGTGCACTGACCTGGGGTTGCTCGGCCCGCTCTCGGCGTCATAGTCGTGCGCGCTGAAGCAGTAGGGCCGGTAGCTGATCGCACCGACTATCTCAGGATCCTTGACCCCTTTGCCCTTATTCACCCTGATCCCTTCACTCACAGTGGACCTCTTACTAGTGCACTGACCTGGCGTTGCTCGGCCCGCTCTCGGCGTCATAGCCGTGCGCGCTGAAGCAGTAGGGCCGGTAGCTGATCGCACCGACTATCTCAGGATCCTTGACCCCTTTGCCCTTAATCACCCTGATCCCTTCACTCACTAGTGCACTGACCTAGGGTTGCTCGGCCCGCTCTCGGCGTCATAGTCGTGCGCGCTGAAGCAGTAGGGCCGGTAGCTGATCGCACCGACTATCTCAGGATCCTTGACCCCTTTGCCCTTATTCACCCTGATCCCTTCACTCACAGTGGACCTCTTACTAGTGCACTGACCTGGGGTTGCGCGGCCCGCTCTCGGCGTCATAGTCGTGCGCGCTGAAGCAGTAGGGCCGGTAGCTGATCGCACCGACTATCTCAGGGTCCTTGACCCCCTACCCTTATTCACCCTGATCCCTTCACTCACAGTGGGTCCCTTACTAGTGCACTGACCTGGGGTTGCTCGGCCCGCTCTCGGCGTCATAGTCGTGCGCGCTGAAGCAGTAGGGCCGGTAGCTGATCGCACCGACTATCTCAGGGTCCTTGACCCCCTACCCTTATTCACCCTGATCCCTTCACTCACAGTGGGTCCCTTACTAGTGCACTGACCTGGGGTTGCTCGGCCCGCTCTCGGCGTCATAGTCGTGCGCGCTGAAGCAGTAGGGCCGGTAGCTGATCGCACCGACTATCTCAGGGTCCTTGACCCCCTACCCTTATTCACCCTGATCCCTTCACTCACAGTGGGTCCCTTACTAGTGCACTGACCTGGGGTTGCTCGGCCCGCTCTCGGCGTCATAGTCGTGCGCGCTGAAGCAGTAGGGCCGGTAGCTGATCGCACCGACTATCTCAGGGTCCTTGACCCCTCTATCCTTATTCCCCTGATCCCTTCACTCACGGTGGACCTCTTACTAGTGCACTCACCTGGGGTTGCTCGGCCCGCTCTCGGCGTCATAGTCGTGCGCGCTGAAGCAGTAGGGCCGGTAGCTGATCGCACCGACTATCTCAGGATCCTTGACCCCTTTGCCCTGATCCCTTCACTCACGGTGGACCTCTCACTAGTGCACTGACCTGGGGTTGCTCGGCCCGCTCTCGGCGTCATAGTCGTGCGCGCTGAAGCAGTAGGGCCGGTAGCTGATCGCACCGACTATCTCAGGATCCTTGACCCCTTTGCCCTTATTCACCCTGATCCCTTCACTCACAGTGGACCTCTTACTAGTGCACTGACCTGGCGTTGCTCGGCCCGCTCTCGGCGTCATAGTCGTGCGCGCTGAAGCAGTAGGGCCGGTAGCTGATCGCACCGACTATCTCAGGATCCTTGACCCCTTTGCCCTTATTCACCCTGATCCCTTCACTCACTAGTGCACTGACCTGGGGTTGCTCGGCCCGCTCTCGGCGTCATAGTCGTGCGCGCTGAAGCAGTAGGGCCGGTAGCTGATCGCACCGACTATCTCAGGATCCTTGACCCCTTTGCCCTTATTCACCCTGATCCCTTCACTCACAGTGGACCTCTTACTAGTGCACTGACCTGGGGTTGCGCGGCCCGCTCTCGGCGTCATAGTCGTGCGCGCTGAAGCAGTAGGGCCGGTAGCTGATCGCACCGACTATCTCAGGGTCCTTGACCCCCTACCCTTATTCACCCTGATCCCTTCACTCACAGTGGGTCCCTTACTAGTGCACTGACCTGGGGTTGCTCGGCCCGCTCTCGGCGTCATAGTCGTGCGCGCTGAAGCAGTAGGGCCGGTAGCTGATCGCACCGACTATCTCAGGGTCCTTGACCCCCTACCCTTATTCACCCTGATCCCTTCACTCACAGTGGGTCCCTTACTAGTGCACTGACCTGGGGTTGCTCGGCCCGCTCTCGGCGTCATAGTCGTGCGCGCTGAAGCAGTAGGGCCGGTAGCTGATCGCACCGACTATCTCAGGGTCCTTGACCCCCTACCCTTATTCACCCTGATCCCTTCACTCACAGTGGGTCCCTTACTAGTGCACTGACCTGGGGTTGCTCGGCCCGCTCTCGGCGTCATAGTCGTGCGCGCTGAAGCAGTAGGGCCGGTAGCTGATCGCACCGACTATCTCAGGGTCCTTGTGACGAATCTGACACATTCAAAATTGACAATGTTAAAATTCCCTGGTCTCTGAGGTCCATCATCATCATGATCAGCCGGTGGATGTCCACTGCTGGACATAAGCCGTTTTTAGGGACTTCCAAACAACGATCTTGAGCCACCTGTGACCAGCGGCTCTGTTCTTTTTATGGGAGAAAGTTCCCTGTGGTTAGAGGGGAACAATATTTGCAAACCTGACACATCACATTAAGCACTGACTGGGGGTTCGTTCTAAAGTACTTATGTTTTTTTATTTTACATTAATTTTTTTTCACCACAGAATCGTTTATATTCATTATTGAATCATCCATAATGAAATTTTAGCTGGTGGACAAAGACGTACTGCGAAGTGATTAAGCATTCCAGCTTGACGTCGTGTAGAAACTGTATTTGAGTAGAATGTGTATTTTGACGACCTTCGTGGCGCAGCGGTATGCGCGGTTGATTTATAAGTCGGAGGTCCTGGGTTCGATTCCCGGCGGGGCAGATTGAGGTTTTTCTTAATTTGTCTTGGTCTGGCTGGTGGGAGGCTTTCGCCGTGGCTAGTTACCACCCTACCGATAAAGACGTATCGCCAAGCGATTTAGCGTTCCGGTACGATGTCGTGTAGAAACCGAAAGGGGTGTGGATTTTCGTCCCACTCCTAACAAGTTAGCCCGCTTCCACCTTAGACTGCATCATCACTTAACATCAGGTGTGATAGCAGTCAAGAGCCAACTTGTAGTCGATAAAAAAAAAAAATTCGTAACAACTTAACCTTACTTAACTTAGTTATCTTAGAGTGCATCATCACTTACCGTTAAGTGCAAGTACCGATTGCAATCAAGGAGTAGCTTGTAATAAATACCCCGATAAATGTCACGACCCACTGGTAGGTCACGACCCAAATTTCAGGCACACCTGGCTTAAACTACAGGCACTAACCTGGTATAACGTAAAGGGGTTGAAGGTGGTAACAACGGCTTGTTTGTACAGATCTGGCTTTGACGAGAAGGTACTAAGGATGCCTGCTATCACCTGGAATATACAACGTGTTGGCTAAATACCCTGTCAAAACTGCAAGCAGGTGGAGGGGAGAGAGAATACATGCCTAGAAGAAACTAAACTTCCTAAATAGAATCCTGAAGGAGATATGAGTATTTCAAGAATTTGCTTATTGGCAACCCTAACTAGACCTTTAAACTTTGGCAACCCCAATTAGATTTCCATTTTTTTTTTTTTTTATCGCTATTAAAGCGGGCAAACGAGCATGCGGGTCACCTGATGTTGAGTGATTACCGCCGCCCATATACATTTGCAACACCAGAGGCACTGCTAATGTGTTGTCGGCCTTTGAGGAATTAGTTTATTCGCCCCTTAAATACACCCATGTTAAAATTAGCAGGAAATACCGCAGCAGGAAGTTGGTTCCAGATTCTGCAGGTTCGCGGCAGAAATGACCTAGAAAATCTAGTGGTTGTAGAAAACCAGCCATCCAGATGGTGTGGGTGAAACCTGTTTCTACGCCGCAAGTTCCGCTGGGAGAAGACAGAGGGTGGTATTAGTTCGAACAACTCCTCAGAGCACTCGCCATTATAAAGACGATAGAACACACATAGAGAGCTGACGTCCCTACGGTGCTCTAAGGTCTCCAACTGGTTTGTGAGTTTGGAATTGTCAACAAATCGAACTGCCCGCTTTTGGATGCAATCAAGTGGAAGAAGTTGGTATTGAGGTGCTCCGGCCCATAGATGTGAGCAGTACTCCATGTGCGGACGTACTTGGGCCACTTCCATGAAAATTACTAACCGGACTAACGCTTTCGAAGTTATACGTTTGTGGGTAAGAAGTTAGGGTCATGTAATTAAAATTGAATATGGATTTTTTATTACCCGACTGCGTCAGAAGGAGGGTTATGTTTTTCGAGCGTATGTATGTATGTATGTCCATTTCTTAGGCACGCGGTACAGCCTTAACGACTGAACGGATTTTGACACGTGAGGTGTCGTTGAATTTGTAAAAATTGTGGTAGTGACATAGGCTACATAAATTTTCAAAACGGCGGCTGTAAATGGGGGGAAAAACAGGGGGATGTGTGTATATCTTTCTTCTATCTTAGCAATATGGGTATCAAATGAAAGGTTGTAAAAAGACCATTTCAAAAATATAAATATCATATCATGTTTATATTGCTGTTATAACAAAAAATGGCATAAAGTGTACCTAGAGAGTCATTTCTATACCATAAACTAAAACAAAAGTCTCAAATAAAATTATTATTATAAAAACAAAAAACCCGACTGCATAGTGTCCCCGCTTGCATCTCCATAAAGTATTTAGAATTTTATATAGATATAGTGATCCTTGTTTTTCTCTTTTCAGTTCATAACTTCTATGCAATCGGGTTTTTTGTTTTTATAATAATAATTTTATTAATAATTATAATTATTTAACACACAGAATGATGTTAGGATGTTTCAGGATGTTATACCATTTATCTAGCATTTGGAGGCCCACTGAACCACTTTGGGAATCAATGGTCAAACGTTTGTATCCCCTCCCTATAAGGAGGGAGGCGTGGCCACATGAGTAGATAAACGGAACAGAGACCGTGCGAAGTGATTGCACTACTACAAGCACGCGGGGCATGTGTGAGTGACCACCAGCCGCTTGTCGCGTACGCGGCGAGACTGGAACAAACCGGCTTACAGTGGCACAGTTAGTTGACAATCTTAGGGTCGTGTCAGTGCGACTCGTTGTTTGTTTGGTTAGTTGGAAGCGAGTATTATATTGTGACCACCCTACCAAAATAGGTAACAATTTTGCATGTTCTTAAAGTTTAACCTCTGTTCCTTTTATGTACTTATGTGGAGTGGCCCTGTAGGTCAATTATAAAAAGTGATGGATAGTTGCTCAAAAATACTACACACCTGCCTGTCATCTCCCTTGACATCAATAATGATCTTGACATTCTTTGACAGCAAATAGTCCAAAGCTTCTGACAGCAGACATAGGTGCACCTCTTTGTATAAATGTCTGAAAGATTAGGATTGTTTATGGTAAGGGTGCATTCTCATTACAAATAAAGTATAAATAAAGAAAGAAAGGGAAGCCAGAAAGACTGGACCTGTGTGTTGTTTTGAAGCTGTTTACCCATAAGAAGTCATAATTTAAACAAAAATTACCTGTTAGGGTGAGTGGCACCAACGTCAATGTTCTTGACACTGTCCCAGTCAGCGTCATGTATGTCTGTGCTGACGCCACTCAATCTCTGCAGGCTCGAGTCGTGGAGGAGCACCAGCTGTCCATCTTTTGATGTCCTTACATCAAGCTCTACAAAATTACACTCCTGATCTACACACTGGAAGGAAGATAATAGAATTATTTATTAAATTAGAACATTTGGCTGGTGGGAGGCTTTCGCCGTGGCCAGTTACCACCCTACCGACAAAGACGTATCGCCAAGCGATTTAGCGTTCCGGTACAATGTCGTGTAGAAACCAAAAGAGGTGTGGATTTTCGTCCAATTCCTAACAAGTTAGCCCGCCTCCATCTTAGACTGCATCATCACTTAACATCTGGTGTGATAGCAGTCAAGGGCCAACTTGTAGTCGATAAAAAAAAAATTGCCTTTATTTTAAAGACTTACTTGGTCTAAATAAAAATTAGGAAACTCTATATTAGAATGAGTATTCAAAGCTACTCTAGTAGGATCTTTTCAAATTGTCTGAGTAGGGAGAACAACATGAACAGAGAAGGTGAGTATTGTCGCTTATCCCTTTAGAACCCACTTTTGTGTCACAAGTCTCGGGCTCTCTTCGGAAATTTTCTCTCAGACACACAATGGACCCAGCACCCGGACAGTGAATTCATTGCATGCTAAGATATCAGTCAATTAAAGCCAAGTATATTGTAAGTTTCAAGTAATTATGATTAATATCTAAAAATGGCTGCCTCATTGGTTTGCCTCATTGGACTGCCTTGTTAACCGATGTGGCTTCAATAACGAGGTCTAGGATTCGAATTCTAGGTTGGGTTGTGGAATATTTCTGAGTTTTTCTTTCTAGTTGGTGTTGTTACACCCCTGTCCATTGGACATAATAGTCTACGGACAGTAATAAATTTGAAAATAGAACTCGTGCATTTGATAGAATGGTCATTAGGTAGTCTATGGACAGTTTAAAAAAAACTCACGTATTTGAAAGCCTCCAACGTATTTTCAGGGGCATCCAACCCAGCGCCTCTATGGGCTATACATTTGACTATTTTATCCGGATAAAGCAAGCTTTCCTTTGATCCGGGCAAAGGGCCGAATATATTCTGCACATTCTGTTGGTCGGGCCTCTTCAAACGCGTAATATAATACGCTGTGACACCGACCAAAGCGACATCGATCCCCAGGGGCAACACTGTATGTAGAGCACAAGTAAACGTTAAAAAGAAACTTATTACGTAATAAACACTGTTGTAAGCGATAGATAATATCGCCAGAAACATGTTTTGTGTCGTTCGTTTGTGTTATTCGAGTTATTTATGTTATGTTTTTCGAAAACAAATCAATGTTATCGCATTTCGATTTCGAAGTTCGAAGGCGGGGCTTGTTTTTTAATTAATGTCTTAATGACAGGTGGTTGACAGATTGTTATTGATTAGTGATAACTAGTGAAGCGATAAGACTGAAGCCTGTAGTGATGTATCGATAAATGTATTCGATAAAAATAATCGATTATTGTATTAGTGTCAAATGATCGTCGTTTTTTCATTAAAGTCATAATATCTATTTACTCTCCTTCCACATAGATGGCTATGAAGTATTGATTTTATAAGAAATTAATATTATGTGGGCTCTAAACTAGCGGCGCGAATGGCCGCGAAGGCCCACGACAACTGCGAATCACGAGTGTAGATGGCGTTCACGGCTTCGCGTTCGCGCTTCGCGCCTTTCGGCTTTGTAAGGGGGACATAGTTCACGCATGGATCGTGTCGTGGCATACATTCACGGCGTGAAATAACAGCGCGACTTCACGTGCGAGTGTAGAGCCAGCTTTAAGTAGGTATGAAAGATTAAGAAGTTTAAGAACTCATTCACATTCAATATTGAATTGAATACTAACGTTGTCATCTATAATATATGGCAACCGTGGAACTAGGATACGTATGAAGACATTGTATCGTGTAGAGAAAACGACACCGGCACCCTTTAGCTCCAAGTCACTCTCTCTTTCTTTGCTTTGAGGCGAAAGAGAGCGATATTTCCGCTTACGATAAGCAAAACCAAAAGAGGTCTTTTTTTAAGATTAGGATATAAAAGATTATTGAGGGACTACAGTGGGCTTTTTTATGAAAAATCAAGCAAAAATATTTTTAACCTCACTTAAAAAGAGAAAGATTTAAAGAATCTCTGCTTATCATTTTGCAGCATCAAAGTTTCAAAAAGAATAGACCGATTATGCTGCAATTATTTGTTCTTAGTTTCCATAGAATAAATTGAATTTAGTTTTTTTTATCATTTTCAAGAAAAAATATTTTATTTATCAATTACTTTATTAACTATATGATAAAGGAAAGAATAAATAGGAAAGACAGGTAAGTAAAGTTAAGGAAATAAATTATGATAGAAAAAAAACTTATTCACTACTAGATATGTACTTTAATATAAATCACAATTCCTTGATCCACATTATTCGTTTCTAATATATTTTCATAAATCGGTCCTCCCTGCCACTGCCGAACTCCGCCGAGTGGCTGTCATGATACTACTCCACCGACATACACATTTACAACAAGTATTTTTTATTTTTTTCAAGTAAGTGCAACGAAAATAACAGTTTTACTACCACGTGTATTTTTAAAACAACAAATCTACGATTAAGTACGTCTATCGTTAAACAATGTGATAATATAAGAGACGGAATATCTGATGATGAAGAGAACAGTCTCCACGACAGTCAGCACGCTGGCGCCAACGAACAGGGCGGTGGTGCCACCCAGGGAAGCTGTTACATGATTACAAACAAATTTTTAATTAATCTACACCTACCTCGATTTAACTTTGCGGAAGTTCTTATGAAAAGTGAATAATTATAATATTTTGATATTATTAGTAAAGTCTTCAAATCCAAACGGAAACGTCATCCAGACCCAGCAAGAACATTTAAACCAATTACATCTCATTCTGAAATCGGAGTGCCTTTTTACCGAGTCACTAAGTAAAAACGTAACCACACGTATCTACGCTTTATATGAAATATAAGTGTATCTAGTTAAAAAGTGGGAAAAAAAAACCATTTCCTTATAAATTACCGTTACTTGTGGTAACGTTTTTAGACAGTGTCACGATTAATAACTTAGATTTAAATTTTAAATCAGCCGAAGAATGTTCACTGACATAGATAGACCTCCTGTAAGGATTTCCAAGCCCCAACGCACAGCGGCTAGCGGCCCCAAACTTGTGCCTTGGGACTACAACCTCTTTTGAACTATATGTCCTGTCCATTGCCACTTCAAATTTACGACTTTTTGAGCTATGTGAGTAACTTGGTCTCCCCTGCGAATCTCCTCATTTCCATATGTCGATTCTTTAATAAAACGTCAATTTCAAAGCCGATGTACAATGGTTGCAAAGCGGATGTAACAGAAATCGATATTCCCCAATGACATTTTGCCATATTGGATTGACAGTCAAACTGAAGGTGGAATGATCATAGAGATGTAAATGAGATGTTTGTACGATGTCTTTTTAACTATTGCATAGCTTTTATCGCGGGCCTTGAGCGTAGAGACCGAATCCAGAAATTCCGTAACGAAAAAATCTAACACCCCCTGAATATTAAAAACATAATATCAAAAGCATAATTTCCGACATCTTCGAGAACGTGGTCTAGAGGTAAGGCGCAATTCCGCAATTTTTTTTTTATTTTTTTTTCAAGCGTGATATTTCAAAAAGTCATTTTTTAATACAAACGTGATATTTCAAAAAGTCATTAAAAGTTCTGGTATATATCGATAGATGGAAAAACTAAAAAGTATCACCGTTTAGTTTTTTCATGTATCGATTAATGCCAGAACTTTTAATGACTTGTTTGAAATATCACGCTTGTAAAAAAAAATTAATGACTTTTTAAATATCACGCTTAAAAAAAATTGCGGAACCGACGGGATTCGATCCCGCGTCTCTCTGGCGATCCGGGCACTTAGAGCGCCTTGCCGCTAGACCACGGTCCCGATGACGTCGGTAGGAAAACATAATGCAATAGCTTTACCAAGACAGTCTCCGAGTGCCACACGTCTTTTTTTTTAAGAATCGACTGATACTGATTCGCTCACCCAGAAAAACTTCATATTGAGCCATCGTACGAAGCTCATAATAATTGGTGACCAAGCACAATGAATTATTATCACTTACTATTACTAGATAATTAGATATAGATAGATATACTACTGATACAAGCGGTCGGCTTCCCGTTATAGCCGTCATTCAAAGCATACTGATAAGCTGTACATACTTACAAATTTTTTCCTTAACTTGCTCTATCATTTGATCAAAAGTCGCATGATAATCCGTTGCGTCAAAAAAGTATTAAAAACATCTAAGTGTAAAACGTCTATTAAGACGTATTTTATAAAACGAGATAACATGACCAAAATATAGTGACGTCACACAACGTACAAAATAAATCATCGAGGCTGAAGATGACGTCACGATGCAGCCGGAACTTGGGCGCCATCAGCGTGAAACGAACCATGGCTGCTGGTGCGCCGTCCTCCGTCTCGTTCATGTTAACCGAATAAAGTACATGTCAGACAGAGACGATACGTAGTAGTGATGTGCGTTAGTGGGTTTACCGGAAACGAATACTTCGAATTTGGGACCAAAACCGAATTCGAAGTCAAGAGTGGAATAAAATATGATTTATAATAATCGATTGTGAACGTATTTACTAAGGCCTGTGTGCACTAAGATTTCGGCTATCATAACCAACGGTTAACATAAGTTAACTATAAATTTACTGTTCACGACAACCCGTACGCCGGTGAAGGACGTAAGCTTGGTTAAGATAACCGCCCGGTTTACGTCCTTAACCGGCGTATGGGTTGTCGTGAACAGTAAATTTATAGTTAGCTTATGTTAACCGTTGGATATGATAACCGAAATCTTCGTGGACACAATCCTTATTGCGGGGTTTCTTAAACATTTTAATTACAATTATTACCGTTCTTTTATTTAGAAGAGTTTAGAGTTTGTGTCGTATTACAACATAAAAGTGTAACATTGAGTATCGAACTGTATTTAACCGAATTGATACGGAAAGAAATTGGAGGGTATTCCAAAATTATAGTGCAAATATTGGTATAACACGTAATTTACGACGTGTCCAGCGTGAGCGACAAACGCAACGCAATACGACACGATGCTACGTATCACGACAAAGCTGTCCTTTACGTCTCGTCCCATCACAGACTGCCACATAGGCCGATAGGGGAATGCCATTATTTTGAAAATAGAGATGAATTTACTGTTGGCGTATGATACGCTTCGATTCACTTCACTTCAGTCTGAGTTAAGCTATAAGAGCCGAGCGCAAGCGTACCCGCATTGCTTACTGCGTCAAGTGTAGACATAAGTTCAACGACACTTCAATGAGCACAAACACCTTTGTGATCGTCAAGAAACCGACTATTGGCGGAGCACAATCGAGCACGAGCCGAACGCTCGCCGCGCAATCTTTCGAGGCTTGTAGTTTGGTCTACACCAGTGATTCTCAACCACTGTGCCGCGGCACTTTTGTGTGCCGCCAAATTTTGCAAATTTATAATAATGTTAATATTATTAAATTATATCATTTTAAAAGAAAAATATTTTTAACATGAATATAATATTTAAATCCACAATAAAAAATTTTTGGGTCTAAACCATTATTACAGTCACTGTTGGGGAGGGATTTAATAATAACCCTCCGTCGATCAAGTGGACTGTATTTATTTGGGGTCGCTATTTCCAAGGGTCAGGGTTCACAATAATTATGTTGAGGTTCAGGGGTTCGGGGTTCTTGAGGGGTCTTGCTGGTTCGGGTTCTCATAGGTTCTTGCTTGGTTCTTGTCACTTCGCACTACTTCAGGGGTTCCGGTGTTCTTGATGGTTCGACTGTCGTAGCGGAAGTGATTTGCGACAGCGCGGGAGCCGGTATTTATGCGATTCCCCCGCCCGGCACCGTCGACATGGGTGCCGACCGGGAGAAGGGTGATCGCGCGGGCTGAGGGGCGTGCGGGGAGTGGGGGGCGTCAGCGGGCGACCAATCAGCGTCAGTCACCACTGACGCCGCGTAGGGCATGTAGCTCCTGTCCGTAACATCGCTCCCCTCAGCGAAGCTACCGCGCAGCTTCCTTTTCCTTGGGTAGGACAGCGAGCTCCTTGGTTTGATGATATATTTATTCGGGATCTGCTTCTTTGGGATGACGAACCGTACGTCCTTACGAACGGGACTCGCTTGTTTACGCCGCAAGTCCTTGCGGTGGCGGTGGATCATGGTTCGTTGGGGTACGAGTATCACCATATACTCACATACCATCCAGTGACGCCAAGTTTGTTGAGCGTACAACTCAACTTTATTGCGTTGTCGATCGTTGCGTTGCTGGAGCGATCCTCGGCTCTTTAAAATGAGCCATTTGCAAGACATTCTTTTCTTCATAGCTTGCGGGTTCATCAACCGAATGACTATGTTGAAGAGCTTCTTTCGACAGCTCACTCTCTCTTCGTTCGAATTTTGAACACGAATGAGCAACTTACTCTTCGAAACTGGTTCAGTCCGCTTCTTGTACTTCAACTTCATTGCGTAGCTGTCCATAAGTGCTACGCCGCCATATAGGTTCTGGCGTAGATTAAATACTCTGCCTTGGTTCACATAGCCACGCCGTGGTACAATTGCTAAAGGTTCTAGGAGCTTATCCGAAGGCGCTTCCTTCGTGTTGTAGTATGAACGTTGCATACTATCCGGTATTTTGGCCGTTCTGGTTTTAGCTCCCCTCGTAAAGTAAAGACGAGGAGGCTGACAACGCCCAAGCTGCCAGGTTCGTATGTCAGGTTTCAGTCCAAATGGGTCAATGGTAACCACACTCAGATCTTTCTTCTTAGTTGCAGCTTGGTTCTCGTTGTCCATCTGTTTCGAGACTTGATCAGTCGAAACAATTGCTGCGGTGTGAATGCACAGGAGTTCTGTTGTCTTCATTGGCTTATGCGGTTCAGTTCCCACATGCTTTGGATCATCTTGTTCTTCATTTTGTGAAGAAGCCTGCGAGTTGTTAGAATTCTGATCCCATGAAATCAACTCTGCTTGCTCGTGCAGGGGCTCACTTTGAACAGAGGATCGAAAAGTGGTTCTAACGCCGTAAGACAGTTCAGTGTCGAGCGCAGGAGATACTCTGGTGGATCGTTTCTCAACTGCAGGTTCTGCGTGACTTAAACGAGACGCTTCGCGTAAACTAGTGTTCCGCGGCTCTGTAGAGCTTCGTGAGTTTCTTTGGGGATCTGAGAGCGCAATCTCTAATTCAATTTTCTTTTGCAGCAGCTCAGCTACCAACTGGATCCGCTGCTCCTTGATAGCGGCAAGGCGAACTGCTGCCTCGTATTCTACTTGTTTTCTGCGCGTCGCCGTGCTCGCTGAGGATCGTTGCGAGCATGTGGATCGCTCCGGCGATGACGGACTTGCAATAAGAGTTCGATTTACGCCAGTGTTTCTTGCTCTGGCAATGTGTTCTTGTCGTGGTGGTACGGCACTTGTAAAGCCCAAAGACTCCACAAATCGGATCTGTACATGACGAGGCAGGTTCAACGTGCTGGGGTTCGGTTCATACAACGCAAATTCCTTGTCACATACGTTTTTGATTTGGGTGTCTTGAGTCAAAATAGTTCGCACCATCTTGACTTGTGTGGATCTTGAAATGTTCGTGTTCTGTGTATTCGTGTTCGGATCTTGAGTGTTCGGGTCTTGAGTGTTCGGGTCTTGAGTGTTCGGGTCTTGAGTCTTCAGGGTTCAGAGATCCGGCTCGAAGGACCAAAGATGTTGGGGAGGGAAATAACAACTAAGGTTCAGTTGAAAGCCCTCCGGGTGGTTCAGTGGTCTGTATATTTAGGGTCGCTATTTCCAAGGTTCAGGGTTCACAATAATTACGTTGAGGTTCAGGGGTTCGGGGTTCTTGAGGGGTCTTGCTGGTTCAGGTTCTTGCTGGTTCTTGTCACTTCGCACTACTTCAGGGGTTCCGGTGTTCTTGATGCTTCGAATGTCGTAGCGGAAGTGATTTGCGACAGCGCGGGAGCCGGTATTTATGCGATTCCCCCGCCCGGCACCGTCGACATGGGTGCCGACCGGGAGAAGGGTGATCGCGCGGGCTGAGGGGCGTGCGGGGAGTGGGGGGCGTCAGCGGGCGACCAATCAGCGTCAGTCACCACTGACGCCGCGTAGGGCATGTAGCTCCTGTCCGTAACAGTCACCATAGGCCATTTGTTTTGCGATTAAACTTGATTTAATCTTAATTACCAACGGGATTACTTGTTCAAAGCATAGTTTTATATTACTTTCTCCAGTAAATCCTTGTTTTTTCAGTGTTTTATTTTTTATAGACTACCTTTCTCAAAAAAAAATTGAACGAATTACTAACTTTATCCGTGTTTTGAACCAAATTTGTGATTCACTTTGCGTCGCATTTTTCAGGAACGCATTAGCGACGCAAAGCGGGGTCTTGGTGTATTTAAAATTTTTGTCATAAACTATTTAGGCAGTGTGTTGTTGTAAGCAAATAATTTTTATCTTTTTCTTTGTGTGCCGCCAAATTTTGAAATCTTTAAGTATGTGCCGCAACAAACAAAGGTTGAGAATCACTGGTCTACACTATACTAACTAATGTTCGGCTCATGCTCGGGTATTGCTCAGCTCCTAACATGTATTTATTTTATACTTACCGAAGAACGATCTTCTTTGTATGTGAGTAATAGTTGAGTTCTTCGCACTGGGGCATGCAGGGGCAGTGAGCGAGGTTTTTGGGCAAATTGACGAGTATCTCCACGTTCCGTCCAATACACGCCATGCCGTGCGCGTCGCACACGCCGCCATCTTGGTTTGTTATTCAAAATGGACGAACAGAAACAATGTAACTTATTTAAACACAAGAAATGTATTAACTGAATAATTGATTGAAAATTGGGATTGTTGAAAATTATTTTTTGAAGGGCTTATTTTATTGTGACTTTGTCATTATAATTGTCATTTATTATAATATAGAGTTTAGACGATGACAGTTTGCAGCCAGTGTTTCGAAAAAGATCTTATTGAATCAATAAGATCTTTTTAAGCTATTGCAAAGCTTCTATCGCGGGCCTTGAGCATGGAGACCGAATTCAGAAATTCCGTAACGAAAAAACCTTACACCCGCTGGATATCAAAAACATAATATCAAAAGCATAATTTCGACGCCGACGTCATTGGGAGCGTGGCCTAGCGGTAAGGCGCTCTAAGTGCCCGAATTGCCAGAGAAACGCGGGTTTGAATCCGACGGGATTCAAACCCGCGTTACCGTTGCCGTTACCGCTAGGCCACGGTCCCGATGACGTCGGAAGGTAAACATAAGTTGATAAAAAATGCTATGCAATAGCTTTACCGCGGTAGTCTCCAAGTGCCACACGTCTTTTTTTTGGATAGGGATACCTTGAATAGGTATTATGAGACGAGGGTGAATGGAAATGTTAGAAGGGGAAGACCAAGGCGAATGTTCCTGGGTCAAATTCAGGACTTTTTAAATATTGATTAATAAGAGTACCCTAAACCGACAAACTTGTATGAAAGGATTGACGAGTGGAAGAAGCTATGCAAGTATGCAATGATCGTAGCAAATTTAAGGATTTCGTGTAGTATGTATGTGTACATCCATCATGTATTATTTACTTAGAGGGTACGACTAGGTACAGGAAATATTACCGTAGGTACTTCAATGGAGTCGCTAGCTCATAGACCAAGGGCTAAGCTTGTTGTTTTTCAGGGACAATATGAGAAATGATATCCTCAGTCGCTCGATTCGGTGTCTTACGAAGATTTGCTGGTTAAACGTATTTTTTTCAGAGATGTGATTTATTTGAAATACTTCTATTTAAAATGCAAATACAAAATACCTATTTTGTATTTTGCATGCAACATTTTGTATTTTATTTGAAATACCTTTTGAGATGTATTTTGCATTTTTAAAATTCATTTTAAAATGCAAAATACTTTGTGATTAAGTTTAGCCAACATTCGACCAGTCAAACAATATGAAATGAACAAATAACGCTTGTATTGCCGAATTTGGCCGATAGTGGATTTTTGTCGGACACGATTCACGCTAAAATACTGAATGTATTAAAATTAAACTGAGATATTGCATTGGATAGTTTTTGTCGCGTAAGTTAAAGTAGAAGGGGTTTCTATGGAAAGTCTTTAATTTTTGAAGTAATGTTAATGAAAATTTGTATACGAACTACTGAATAAATATGTTATTCAAGGTTTTTTCAAAATTTCATCCCTATAGGGTTATATAAGGGTTGAAAGTTTGTATGTAAAATTCCTTTTAAATGTTTTTAATTTAAATATTCAAATCAAATTATCTTTATAGAACTACACCAACAATCAATTTTTTGTCAATCTGTTTGTTACGGCTAATCTCTGAATTAGCTGGACCTATTTAGACGAGTCTTTCGACGCTTATTTACTAATGTTATAAGTAACTTAGGGTAATCTTATTTTAGTAATGTTATAAGTGACGTAAGTTAAAGGTATTTCATTTTGAAAATACCTATTTTGCATTTTGCATTTGAAATACAAAACGCAAAATAATTTGGTATTTTGCATTTGAAATAGTGAATCTGAAAAGTATTTTGCATTTTGTATTTAAATGCTTTTATGGAACCATTTTGTACATCTCTGATTTTTTTCTAATGCTGCTCTCTATTCCTTGCCATTGAAATCCTAAGTCAGTTGGCTCAAAGGTCTAATGCCACGATGAAAGAGGCGGCATCTCTCTCTCTCTCTCTCTCACTCTCTCACTCTCACCGAGCCGACAGGAGGGTTCGATCCTCAGACTTGTATAGTCCCTACGACTAATTGTAGGTAGGAGAAAATTTATAAAATTATAATGGTCTCTCTTTTTTCTAAATGTTCTTACCGCCTTTAACATGAAAGAATGGGCGACACCCACAGAACATGACCGCCATCCGCGTGCGACAGTGCATCTGACACAGCCCGAAACTATATGCCTTGAAAAATACAATTAGGAACACATAGGTGTCGATAGAAAAGTAAGCAATTATCGCTTAACATAAAAAAGTTGAGAGGTGTCAAGGGACACCCGGATGGAACGAAGTTCCTTTCGATTAATTAGTGAAGGAATTGTAATAAAATTTTATTTTTTTTAAGTAATAATATTTTTTTTTATTATTAACAAATATAATGTTATATAAACTTAATCAGTAGGCTCAATTTTTCGATTAATTAGTGAAGGAATTGTAATAAAATTTTATTTTTTTTAAGTAATAATAATATTTTTTTTATTATTAACAAATATAATGTTATATAAACGTAATCAGTAGGCTCAATTTTCATAATAATTGGCTTGTGGTAACTGAAGTAGAAAACATATGTTTGGGATTCTATTTTATTTAAATGTCTTGAAAAAACTGCATCAATTTGCGGGGGGAGATAGACGCGTACCGGCGTACCACACACGCGTTTGTTGTTGTACACCGAAACACCAGAGGGCGCCACGAGAGCGCGAGACAGCATACAGCGCGGGCGCCCCCCGCCGCTCACGCGCACACACATCAAAGGCGGCGGCAAGATCCTTTGATGAAAAAGTGTCGTGACAACTTTTCGTACGAATTTTTTCCGTCTAGCCCCCTTTCACAACGCGCGATAAGGAACTTCGTTCCAAAAATGCATTTTTATTTCAATAATTGATGGACCAAGCATATCATCCATCTGATGGTTAGTGGAAAACCATTCGCAGGTCATGTAAGGAGCACGTCCTCGTTTATCATCCTGAGGCGTAGGTGTTAAGCCTCGTATGCCTGTAATTGCACCGACAGAAGGAGCAATGCTTGACGGCAGTAATAAGCATATGTCCTTGGTCACACTCTTAATAAGCTTAAGCCTAAAAATGGTGAATGCCGTTTTTGTATGGAAGTTCGTCTAAAGTTCTAAACCACTGCACATCAACCAAACTCACGGCAATAAATTGAAAATGTGCTCTGAGTTACGCAATGACCTGAGTTACGCAATGACCCAGTTGCAAGGATATACAATGGGAGTTTATAATATTTTGACTTGATTTTCTATAGGTATAGGTATTTAGGAGATTATGAAAATAAAAAAAAAAATTGGTTGTCTGTAAAGTCGGTTTACTGACGATAGTTAAACGTGACAACGTCTTAAGAAAATACTGATGGAATGGTAGCATTTAATTGGTTATTAAAATTTTTAATTTAAGTATATTTTTATAAATATTAATTTAAATTAATAAAATAATTGATTTTGATTTTATAAATTTAAGATAAGATTTTGACGACCTCCGTGGCGCAGTGGTATGCGCGGTGGATTTATAAGACGGAGGTCCTGGGTTTGATTCCCGGCGGGACAGATTGAGATTTTTCTTAATTTGTCTTGGTCTGGCTGGTGGGAGGCTTTCGCCGTGGCTAGTTACCACCCTACCGACAAAGACGTACCGCCAAGCGAATTAGCGTACCGGTACGATGTCGTGTAGAAACCGAAAGGGGTGTGGATTTCACCATACTCCTAACAAGTTAGCCCGCTTCCATCTTAGATTGCATCATCACTTAACATCAGGTGTGATAGCAGTCAAGGGCTAACTTGTAGTCGATAAAAAAAAAAATTATATTTTAAATTTATAATAAATATATTAATTTATAAATATATTAATTTATAAATATATTAATTTTTAATTTAAAATTAATATATTTAATAATTATATTTAATAGACGGATGTCGAACGCTGCCGAACGCAAAGGCCGATTGTGCTTCTTTGTCGCTCGTTCTGCGCTCTCGCTTGCACTTCAAGCCTTACATGGAACGCCTCAAAGCGAGGTAACGACGCATGACGTCATGTTTTTTCGTGCGTGCAGCCGGCTCTATCGAATTATAAGACGTTGTCACGTCAAAAATATATTATTTAAAGATGTCTTGCCTTCTGCCTTAAGTTTGATTTTTAACACACACAGAGATTTAACATTAAATTTCAATTGGATAGGTCTACGATCTTTTTCCTTTTGAGGTATGAAATCCTACAAAACTGTTTTTTACCTGAATCGAACCCCCGACCCATTCGTCAGGGTATCTACAACGGCGTTGTTCAGCTCGCAAATTTTTGATCCTGTCCGCCGCTTCGATTTCCACCACCTACAATAGAAATTACGGTGATGATCGACTCCTCGATAGGTAGATTTCTGTATTTAGTTACTACAAGTTGTAAGGAAAGGAAGTGGGCTAAGTTGTAAGGAGTAGGAGGGAAACAGAAATGGGATAATTTCTGTTTTTGCACGTCATCGTATTGGAACGTAAAATCACTTGGCGGTCCCCCTTTGCCGGCAGGGTGTTAAATAGCCCTAGCTGAAGCCGTCCACCAGCTAGACCTGGAATTAAACCCGGGAACTCCTTGTTATAAATACACCACTGCGCTACAGACTGTCAAATCTGCATTTTACCACCCTACAGGTGTGTCACTAAGAGCTTTAGCATTCCGGGTGGGTAACACCACTTACTCCCCAACTTTGGACTTAAAATTAAATGATGTTGAATGAAAACTTCAGTATTCCATATCCCAACGCAGAACTCGAACCCAAGACCTCGTGACCTGAATTCGCATAGGTTAACCAATCATGTGATAGAGTTGTGATACCTTAAAATCTGTGACCAGTTCCTCGCCGGGTAGTACTTCCCCAGTTGGATTGGAGATAGCCGTCGCTATTTCGAACGGCGAATGTATGAAATACTGCAAATAATCACATGAGGTGTCATTGAATTCGTCAGATTTGTGGTAGTCACATAGGCTATATAAATTTTCAAAATGGCGGCTGTAAGTGGGGAAGGAAGAGGGGGATGTGTATATTTTTTTTCTTATCTTAACAATATGGGTATCATATGAAAGGTCGCAAAAAGACCATTTCAAATATATATATATTTGAAAAAATGTCAAAAAGTGTGCCGTCTCATTTCTGTATCTACCACCTTCGATCGACAATATTAACATTGTTGATCGAAGCCTACCACACACTAAAACAAAAAAGTGTCAAAAAAAATATTATTATAAAAACAAAAACCCGACTGCTCAGATGTAATGAACTGAAAAGAGAAAAACAAGTATCAAGTATAGATAGACTATATAAAATTCTCTTTTCAGTTCATTACATCTAAGCAGTCGGTTTTTTTTAATTATATTTTTTTATTACATCTCTAATAGATAAGACAGCGTTTTAAATAAAAGCTCCCAGTGTGCCTAGTGTGAGATTTCACCAAAACAAATCGAAAACTTCACATTCGCGTTAAGGGCATATTTATATGGAACTGAAGCAGCGCCCCTGGCGGAAGTGAGAGAAAACTCAAATGGGCGAGTGTCAGTGTTGAGGCACACAGGTGATGCAATTCAACGATTACCGCCATATTTGAGCCAATGTATCCGAAACCGTAATAAATTATTTACTTAAACCTTCAGGGATCACTCTATCTGACGTAACGATTACTACTTAGCTAGGTAGACATAATGACCAGAATCTCAACGTGCTTTCGAGACACAGGGGATGTAACATCTGAAGGGCTTTACGGAAGACCAGCGCGGTGTCCTGGCGGGCACTGCAATATTCTGAGTGAGGACCTTTTTGGGATCACATCACTTTCACATCCTGCATAGCGAGCTATTTTATTATACTTTATTTTTTAACCGACGAAAAAAACGGAGGAGATTCTCAATTCGACACGTATATTTGGTTTTTTTTTTTTATGTATGACCACGCATAACTTTTTACAGTGTTGTCCCATTTTGATAATTCTTTTTTTATTAGAAAGGGCATACATCCAAGGTGGTCCCATTGTCCTCGTGTTAGGATCTGCTGATGATATCCTGGGGAAATTGAGGGAACTCTTCAAATTTTGGAGGCACGCTTACAGCGATTTCGGTTTTTGACTCGGTATCGGTAGCTTTTTGGCTACTAGTGCCATATGATATACTATGAAAATATAGTACGAGTAGGTACGGTACGTGGCGATAAATCACTAAAAAGTAAGAAATAAAATTTTTTAACAAAAAATAGAACCGACTCAAAACGCACTAAAAAGTAAAAAATAACTGTCATTTAGTTGCTTTAATTTACTTAAGCATATCTAAGAGTCGGTGCAGCCAAGGTTTCTAGAACCCACAAACTGCTTTACTACGTAAAATAAATGGTCCTTAAACTTGGCTGGCACCGACTTCATAGATATGCTTAAGTAAATTAAAGCAACTAAATGACAGTTATTTTTTACTTTTTAGTGCGTTTTGAGTCGGTTCTATTTTTTGTTAAAAAAATTTTTATACTTTATTTTTTAACCGACGAAAAAAACGGAAGAGGTTCTCAAGTCGACACGTATATTTGTTTTTTTTTTATGTATGACCACGCATAACTTTTTACAGTGTTGTCCGATTTTGATAATTCTTTTTTTATTAGAAAGGGCATACATCGAAGGTGGTCCCATTGTCCTCATGTTAGGATCTGCTGATGATATCCTGGGGAAATTGAAGGAACCCTTCAAATTTTGGAGGCACGCTTACAGCGATTTCGGTTTTTGACTCGGTATCGGTAGCTTTTTGGCTACTAGTGCCATATAATATACTATGACAATATAGTACGAGTAGGTACGGTACGTGGCGATAAATCACTAAAAAGTAAGAAATAAAATTTTTTAACAAAAAATAGAACCGACTCAAAACGCACTAAAAAGTATGTGATAGTCATAGATATGCTTAAGTAAATTAAAGCAACTAAATGTCACAGCTATTTTTTACTTTTTAGTGCGTTTTGAGTCGGTTCTATTTTTTGTAAAAAAATTTTTATTAGTGGTGGTTTTACTGAATAAACACTTTCTTTCTTTCTTTACACCACCAAACTTCTATAACGGCATAATATTTTCTTCTGAAAAATTCGCCTCCGGACCTCATTAACTAAAGCCACAGAGGTTAACCAACGAGGCAGTGTAAATACGCGAGTGAACTGCGCTTTGTTCTGCTAGCCTTAACATCCTTACCCTAATGCTGTTCTCCGAAGTATCGATGTCAACGAAGCACGCCTCGCTGTGGTAGTGACAGTGCATCAACTCCTGGCTCCTCCACGCCTTGTCGTCGACTATTTGGTACTTGGCGTACTCCGCGTTGAAGGTCTGGCAGAGACCTTCCTCCGTCATCACTGTCATCCATTGCACCTGGTACATCATTACGACGAACTTGTATGAAAGGATTAATGAGAGTGGAAGAAGCTAAGGAAGTATGCAAGGACCGTGGCAAATGGAGGGATGTGGTCTCTGTCTACCTCTATGGGAACAAGGCGTAATATTATGTATGTATTACACAAAGAATATAGTTACCTGTATGCTGCCTCGTTCTCCCATGCCAGGGGTCTTGGTGACCCGGATTTTAATCACATGTTCCAGAAACAGAGCATTTCGACCAACATTGCGCTTTTTGGTAATGGATCGCCATTACAGCATCTAAGGACCCAAACGCCCATCAGCTCCCCAAACTATGCTCCCCTTTCAATTCCATCGCAATTTGCAGCTCAACTCGTACTATATCGGTCATTTTGGTTCTTCAGAGGATGTCCTCATTTCTGTGTCACGCTGAGGTATTCCAAATATGACTAGCTCCGACGCCCGGTGGATGACTCTTAAACCTTCTTATGAGGTGTGGCCCAAAGTCAGCATCTTGCAGTCCAATATAAAAATCTATAGTAACCAAATCAAATCTATACAAACTAACCTCCCTATTTTGCGAAGTGGTAACCTTCAAAGGATGATTCGGGTGAACACTGACAGCCAGTTGCAGCAGGTTGATGT
Organism: Mycalesis mineus; assembly: GCA_034621355.1. NCBI lineage: Eukaryota > Metazoa > Arthropoda > Insecta > Lepidoptera > Nymphalidae > Mycalesis > Mycalesis mineus. The sequence continues at coordinate 65,601 of JAXAVZ010000249.1, read as the reverse complement.
TGTTCACCGAGTCATCCGTCTGGTACTTCCAGAAGTTCTGCAGGTTCCCACGGAAGGAGATCTCAGCTATGAGCTCCACAAACTCGTAGTAGTATTGGTATTTGTCGGCATCTGACTCTTCGGTTACGTTCCAGATTCTGAAGTAACGGAAAAGGAGAGACTGAGAATGGTTGATGACGCTGGTTCCCTGGGGAATGGAGCGGACCCTTTTTTATCCACTGTAGGTCCTTGACTGCTATAACACCTGATGTTAAATGATGATCCAATCTAATATGGGAGCGGGCTAACTTGTTAGGAGTAGAATGAAATTCACACCCCTTTCGGTTTCCACACGACATAACGGAACGCTGAATCGCTTGGCGGTACGTCTAATGTGTTTCATTAGGGTCCGCTCCATGTTACATCAGTACTATAGTTACTGACGTTGCGGCAGGAATCACTCGTGGAATGGGAAAGGGAATGGTTGGAAGGAGGAAAAGGAGCTTGGACCAGGGAACTGATGAAGGATCTTAAACTATGGATCAATAGAAAGCACGGAGAGGTGGATCGGTGGCTTACACAGACGTTGAGCGGTCACGGGGTGTTCAACACTTACCTCTTTGCAATCGGGAAAGCTCCGACTGATAAATGCTACTCCTGCGGAGAAGAGGACACCCCGAGACATGCTATTTTCGAGTGTCCGACTTGCGCGGATCTAAGACTGGTGGCACAAGGAGCGAACAGCGACGTAAAGGCCCACAATCTGATAACGCGTATGGGTAGCAACGAAGAAGATTGGCTTACATACGCCCAAATGTTAAGGTGCATAATGAAAAGAAGAGAAGAATTGGAGAAATGCGAGAAAAGAAAGAGAGAAAATACGTAAGAGGGTGGGCATGAAGTAATCAATTGCGGTCTCGGGCCAACCTTGGAGTCCAGAGGGGGGTCGTTTTAGTCCTTGCAAGTCGGACATACCCTGCCAATAGGCAGAAATCCGATGGGATTTTTTCCTCCTCAATATTGAAAAAAAAAATGTTACATCAGTAAACAAGCCCTAACAAAACAAAGTCCTTCATCGCGTTTGTTTGCGGTAAACTCAAAGACTACTAGGCGGATTTTCATACGGTTTTCACTGGTAGATAGAACAATAGGATAGAATAGGAAGGTGAAAGTGTACAATTTGTCCAGGTTTTGTGTAAATTGGATGAAACATGATGATAACTTTTAAAAGTGTTTATATTGTTGACAGATTGAGTCTTCCTTCTGGTACTTTCAGAAGTTCTGAAAGTTCCCACCAAGATGTGATAGTGGTAGTGATGCCATGTACTTATTAAAAAAATACCGAGCAATGACTTCTTTGGCTTTGTCCGGATCAATTCTGTCCAGGAAACACGCAGTGACAGCAGGGAAGGCAGTCGACCAGCCTCTGGTGAAACGAGTAAACAACTAATTAGTAGATAATAAGCTCGGGGAGAACGTTTTCCATCCGTTCAGACTCCTGCATTTCTGCTACGCTTGATATTCAACCCAATCTTTTACTTGATTTTTTCTTCTTTATTCTAAGCAATTTTATGTCTAGCAACATTTTCGTTTTAAAAATTTTTTTTTTTTTATCGACTACAAGTTGGCCCTTGACTGCTATCACACCTGATGTTAAGTGATGATGCAGTCTAAGATGGAAGCGGGCTAACTTGTTAGGAGTGGGACGAAAATTCACACCCCTTTCGGTTTCTACACGACATCGTACCGGAACGCTAAATCGCTTGGCGGTACGTCTTTGTCGGTAGGGTGGTAACTAGCCGCGGCGAAAGCCTCCCACCAGCCAGACCAAGACAAATTAAGAAAAATCTCAATCTGCCCCGCCGGGAATCGAACCCAGGACCTTCGTCTTATAAATCCACCGCGCATACCACTGCGCCACGGAGGTCGTCAAAAATTTGGTGAGTAGTAATGTGGTACACACACTCACACCCGCCCAGGGTGTTTCATAGCCCAACGCAGGAATAGAACCTGGGACCCACTGGACCAACGAGTAAAGCGTTAACTCACCTATAGTCTCTTTGCAAGGAAACCACCACTGGTTCAGAATTGTACCTGGCGAGCTGATTCAGAGCGCAGTACACAGCGCCTGCGAACGCGCTTATGGTTAGGACCAGCCAGAGTATTCTGAAATAAAAAAAACACCAGTATAAAGTAGGTAGATTCCTCTTTGGTCTAGATCATAGATTAAAGACTACTAGATGGAGTCATAACGCGGCTGTAGGCTCAAGAGCGTGACTGACTTATTTCATTCGGCCTTTGTTAGAAAGTGACACAAGATTATTTTTTGTCCCTTTCAGCGTGTTCGTTTTTATTGTTTGTCAAGAGTGGAGTTTGTGACAAACAAAGGAGATATCTGAGCAATTATTAGCTTTTTATTAAATTTGCTGATAAATAATATAACTTTGCGGTAACGATATTAATTTAAACGTTATCGTATAAAGTAATATTTCGTACTTTACTATATTATGTACTTTAAATGTTGACATATCATGTCAATAAGGCTGTCTTGCTGTCTCACGAGTGGACACGCTATGGGCTCCATCTAGTTGTCTTTAATCTATGGTCTAGATAGATAGGATAGATAAACTCTTTATTGCATATATAAAAAATACAGAGACACAGAAACAAAACACAAAACGAAAGTTAAATGTACAAAGGCGGTCTTATCGCTAAAAGCGATCTCCTCTAGACATAGACGTGTGTAGTGATTTTGACGACCTCCGTGGCGCAGTGGTATGCGCGGTGGATTTATAAGACGGAGGTCCTGGGTTCGATTCCCGGCGGGGCAGATTGAGGCTTTTCTTAATTTGTCTTGGTCTGGCTGGTGGGAGGCTTTCGCCGTGGCTAGTTACCACCCTACCGACAAAGACGTACCGCCAAGCGATTTAGCGTTCCGGTACGGTGTCGTTTAGAAACAGAAAGGGGTGTGGATTACATCCTACTCCTAACAAGCTAGCCCGCTTCCATCTTAGATTGCATCATCACTTAACATCAGGCGTGATAGCAGTCAAGGGCCAACTTGTAGTCGATAAAAAAAATAAAGCCTATGTAGTGTCGATCGTAAGGTCCAGGGCTCGAAACCTGGGTCGAGTCATGTAATAATTTTGAGTTTTTCATTCTTCTATGAAATGTTCAGTACATTCCAAGCCCGGTGTCTGGAAGTTGGTGGTGTTACACCCCCGTGCCTCGGAGAGCACGTTAAGCCGTCGATCCCGGTCACTATCATCAACATTGTGATCGTCAATAAATGAAACATTATCACCGCATTGGAGTTGGTCTACGCTGCGTATCCCCTCTCCTATAAGGAGGGAGGCCTGGCTCTGTAATGCAAAATAGAAAAATCAATCAACTATTCTCTGTAGGTTTTCCTTTTTTTCGAAAAATAGTGTCCTTTTAGACTTATTTTAGTTATATTTTGGTCAACAATATACCGGTATGTGAAAGCGGACGAATATTATCTCTGTCCTTATCCCTCGTAAGCAAAAATGATTTTTTTTCGTCTCAATAGCTCAATTCCCCCAAGTAGATTTTAAAAAGCGAAACCTCTACCTTTAAAAATCCGTACAAAATATGACTTTGACACTTAAACCACAATTAAAATAAAAACAAATGAATTCAAAAAAAGAAACTTCATTTATAAAGACAGAAAAGTCAAAATTTTTGCGTGTCACAATGTAAAACTATTAAAATCCCAAGTGAAAATATTAAATTATTTGTTAAATACAAAAAAAAGTAAAAAAGAAATATTGCAAAGTTATATAAAGTGCACCTCTCAAAGGAGTAGAAGTTCTCGGCAACAGTATGCTTCAGGCCGTGTAGACTGGTCTCTTTGCAGAATTGCGCGTACAAAGAATAGACTTTGGCGATGGATGTCCTTGCGGATTTCATTGCGGACTTCGTACGGGTGAGGCAGCTCAATATAGCGGTGAGTTTCCTTTTCTCTTTGCACTTTTTTGCCATTTCTGTTAAAAAAAACTAACACTTGTCTCTTTGTTTTAAAGAAAGTAGTAGTTTACGGACTAATTAGGTACTAAAACGTAGGCAGGAGGTTCTCAATTCAACGCGTATATATTTTTTTATGTATCGCATAACTTTTTACAGAGTCGTCCGATTTTGATAATTCTGTTTTTATTAGAAAGGGCACACTTCCAAAATAGTCGCATAGAAATCATGTTACGATCTGATGATGATATCCTGGGAAAATTGAAGGAACTCTTCAAATTTTATAGGCACACTTGCAGCGATTTCGGTTTTTGTGTAAGTATCGGTAGCTTTTTGGCTACAAGTGCCATATAATATACTATGACAGTATAGTACGAGTACGTTACGTGGCGATAAATCACTAAAAAGTAAGAAATAAAAATTTTAACAAAAAATAGAACCGAATCAAAACGCGCTATAAAGTAAAAAATAACTGTGTCATTAGTTGCTTTAATTTACTTAAGCATATCTAGGAGTCGGTGCCAGCCAAGGTTTCTACTTTAAGGACATTACCGAGAACCCACAAACTGCTTCGCTACGTTAAATAAATGTTCCTTAAACTTGTTGGCACCGACTTCACAGATATGCTTAATTAAATTAAAGCCACTAAATGGCACAGGTATTTTATACTTTTTAAATTTTTTGTACATAATTTCATTACTGGAAATCTCTGTAACGAATGCAAGGAACACGTGCTGCAAATGCTGACTATCGTCCATACTCTTGAGGTACAAGTTCTAAAACTCGTGTGCCTGAATTTCACTGGAAATCATACCATACCCTTCAATACAGCAGAGCTTATTGCTTGTGCAAATAAGCATGGCTATAGGACTTCCCTCTTAGCTTAGTTTGTAATAAACTTGGTTAAAAAAATATATAAATAAAATTTAATATGGCGGTATTTAAGGGACGTATTAACACTTTCCTCAAAGGCCGGCAACGCATTAGTGTTGCAAATGTTTTTGGCCGGCGGTAATCGCTTCACATCAGGCGACCCCTTCGTGTCGTTTGCTCGCTTTCAAATCGATATAAAAATTTTTAACAAAAAATAGAACCGACTCAAAACACACTAAAAAGTAAAAAATAACTGCGTCATTTAGTTGCTTTAATTTACAAACATATCTATGAAGTCGGTGCCAGCAAGTTTAAGGAACATTTATTTAACGTAGTAAAGCAGTTTGTGGGTTCTCGGTAATGTCCTTAAAGTAGAAACCTTGGCTGGCACTGACTCCTAGATATGCTTAAGTAAATTAAAGCAACTAAATGACAGTTATTTTTTACTTTTTAATGCGTTTTGAGTCGGTTCTATTTTTTGTTAAAAATTTTTATTTCTTACCCTTTAGTGATTTATCGCCACGTAACGTACTCGTACTATACTGTCATAGTATATTATACGGCACTAGTAGCCAAAAAGCTACCGATACACTAAAACCGAAATCGCTGTAAGCGTGCCTCCAAAATTCGAAGAGTTCCTTTAATTTCCCCAGGATATTATCATCAGATCCTAACATGGTGACAATGGGACCACCTTGGAAGTATGCCCTTTCTAATAAAAAAGAATTATCAAAATCGGACAACTCTGTAAAAAGTTATGCATGGTCATACAAATAAAAAAAATAAAAAAAATATACGTGTCGAATTGAGAACCTCCTCCGTTTTTTTTTTGGCGGTTAAAAATAATATTATATTTAAGGGACGATTAACTCTTTCCTCAAAGGCCGGCAACGCATTAGTGTTGCAAATGTTTTTGGCCGGCTGTAATCGCTTAACATCAGGCGACCCGCTCGTGTCATTGGCTCGTCAAATTGAGTTTCAAATCGATAAAATAAAAACAAAAGAAATTAATTAATTAAGGTCTTCTTAAAACTATACATGTATATTATATTCTTTAAAAACTTACCTCCGAAATACAAAGTTAATGTTACAATACCTGTTCTTTTTATTTGCGTACGTACGTATACTTGCTTTCAGTTGAAGTAACGATGTTCGAAGCTTTGCTTTGCATCATTATTTGTAGATAGAATACCGTGATACAATACATACGTTAGACGGTATTGACGGATTCTAATTGTATTTTATTCAAGCTAAAACTTTGGCATGTTATCTTAAAAGCATCCATTTAAATAATTACACATACCTACCTATTATAGAACTTAGAATAATTGTAGGTAAATTACAGGAGTTTTATCTAAATGGAGGTATCGTTAAAAGCTTCGCAAAGCGAAGTGGGGTTAACTGGGACCCAGCTAAACTATTTTGTGTTAAATTATCTATGGGTTAACTATAATCAATTAGGCCTGTGTGCACCAAGATTTCGTTTATCATAACCAACGGTTAACATAAGCTAAACGTAAAATTTACTGTTCACGACAATCCGTACACGCTTTAAGAACGTAAGCTCGGTTAAGATAACCACCCGGTTTACGTCCTTAACTGGCGTACGGGTTTATTGTAAATAGTAAATTTATAGTAAAGTTATGTTAACCGTTGGTTATGATGACTGAAATCTTGGTGCACACAGGCCTTATTAACATCTGATAGAGAACATTAATATATTAATATAACCCTGAGCCCACGAACCCGCATTTGGAGCAGAGTGGTAGCTCTCAGCACCATATTCTCCTTTCCTAAAAGGCAGGAAGCCTGGCCCGGCAGTGGGTCGTTTAAAACTGTCTGATAAAACCAAATGTTAGTAAAGGAAAAAAATGTCTGGTACACAGGTAGCTGCACTACTGACGTTGGTGTACCTGGTGTACCAGTACCGAGGCATCCTGTTCAAGATTCAGGACCCTGAGGAAGACGACGTCTCCTTGAAGAAACGCTCCAACTGCAGGCTGTCGCGATCACGATCAAGGTAGTCATCACCTCGTATCACATCGATTCATAACCTCCTAATCGTAAGCAACAATTTTAGCATAATAAGCTAATTTTGGCGGCCTCCGTGGCTTAGTGGTATGCGCGATGTATTTATAAGACGGAGGTCCTGGCTTCGGTTTCTGGCTGGGCCGATTAAAATTTTCCAAATTGGTCCAGGTCTGACTTTTGGGAGGCTTTGGCCGAGGCTTGTTACCACCCTGCCGACACAGACGTACCTACCACCAAATGATTAAGTGTCCCGGTACGATATCATGTAGAAACCGATCGTCCTACTCCAAACAAATTAGCATGCGTCCATTGTAGATGACATGATCACTTACTATCAGGTGTGATTGCAATCAGAAGGCTCTTGTGAATGAATTTAAAAATATTTAACAAAAAATAGAACCGACTCAAAACGCACAACATTCATTTTACATAGTAAAGCAGTTTGTGGGTTCTAGGTAACGTCCTTAAAGTAGAAACCTTGCCTAGCACCGACTCTTAGATATGCTTAAGTAAATTAAAGCAACTAAATAACATTTATTTTTTACTTTTTAGTGCGTTTTGAGTCGGTTCTATTTTTTGTTAAAAATTTTTATTTCTTATTTTTTATTGATTTATCGACACGTAACGTCCTCGTACTATACTGTCATAGTATATTATACGGCACTAGTAGCCAAAAAGCTACCAATACCGAGACAAAAACCGAGATCGCTGTAAGCGTGTCTACAAAATTTGAAGAATTCCTTCAATTTCCCCAGGATATCATCATCAGATCCTAACATGATGATAATGGGACCACCTTGGAAGTGTGCCCTTTCTAATAAAAGAATTATCAAAATCGTACAACTCTGTAAAAAGTTATGCGTGGTCATACATAAAAAAGAAATATATGTAGGTATACGTGTCGAATTGAGAACCTCCTGCGTTTTTTTTCGTCGGTTAAAAATTGTCGTTTCGAAAGTGCTTGTAGAGAACTGCAGATTGGAACATTATCGCTTTGGTAGAAAGCTATTTAAGTTGTCCAAAGTGGTTAAAATTAAACGTGATTTTATTACAGACCCTAGAATTTACTAAATAGGTTCTCCCCACAGGTCGGATTCGAGGGAACGAAGCAGAAACTACGATTACAAATGTCGCCGGGGCAAGAAGAACCATCGAACCTGTCCGAACTGCAGTTTTTACAACTATGAGAAGTATTAACCTAACGTGGGCCCTAAGGGTCCTTTGATGAAGGAATATTATTTTTAAACAGATAATTAATATATCTATTGGTATGTAAACGTACATTTAAATATTTTAAAAATTATTTTAGTTGGTGATCGAAATACGTACGTTGGTCTAAAGTTTTAAAACAAAATGTATTTAAAGTTAACTTAAATTATGATTTGTATTGATTTGAAGCATATTTTTAATTTTAAACCTGTTTACCTAGTAATTGTAAATGTCTGAATATTGTGAAGGAATATTGGGTACAAAAATGCAAATAAAACAACTAATCTAATTTTTGCGTATTTATTAATATTTAATTAACTTAACTATGGGTTACATTATAATAAGGAATCTTTCTAACTCTAAATTTGCGTTATTTACTCTTAAGTATTACAGAACGTTAATGTCAGTATGTGTTTGACTGTTTTGACAATGACATACACTGTCAAAATAGACAAGCCAAGATAGCGGGAACTGCGTAATGATTATGGAGGGTAGAGGAAAGGAGAGTCATCTTATATGGGAGAAAAGTTGAAAAAGTGTCCAGTTGTATGCGTTAAATAACAGTTCAAAAATCCTCCACAATCGCGCTAGTGGATGCACAGGATATGGTATGAATGTAGCAATCGTAGATGAATTGAAGTATGCCGAGTTAAAAAATTTAATGTCATTATCGACTAAAGTAGTTAATTATTGAGAACTTCAACAACTTACGTTGTACAAAATATTGTGGTAAATATAACCTTACAGAATTATAAGCAAACGTGCGTTTAGAGTGATTGAAGTTCGTAAACAGTAAATAGTACGGTTATTGATATATAAACATTTAATTTTATGAAAAAGTGAGTGAATAACAGAACAGTTATGGGTAAAATTTGTGTTGTGAAAAGTTGTCCAAGTGGACATAAATCTCAAAACAAAAAAAATATACTCTAACAATATTTGGCGCTTCTTTTGAGAGTTACTTTGATGCAACTGTGGCGCCATCCTAATTTAATACATTTTGACGGACACTTTTTCATATACACAGATGATCCTCCTTTCCTCTACCCTCCATAGCGGTAACTGCGTAATGATGCTCTCGAGTCATTTTGGATGTTTTGAAAAGGGTCCCGACAAAAATTAGTAAAACTTGTGAGATTTATGGCTTTTTTATCAATTCTGAGTTAACAAAATTTATATTATAAGTAAATGTAGTTATAAATCTTATAAGTAGGTATATTATAATACAAACATCGCGAGTATTATCCATATCATTAAAATTTCAATGGCTGAAACTCACTGTGGTCGGAGTTTGCTTCACGCTTGCATGAACAAGCGAGCTCATGACTAAGGGCGCCGTATGAATTCTAAACTAGTCTGGCATACGCTGACAACAGTGTCATGGTTGAGCTACAGAAACGACAGAAATGAAATGAATTCTTGAAAATCTGGTGCATCCCAGTAGTACCCCATACCGTAGTTCTATAGAACTGTTGGGATATTTTCCGGGCTGTCAAATTATATCCCAATAGTTCTATATAGTACTGTAGTATAGTTTTTGCTCTTGACTTTACTTATACCATATAAGTTATAAACTTTATATTATTTTGATTGATATTTCATTTTGTTTTTAACAAAAAAATGTCCCTTGCGACAAAAGCTAAGTTGTTAAAACCAAGTAGTTGTGTCTAAAAAAATATTCTCTAATTTACAAGTTACAGGGGGACACATTTTACCACTTTGGAAGTATCATTCGCGCAAACTATTCAGTTTAGAAAAAATTTATACTAAAAACCTCAATACCATTTTATAGACGTTTTGTGCAATTTAAGCAAAGCTGTATTCGATATAGTATGTTTATAGATACTCTCAAATTTAAGTGGACATTTATTATTGCAATCAAAAGAGATTGCTATTATACTTATAAAAACTATAGATATTTTATATGTAACGTACAAACAAGATATTGATATCGACTTTTCTTTAATTTTGTCCCATTAGTTCTATATAGAACACTAAGCACTGATATGGTGTATCAACAGTTCTATAGAACTAAAATTAGGGGGTACTACTGGGATGCACCCTGAAAATCTGACATTATTTTTTCTCAAGAGAGTTAGACCAAATAAAATGAAAGCATTGATGAGTATGAGTGGACAACTGAGTTACAGAATTAAGAAGTGTGATAAGTGGAGTAGAGCTGTGTGTATAAAAGACGTACAGCAAAGCGATTTAGCGTTCCGGTACGATGTCGGGCGGAATTCGAAAGGGATGTGGATTTCATTATACTCCTAACAGGTTAACCCGCTTCCATCTTAGATTGCATCATCACTTAACATCAGGTGTGATAGCAGTCAAGGGCTAACTTGTCATGATAAAAAAAATTTAATTTATTATTTTGTCAGCATTTTATTAATTTAATTAATTAAACAATCAGTCTAAAATGTGTCAAAAAGGATAGTACCACTTTTGTCTTTCTTATAAACCAACTACAAAAGAATGAGGTTATAACATCCTGTGTATGTAATATTGTTAGAATTTCACAGCTTTAGATCTAGACTAACATATGTTTGTTAGTCTACGGATCAGCTACGGATGTATATTGTATACCATTCATATCTAAGTGTGTGTATGACCGTTTGTTTGTCCACGCGTATCTTAAAGACAGTCCATTTGCAAAACAATATTTTAATTGAACTAGGTATACTCCAACTTTGAAAAAAGTGCAAGTTTCTTTAAAATCAGTTTTTGAGAATATTGGGAACTATTGTTGATGCCGCAATCTTACGCACAACATAAATTGCTAAATAAATTCATCAGGCGCTTAGAAATCTGTTTAAATGCCTCACTATAGAATTACGAGTTAATTCCTGGCTTGGGACACAATATAATTAGCTTCACTTATGTCTATAGTGCTACTGCGATAAATTGCTAAATAAATTCATCAGGCGCTTAGAAATCTGTTTAAATGCCTCACTATAGAATTACGAGTTAATTCCTGGCTTGGGACACAATATAATTAGCTTCACTTATGTCTATAGTGTAACGTAGAAACATTAGTTTCTCGTAAACTCATTATAATACTCCCAAATACGGAAGGTTCGTATTAACCGGCCGTGCTAATTTTTAAACGGGCGCTTTGATCGCACAACTAGGAATGACAGTTCATTCACGATCAACGACCTAGTCGCCGTCATTACTTGTTATAGTTACCAATTTTTATTTTATTAATTAACATAATTAAGCTGCACTTAGTGCTTACAAATAGACCTAATACGACCTGCTCGTGTTCGTGTAATATTTATCCCCACATATTGGGTAAGTGCTGAATCATTGCAGTTATACATAGGCTTTCTTTTTTTATATATGTACCTACCTACCTCTCGTATAATTTTTGTTAACTTTCTTTCCTATTGCTATTTCTAATTATTTTCATTACGTAATTAATTAATTGTTATCTCATTGTTTAAATACCATTTTCTTATCATTCATGTATTCTTTCTCTCTCCTTTCTGATTGTCTTCACGGCCACCTCACTACCTACACTTTCGGGCTTCCCCTGTAGCTTTGATTGTGGTGGTCACAACCAGAAAAGATGGGAAGGACGATAGTAAACCTTTCTGGACGTGAATTCCAGGTCCCAAGCTACCATTTACGATCCCGGTACAATCAACAACTGCCGCCGTACCCGTGACGTCACCGTGGTCGTATCATCACCGGCGTCGTGGCATCATTCGGCCGTCCCATCCCGTGACCGGCCATCAGCTGTCGCCGAGTCGCGCCCGGCTCCAGGGAAGTACCGGACTGCGCGAGGCTTAAATTAGGCGGGCCTTACACCCACGGCCCATAATTTTTATGAATATAATTTCTTTTGTGTTAACTAAGGTGGTTTCCTTTCTACCCAAACCCCTTACGTTACACTGGCGCCCAACGTGGTAATTTATGGCCTAATTTATGCTTCCGCAGTAGTAGTTGTGTTGGTGGTTTGTTTCTGTAAAACGTTTAATTTTTCTTCTGATTTTTGGTTGCAAGTAACTAAGGTGTACTTAGTCCATAATTTTAATTTTAATTTTAAAAGTTAAACAATTAGATTTCAGAATCATAATAAACTTTTTGAATATTATATATAATTTTGTAACTTTGTAAATTAAAATATTTTTTTCTTCTTCTACCTACATTTTAACTCATTATCAAACAACGTAACTTGTTTTGTTAAAAATAAGTAGCGGATGAAGTATAATCACAACTTTTTTTTGTGATAATTTATTGTTGGAAACCTTATTATTTTCACTGTTCACAAATTGTATTAGGCTGAGTACACACTAGTTACATTATTTATTTCAGTTCTTTTTTCTTGTTTTCTTTTCAGCTTTCTTTTGTATTTACTTTCATATTACTAATATTTCATTTAAAATTGATTTTGCATGACAACCGAAACGTTCATATTTAGTTTAATTTTAATTGTAACAGATTGGAGATTTTTTTTTTATCTTTAATTCAGCATTTACCCAATTTTTTCTTTCTCGTTTTTACTATTTTTTTATTTATTTTTTTTTATCATGACGTCATATCCAGTAAAATTTTTATCACTTCAGAAAACCGAGCTAGAGTACGAGGTAGCTATTAGAGGTACGATACCAGCGACAACTGTACAAGATTTGCGTAGGCAAATTGTAAAGTTAGGGCCTCAATTTCCATCTGAGGATATACTTGATAGTCCTTTTAAGGCATCCGAGGACCTTAAAGGAGTCACGGATGTATTAATAAAAATTCGTACAGCTCTCGAGTCTCAGTCTGATAAGAGTACGTTACTACGTACACAAAACTTAATAAACCATACCTACCACCGTCTTAATCGTATTATTTGCGATGAAAATACGAAACACATCTTTGACGAGTGTGTAGAACAATTTAAGATATTTTTTGACAAAATCGAAACTTTGAAAGACAGTTCGTTAGATAGTTTAATTTCTCAGTCCAAAAGCGATACGTCGGATTCTAGCAACCCCGTTAATATTACCGTTCATTGTGATCGTGGTTTATCCAGTGACATTTCAAAAATAAAATATGACGGCAAAACTTGCGTGCGATCATTCATTCAACGCATTTCTGAATTTTGTCAGGCCAGAAATATTGCAAGTGCAACTATTATTTCTTACGCGACTGAAATATTTACGGGAGATGCTTTGCACTGGTACCGAAGTGTCAAAGATAAGGTATCGGACTGGAATACTCTTTTGGAACTTTTAAAACATGACTTCGATCGATTTGATTTTGACTACAGATTACTTTCCGAGATCCGTTCCAGGACTCAAGGTGAATCGGAAAATATTACCGTTTACCTGTCAATTATGTCGGGATTATTTTCTAGATTATCCAAAATTCTTTCTGAGGATGATAAATTAGAGATCATTCTCCATAACATACGACCAGTTTATGCGAATATTCTAGCTTCGTCTCCAAACATAAAAACTATTGACGACCTTAGATCTGTCTGTCGTAATTATGAAGAGGTTCAAGCTCGTTTAGCTCAATTTCATGAACCACCAAAAGTAACTTCAGACACACTAGCACCTGAGTTTGCTTATGTAGGTAATAATAATAAAAATAAATTAGACACAAAACCAAATTTTAATAATTATTCAAAATTTAATCACACAAATTTTAATAAATTTATTACTAAGAATATTTCATCAGAATCGGCTCAAAATATTAATAATATTCCAAAATATGTGCATACAATAGATGCTACCTCAAATAAACCTCGTTTTTGTCCTCGGTGTCGTACGAACACACATAACTTGAGACAGTGTACGGCCGACAAAGATGATATTTTTTGTTTTGTTTGTGGTCGTAAAAATGTCAAGACCCCTCAGTGTCCTGACTGTTCCAAAAATCTTAAATCTCCTTCGACTTCAAAAAACGAATAAGGGAGAATTGTATCGTTACACCTTCTGATTCTAAATTTGATCTCGATGATTGGAAGGCATGGCTTAAAACCATAAAATTATACTTTGAAACGTACAAGATTGATACAATTCTCCATGTTCCCTCAAGTGATAGTAGACCTTATGTCAATATAAAAATTAATAATATTAATATGGTTGGTCTCCTTGACTCTGGTTCCGCAGTGACTATCATAGGTAATCATGCTGATAAATATTTACATAATCAGGGGTTTCCCGTAATCAAAGACGGTAGTTTAACTGTTTCTGCTGCAGGAGGTCATACCTTACAGAGTATTGGCTATATTAATTTACCAATACACTTTGAAGATAAATTTCATATTATTAAAGCTTACGTTATACCTGATGTTAACACTGACCTTATTCTTGGTGTAGATTTTTGGCGAGAATTTAATATTTGTCCTAAATATTTACATAGTATAAATATTAAAGACAATTCTGATCATAGTAATTTAATTCAAAAAGCTATTCAGGATTATGACAGTCTCAACGATACAGAGAAATGCTTAGCTGACAACGTTATTGATCAGTTTAAGCACATTTCTTTTGAGCGTCACGGCCTAGGTAAAACTAGCCTCATTACACACCATATTGATACCGGAAATGCACAACCGATTCGTCAACGCTACTACCGCATGTCACCTGAGAAACAGCGTATTCTGGTTGATCAGGTTGATGAGATGTTGGATCTTGACGTTATCGAGCCTTGTGAGAGCGCTTGGTCATCACCTGTCCTCATTGTTAATAAAAAAAATGGCCAACCCAGATTTTGCCTCGACAGTCGCAAATTAAACTCGGTGACAATTAAAGATGCCATATGTCTCTGAAATATTAGACAATCTTCGTGACGCTCATTTTTTGTCTAGCTTAGATTTGTCCAAGGCGTTTTGGCAAATTGAGATCCAGCCAGAAGATAGAGACAAGACGGCATTTTATGTCCCGGGCAGAGGCACCTTTAGATTCAAAAGGACCGCATTCGGTCTTACCAATGCACCTGCGACTCAACAACGTTTAGTTGACCTGTTATTCCGCGAGTTTGATTTACAAGTCTTCGCATACCTCGATGACATCATTGTTATCAGTAAAGACTTCGACAGTCACGTCTCATTATTACTCCGAGTTCTTAACAAACTGAAACAGGCCAACTTAACGATTAATTTAGACAAGTGTAATTTCTTCCGGAGTCAACTTAAATACTTGGGTTATGTTGTTGACAGTTGTGGACTACGGACTGATCCCGAAAAAGTGGAAGCAATCCTTAATTATCCGACACCTTCTTGTCGAAAGGACTTAAAACGCTTCCTCGGGACAGCTACTTGGTATCGTCGTTTTGTCCCCAACTTCAGCACCATAGCAGGACCATTAAATAAGCTGACTTCCAACAAGAAGGGTGCTCCTCCTTTTAAATGGACACCTGAGGCTGATCTTGCTTTTCATAAGCTTAAGGAATGTTTAGTTTCCGCTCCAGTTCTTTCCTGCCCTGTTTATGACAAGCCATTTGAAGTCCATACTGATGCAAGCAACTACGGAGTTGGTGCCATGCTTACTCAGTCAGTTGATGGCAAGGAGCATCCTATTGCCTTTATGAGTAAGTCGCTGACAGGGGCAGAGAAGAATTATAGCATTACTGAGCGTGAAACTCTAGCAGTTCTTACCGCTTTAGAGCACTGGAGGTGTTATTTGGAGAATGGAAAACCATTCACAGTCTATACAGACCATAGTGCCTTAAAATGGTTCCTTTCTCTCAGTAATCCCACTGGTAGATTGGCGCGCTGGGGAGTTCGGTTATCAACCTTTAATTTTGAATTAAAACATCGTCGGGGGGTTGACAATGTAATACCAGATGCCCTTTCGCGAGCTGTTCCAGTAAGTGCTATTAGTACTTCCGATTACCATATAAAAACGAATGATACATGGTATAAAAACATTTATAACGGTTGCTTAACAACGCCAACTAATTTTCCAAATTTTGTAATAAAAAATAACACCTTGTACAGACTTTCTAAAAATAAACACGAACTTACTTCGGAGTTTTCTTGGAAGGAAGTGGTTCCAAGTGAATTACGCGTTGACATCATCAACGAAAATCACAGTGAACCCACTGCTGGACATTTAGGTATTTTTAAGACTTATCGTCGACTTGCTTTGCGTTATTTCTGGCCCGGCATGTATCAGGACGTTGTTAAATTTATAGGCACATGTCACAAATGTTTAACGTATAAGTCACAGAATCATCAGATTTTAGGAGAAATGGGCCGTCCTAAGCACTGTTCACGACCATTCCAGATGATTTCTGTGGACATAATGGGACCTCTTCCCGTTACTAGAATGCGTAATAGCTACATTTTAGTCATTACGTGTTGCTTTTCTAAATTTTGTTTAATTTTTCCAATTAAAAAGGCCACTGCAGATATTATAACGAAAATTTTAGAAGAATCGGTGTTTCTTGTGCATGGTGTACCACAAACCATCTTAATGGATAATGGTACCCAATTCACCGGTAGTTAACAATAGTGCTACTGCGATAAATTGCTAAATAAATTCATCAGGCGCTTAGAAATCTGTTAAAATGTCTCACTATAGAATTATGAGTTAGTTCCTGGCTTGGGGCACAATATAATTAGCTTCTCTTATGTCTATAGTGCTACTGCGATTATTTTTTTGTTTTAAAAATTATCTATCCTGGTCTATTAGATGTTCAAATGCTTAAATCTAGACTATTTCTGGCACCGGCATTAGTGACAGGTAATTCCTGGTTCGGGGACTAATAATATATTTGGCTTAAGACTTATAAAAAGATTGCAAGCTAATAATCTTCATCAAGTTCGAAGTAGTCATCAGAAAGGGTGGGTTGTTTCGGTTGAGTCTGCACCATTATGTATTGGTATGGACAACACACTTCATCGGCTTTACAGGGCCTGAAACAAAACAAAACCATATTAAATGTCAAACTCAAACTCAATCTATTTTTTGAAGTGAAACTTCTTAATCGGGGTTGCAAAAAAATTTAGTGTAACATTTTTTCGTTACGCGTCACATTTTTCCGTTACGCGCCATCTTTGACTTATGGAAGTGACGTGATAAATATATATATATGTTATATTGAAGTGGTCAGCAAAATCAGAGGGTTTATTTTAATTCTAATTCCAGTAAATTTCTAAAAAAAGTAAGTAATTACATCTCTTTTTCTAATACTTAGGTGTAATTATGGTATTTATTTTTCCACGTTATTTAAAATTAATTAACCTCAGTTTTTGATTGTATTTTTCAATACACTAACACGTGGGTGTAATTATGGTATCAATTTTTTCTAATACTTGAATATTGATAAGTTAGTTAGTTAGTTTCACTTTTTACGAGTGTACGCTAGTACACGCACACATTTTTTTTTTAAACTAGAGGACGCTCGCGGTGACACCCGCGTAGTTACCGTTCCCGTAAAAATTTGGGGACAAAAAGTATCCTCTGTGTTATTTTGATGTATTATTATAAAGTTTCACCATAATCCATTTAGTAGTTGTTGCGTGAAAGAGTAACAACCATCCATCCATCCATCTATACTTACAAACTTGTTTGTTGTTTACAATAATTATTTAATAGTAGCCTTAGTAAGTTTATTATCAAAACTCAGTGACACCGGCTCTGAATGCATGTTCTGCTAAGAAATTGGCAAGAAACTCATTATACTTTTCAAACTATTAATTTTTACTATACTATTTAAAAATTATTATTAGGTACATCTTATTAAATTTCCTGTTTAAACCAATAATTTTATCACTGATCTCTAAGGTCAGTTATAAACAGATAAATTGTCTCTGTTTAAAACTTAACTCGAATCGCTAGTACCGAGAGCTGTTAAGACAATAAAAAAATGTGTAAAATATCATTGAATAACATCAATGTTCCGATTGTACACTTATACCGATATATCGTTGTTCAATGAATGAATCTTCATTGAATATCGACATCCCTAATTCATAGACACATATAGATAATATTTTATCTGTCTGTGAGTGTGACACTTGACAGACAAAATAACAAGCTTTGAATAAATTCTGTGGTTCTTGTTATTATTGTTTGTTATCGAATATACCGATTTTCCTTTTCCATAAGAACAAAAGTAATACAATTAAAGGCTACTGAAAGTGAATAAATAACGTAAATCGACACTAAATATGGCGAATTCAGTTTTGGTAGACATCGTTGCAATCAACTCTGACGACGACGACGACCCAGTCATGGGTAACTTAATCTATTTACTTAATCATATTTGCTTCATCTATCCAAAAATAACATAATTTTTAATTGTCTGCTATTATCTACCTCATTAGCGGTCGCCCACGACTTAGTCCGCGAGAAATTTTCACGAAATCTTATACAAATAAATTTTTAGTGTCTGTTGGTAAATTTAAATTAACAGCTCTTTACTAAATGCATATGATACGATACTTACGTCAAAAAAAATAATTTTAATTTGTTTTTGTATCTGTAGTGTGTTGGTTTAAGCCAATCTCTGAAACTACCAGTTGGATTGTGAAAATTATGTATATAATAGCGAGACCTATGTGAAGTAACTGATATTCCTATGGGAACTATGTTTAGTGGTATGAAGGGGTAATATGCGGGTGAACCCGAGAACATATATTAGTTATCTTATAAATGGTCCTCTTGCCATGAATCAACAGTGTTGTTGATGAAAACAGCATTAAAACCTTGTCCTTAACAGCCCCTGGACACTAATCCTATGAGAGCCAATGTAGTATCATAATTTTTGAACTTTTAATGAAAAATGAAACTTTATTCCGAAATTTTTAAGAATAAAGATAAACTCAGCATAATATATAGCACAGCTCCAGAACTTAACCCCAGGACCTATACTAAAGCCAAACTCTATTGAGAATGCTTGTCAAAAAACAAATTAAAAATGATGGTAGAAATCACTAGTCATTTTACACCTAATTTTTTTAATGAATTTATTAATGACGAATTCATGACAATAAATTAGATTAGTAAGCTTAAAACTAAATAATATATTCAATATCTTTTAAATATGATTTAATAAAAAAACGAAACATAAATTTAAATTTATTAGGCATAAAATGTGTTGCATTTTCTACCTTCATTTTCAATTTGTTTGTTGACAAGCATTCTCAATCGAGTTTGGCTTTAGTATTCACGGAGGCAGTTGAGTAATATTTTCTTCACTTACCCCAGATGTGATTGCAGTCAAGGGCCAACTTGTGGTAAATAAAAATTATACATATTTGATTTAATTAAATACATAATATTGCACCTTATTCCCACTGGGGTAGGCAGAGATAAGTATGTCAGTTTAGGGTACTCTTGACCTGGCCATTATTTACAATGTCCTGAATTTGGCCCTGAACCATTTGCCTTTCCTTCCCCTTCCCCTTCCACTCACCTCATAAATCTCTTTTGTTAATCTTCTTTCATCCATTCCCCACATGCCTAAACCATCTAAGTGTCCCTCTCTCAATTTTAGTCACTACATCTTCCTTCACACCACACTGTCCTCTTAATTAACATAGTGTTTATATCTATTTCCAGATAAACCCATCATACAACTGTTCAAACGGTTGATCAACAATGACAACAAACAGAGCACGGTCCTTACAAACGCTCAAATAGTTGACATACTGGACAAAGAATTTGACATCAACTTGTGGAACATCCATGAATTGGAGGGTGAAATATATTTGACAATAATGAAAAAGTATCTAAAAGACTGGCCACAGTGGGACGACTTCGACAAAAACATCAACTCGTCAAAAGCTCGTGAAGATAAGAACGTTTTAAATGAAATGCTAGAAACAAACTATGACAACCTCAAAGCATATCTTAATGTAACTTTGGAAAGAGCTAAGGTTTTAGCAAAAAGCACTGTTGATAAACTAGCTGAAGACACAGCAACACCAGCAGATTCTAAAGGCAGCAGTAGTAAAAGTGACAACATTGTGCTAGAAATTAAATGCTCAAGAAACCAACTGAATCAGCTCTTCTTCAGACGACCTAACCCAGCATTGAACGACACAATTTTCAATGGTGCTGAACCAGAACCTACACAAATAAAATTAAACACATTACCCTTGGAAGCCATTTTAAATTGGTGGGAAGTTAAAATAACTATACAAAAAAGTTCGATAACCTTTTACGAACGGTCTACCATCCAACAATTAGACCATACACTTATAAACAAAAACCTAATGCCGCGATACAATCCGCTTAAAACTCTGCCACAAGATATCCAAATAAGCTGCCCGGCTAAAAATGCACCGTTCGCACATATAAACCAGTATCTATCTACAATAGAAGCTTTGATGAAAGCAAATCCTTCGTTAATCCCTCTACTCAAATTCGTGGTGAAAGATATCAAGTTAATGCCAGACAAAGTGTCACAACGGTCGTATTATCGAAGATATACCAACAAGTATCCATATATAAGATATTTGTATACAGAAGTTAAGAATCCAGACATCAATTCGAGGAAATATGACTTGCAATTGGAGGAAACGGTGTCACCGATGTACAAGGTGTTCTTGGGAGCACCTTCGATATCTAATGTGAGTATAGAGGTGGAGTGTTCTCCGTGCAAGCGCAAGTTCTTTGGCAGTGAGTTGATTGAGCAACTGAAGGAGCATTTTGATGAGTGGCACGCTAACGAACCAGATTGGAAGTGCACTAACTGTGGGAAAACATTCGCAATGGCAACTCTTGCCGGTACTTGGTGGACGCACAAATGTTGAACAACTAATACTAAATAAATAATATTATCGGGCAAAAGTTTGTGAGGTTTTTTTTATCGACTTCAAGTTAGCCCTTGACTGCTATCACACCTGATGTTAAGTGATGATGCAGTCTAAGATGGAAGCGGGCTAACTTGTTAGGAGTGGGATGAAAATCCACACCCTCTTTCGCTTTCTACACGACTTCGTACCGGAACGCTAAATCGCTTGGCGATACATCTTTGTCGGTAGGGTGGTAACTAGCCACGGCGAAAGCCTCCCACCAGCCAGACTAAGACAAATTAAGAAAAATCTCAATCTGCCCCGCCGGGAATCGAACCCAGGACCTCCATCTTATAATCCACCGCGCATACCACTGCGCTACAGATGTCGTCATAAAGGAGTGAGTGTTTATTACTTCTTCACGATTAAACGGCTGGATCGATTTTAATACAATTTGGTATGGAGTCAGCTGACACCCTGGATTAACACATGTCACATTTTGGACCCTTTAAAAGCCCATCACAGGGCCAGGCCTCCCTCCTTGTAGGAGAGGGGAATTGATTCCTATATTATTATGTTATTAGAGAACGCCCACGGTTTATAACACCCGGTCACGTAGTTATAATACCCGTGGGAATTTTTGGATAAAATGTGGCCTATGTTTTTTTTTTTATTTTTTTATTTTATGGCTTCTAGTTGTACAAATTGGGTACAATTTACTCCGCCAATGTCACGTAGTATGAGAGACACACTTTTAAAAGAATACTTGGTGTAGGTTGGTGTATTAAGTATACATCCAACCAAATTTTGACACTTTAAGAAGCAGATTTTTTTTTTTTTAAATATATGTTAATCACCTCCTAAGTTTTATTCTGATATTTAAGCTATATTATTGTAAAGTTACATCAAAACCCATTCAGTAGTTTTTGCGTGACATACATACAAACTTTCGCCGTAATAACATTTTTTTTTATCGACTACAAGTTGACTCTTGACTGCTATCACACCTGATGTTAAGTGATGATGCAGTCTAAAATGGAAGCGGGCTAACTTGTTAGGAGTAGGACGAAAATCCACACCCCTTTCGGTTTCTACACGACATCGTACCGGAACGCTAAATCGCTTGGTGGTACGTCTTTGTCGGTAGGGTGGTAACTAGCCACGGCGAAAGCCTTCCACCAGCCAGACCAAGACAAATTAAGAAAAATCTCAATCTGCCCCGCCGGGAATCGAACCCAGGGCCTCATCATACCACTGCCACAGTATAGACCAACAAGGCAGTCTATACTAAAGCCAAATTCGATGTAGAATGCTTATCAACAAACAAATTAAAAATGAAGGTAGAAATCACTTATCATTTTACACCTAATATATTTAATTAACTAGTTAATGACGAATTCATGACAATAAATTAGATTAGCAAGCTAAAACTAATTAATATATCCAGTATCTTTTAAATTAGTTTTATTTAATTGTAAAGTCGGTTAAAAACAAAACAATTTTAAATTTATTAGGCACTAAACGTGTTGAATTTTTGCCTTCATTTTAAATTTTGATATGCTTTCTCCATTAATTTTGGCTTTAGTATAGGCTTATATATACATAAATAGGACAATTACACACATCGCTATATAGTCCCCAAAGTAAGCGTACTCGTAAGTAGCTTGTGTTATGGGTACTATGACAACTGATGAATATTTTTATACATAAATACTTATAATATATAGATAAACACCCAGACACTGGAAACATCCATGCTCGTCACACAAACATTTTTCCAGACGTCAGAATCGAACCCACAGCCTAGGACGCAGAAGCAGGGTCACTACCCACTGCGCCACTCTATATATATAGAGATGAGGGTAGGTAACTCACATTTTGTACCACCGAGGCGCGTACATAGTCACGTCTATCGCGGAGGCGCCGTAGTCGCAGTTTTGTCTCCAAACGCACAACCCCGTCACGTTCTTAGCTGTCTTGCATTTTATTGAAGACTCGGTCGATGTTGCTACAGTAAATAAATAAAAATCTTTTATTTCAAGGACTTGCCTGTACAAAAGTTCAAAATATGTGTTTAAAACTATTTACTAAGTAAATGTTATATAGTAACAGGTATATAACGACAAAGAATCTTGGAAAAAATCAGCTTTTCTTTCTACACGCAACACGGGATCGTAAAAATTTGTATTAAAGCAATTAAATGACGCAGTTATATTTTACTTTTTTGTGCGTTTTGAGTCGGTTCAATTTTTTATAAAAATCAAATTATTTGTTACTCTTTAGTGATTAATCGACACGTAACCTACTCGTACTATACTATTAGAGTACATTATAAGGCACTTTTAGCCAAAAAGCTACCGATACTTACACAAATATCGAAATCGCTGCAAGTGTGCCTATAAAATTTGAAGAGTTCCTTCGATTTTCCCAGGATATCATCATCAGTTCCTAACATAATGACTATGGGACCATTTTGAAAGTGTGCCCTTTATAAAAAAAGAATTATCAAAATCGGACTACTCTTTAAAAAGTTATGCGTGGTCATACAAAAAAAAAACATTCGCGTCGAATAGAGAACCTCCGTTTTTTTCGTCGGTTAAAAAGAGCAAATGCTCAGCATTTTCTCTGACTTCCGCACCGGCGGTAGAGTCACTACGTACTGACAGACTTGACGTTTCAAAAGTGCTCGTAAAACAGCCTACTTGAAATAAAGCCAATATGAGAGCCGAGAGAGCCAAGAGTAGTGGTTCAAATACCGACTGGTGGGAGGTTTCGACCGAGGCAAGTTACTACCTTACAAAAACACCGTCAAGCGATTTAGATTTTCCTCCAAATGGGACTTGAAATTTGGCGCTAGCTATGCCTATCTTGTTGCCAATCCACGAGGGTGTAAAACCGCCACCTTTTCTACTCTGAAATTCTGGTAAGAACAGAGCCAATTTATGCATCCTGTGCCAGCGTACAGACTTGTAACTGACTCTATACTAAAGCCAAACTCGATTGAGAATGCTTATCAACAAATTAAAAATGAAGGTAGAAATCACTAGTCATTTTACGCCTATTTTATTTAATTAACTTGTTAATGACGAATTCATGACAAATTAGATTAGTAAGCTTAAAACTAATTAATATATTCAATATCTTTTAAATAGGATTTTTTAAAATAACAAAACATAATTTTAAATTTATTAGACATAAAATGTGTTGCGTTTTTAACCTTCATTTTAAATTTGTTTGTTGACAAGCATTCTCAATCGAGTTTGGCTTTAGTATAAATATGGTACTGTTTGTATATGGTCTGGTCATTTCTGCGCCCTGTGACTGAGCATTGCCCCAGTAACGGCAATGGGTACTAAAATTATTATTATAAAAACAAAAAACCTGACTGCTTAGAAGTTATCAACTGAAAAGAGAAAAACAAGGATCACTATATCTATATAAAATTCTAAATACTTTATGGAGATGCAAGCGGGGACAAAATACTTTATTTCTGCGGGGAAAGAAAGATCTACCAACAAAGTTTGTCCCCGCCTGCAGCACCATAAAGTATTTAGATTTTATATAGATATAGTGATCCTTGTTTTTCTCTTTTCAGTTCATAACTTCTAAGCAGTCAGGTTTTTTGTTTTTATAATAATAATTTTATTTGAGACTTTTTAGTTTTAGCTTATGATATAGAAATGAGACTGTACACTTGGTACACTTTTTGCCATTTTTTGTTAAAACGGCAATATAAACATGATATGATATTTATATTTTTGAAATGGTTTATTTACGACCTTTCATTTGACACCCATATTACTAAAATAAGAGTAAGAAATACACCCCCCCCCCTTTTCCCCTCATTTACAGCCGCCATTTTGAAAATTTGTATAGCCTATGTCACTGCCACAATTTTTACAAATTCAACGACACCTCACATGTAAAAATCCTTTCAGCCGTTTAGGCTGTAGCGCGTGCCGAAGAAATAGACATACATACATACGCTCGAAAAACATAACCCTCCTTCTGACGCAGTCGGGTAAAAATAGCTCTATATTTCACAGACCGACTCGGGATTTGAACCAAGTAATTACAACATAGATTATCTACTGGACCAATGAGTCGGTAACACTAAAATATAATGTAAATTAAAAAAAAAACTGTCCAGTGACTGCGATTACAAGGAGTGTTTGAATCGTAGATCAGGTGGAATAATTCTGCGATTATCTTAGCAATCTAAGTTCGGAGTCGGGAAGTTCGTGTTGTTGTTTCGGACATGTTAAGCCGCCGGTTCCAGTCACTAACATCAACACAGCGATCGTTATTGAATTAAGCTTTATCACCCTTAACCCGCCAATCCGTTAAGGCAGTATGGTGGACCTACACTCCATATCCCCTTTCCTAATAAAAATGATACCTGGCCCTGCAGTAGGCCATTAATAGGCCGATAAAGATGATATAAAAAATTGGTTGACTGTAAAGTCGGTTTACTGACGATAGTTGAACGTGACAACGTCTTAAGAAAATACTGATGGAATTGTGGCATTTAATTGGTTATTAACATTTTTAATTTAAGTATATTTTTATAAATATTAATTTAAATTAATATAATAATTGATTTTGATTTTATAAATTTATAATAAATATATTAATTTTTAATTTAAAATTAATATATTTAATAATTATATTGAATAGACGGATGTCGAACGCTGCCGAACGCAAAGGCCGATTGTGCGTCTTTGTCGCTCGTGCCGCGCTCTCGCTTGCACCTCAAGCCTTACTTGGAACGCCTCAAAGCGAGGTAACGACGCATGACGTCATGTTTTATTGTGCGTGCAGCCGGCTCTATCGAATTGTAAGACGTTGTCACGTCAAAATTTCCAAAAAAATCTCTTACTCACTTGTATTAACGATTTTCTTCCCAATTTCCGTAGTTGAGTTTATAATCTTGGGATCTTGTAGCACTGACATCCATGAGAATGTTAGGTTTTCGTGGAAAAATAATACTAGAATACTGAAAAAAAATACATAATATAGAATTTAGTGGCATGCATAGATTTCTCGTTCAGTTAAAGCACTAAGTAACGAGATTATACTAAACCTTCTCAAAACTATTGATTTATTAACAAAAGCCTCAGACAAGAAATGAGTTTAGTTGTTTTTGAGAAATTTACGTTCACGTCGACGTACTAGTACCTACTCTAATATTACAAAGCTATAGTTAGTAGTATATATGTTTGTTTGAACGCGCTAATCTCAGGAACTACTGGTTCGAATTGGAAAATTCATTTTGTATTGGATAGTACATTTATCGAGGAAGGCTTTAGGCTATATAACATCCCGCTACAACCAATAAGAGCGAAGAATCAGTGGAAAATATGCAAAAAACAGGGAAAATTATTCATATTCGAGGACTAATACTCTTAAAAACTTCTTAATCGCGATCGTGATAATAGAAATTCACGCGGACGAAGTCGCAGACAAAAGCTTGTACTGTATATTACTTTTAAATTTTGGTAAACAAATCTAATCGGAAAAAAATACAAACAAAAAAATATATACGGTCGAATTGAGAAACTAATTTTTGTGAATCGTTTAAAAAGAGGTGCAAAACGTTGCAGCCACATACCTACAAAGTAACGAAAAAAAATTGGTTGTCTGTAAAGTCGGTTTACTGACGATAGTTGAACGTGACAATGTCTTAAGAAAATACTGATGGAATGGTAGCATTTAATTGGTTATTGAAATTTTTAATTTAAGTATATTTTTATAAATATTAATTTAAATTAATAAAATAATTGATGTTGATATATTTATAAATTTATAATAAATATATTAATTTTTAATTTAAAATTAATATATTTAATAGACGGATGTCGAACGCTGCCGAACGCAAAGGCCGATTGTGCTTCTTTGTCGCTCGTTCCGCGCTCTCGCTTGCACTTTAAGCCTTACATGGAACGCCTCAAAGCGAGGTAACGCATGAGTCATGTTTTTTCGTGCGTGCAGCCGGCTCTATCGAATTATAAGACGTTGTCACGTCAAAAATCGATAATAAATAAATAGTGAGACAAAAACGACAATTTTCAAAAAACTTATAGGCTAATCTAGGAATGGCCACTTCCAGAGCTACTGGATGTAACACACACCTAGCAAAAAAACAGGAATCTGTTGAAGAGATCTGCTAACGTTACAAAAAATTCAGTTTACGCAAACTATATATTTTTAAGAAATTTATATTATTTAATTTAAAACATTTATGAAAATAAACAAAATGAAGTAAAACTCACAATATCACAAAACTTGTTATGTGCATCTTGAAAGAATCGAGACTGACTGATTCACCCACATTTTACTATCTGGGCAATTAATGTTATCGTGCTAATTATCATTTTGACCTTTTATTATTGAGTAAATATCTAATTTAATACTACCGTTATGTCTATTTTACTAGTCTTTACGGTTGTATGTAAGGGGGGAAGGGGGGTTTGAGTGTCGGCTAGCATTATTGAAAATTTATAAAAAATCCATTCCGCCTGCTGCGGGGCCCGGGGGTCCAAGCAACCGGTGGTCAGGGCTCCAGAGTGAGGAACTTCCTCGCGTCGTTATAAGAATGACTGCCTTCTGTATCCGACCCTTGATCCAACAACTAAGCTTTTTAAGATGTTGGTCAAAGCTTTTCGCTATAAGACTGAAACGACTATAGGAACAATCATCGTTGAGTCAACATTCCTCATGGCGGTAATCTCATGAGCAAGGTCCAAGTATTTTAATACTTTTTCCTTTTCAGCTTTCGGCTAACACTATTGTAACGGATGACCCCTCGGAGGATTTAGAAAATAAAAGAGTATCGTTGAACAGTCAAGACGGCAGAAGGAACGTAGGGTTCCCGTAGTTATAAAGTTAAGTTCCCGTTTGTAACCGACGAAAAATAACGGAGGAGGTTCTCAATTCGACACGTATATTTTTTTTTTTATGTATGACTTTTTACAGAGTTGTCCGATTTTGATAATTCTTTTTTTATTAGAAAGGGCATACTTCCAAGGTGGTCCCATTGTCATCATGTTAGGATCTGATGAGGATATCCTGGGGAAATTGAAGGAACTCTTCAAATTTTGGAGGCACGCTTACAGCGATTTCGGTTTTTGTCTCGGTATCGGTAGCTTTTTGGCTACTAGCGGCATATAATATACTATGACAGTATAGTACGAGTACCATACGTGGCGATAAATCACTAAAAAGTAAGAAATAAAAATTTTTAAATTAAAAATAGAACCGACTCAAAACGCAGTAAAAAGTAAAAAATAACTGTGTCATTTAGTTGCTTTAAATTACTTAAGCATATCTAGGAGTCGGTGCCAGTCAAGGTTTCTACTTTAAGGACGTTACCTAGAACCCAGAAAATGCTTTACTACGTAAAATAAATGTTCCTTCAAACTTGCTGGCACCGACTTCATAGATATGCTTAAGTAATTTAAAACAACTAAATGACACATTTATTTTTTACTTTTTAGTGCGTTTTGAGTCGGTTCTATTTTTATTTAAAATTTTTTATTGTAAAGCGTGAACCCATGATACCTATTATTATTTTTATGCATTACAAGTTAGCCCTTGATGGTATATCTTAGCTATAATCACACTTGATGGTAACCGATGATGTAAACTAAGATGGCAGCGGGCCAATTTGTTAGGAGTAGCATGAAATCTACATTTCTTCAGTTTCTACACGATACCGTACTGGAACGCTAAATTGCTTGACGTAACGTCTTTGTCAGTAGGATAGTAACTACCAATGACCAAAGCCTTACACCAGCTAAGCTTGGACTAATTTGGAAAATTATATCGGCTTTAAAAAGCCAATCAAGTGACCTTTGTAGAAAAATTAAAGTCGAGTCGGTCAACCTGAAGGAATGGGCAACTGAACGATTCTTCTGGCGAAGTCACTTTAAATATGTATCAAGTTTATCATCATACGATACGTTTTTTTTTGACATTACAAATATAATATTGGTAAAATCAATCAATCAATCATTTATTTGACAAAAACATAAGTATGTACTGATAGTTCAATTCACTAAGACGCGCCCCACTATTTCTCGCGAGGGGAAACCGAAGGGTGCGGGGAGTACAGTTCGAACATCAGTCTCGAGTCGACCACAGCTCGGTGTACACGGGCTATTGTAGGTTGTATCGCTGCGTGTCATGACCCAACGGAATGATGCTCTACTTAATTTTTTTACCAATATTATATTTATAATGTCAAAAAAACGTATCGTATGATGATAAACTACACATTTAAATGTGACTTAGCCAGAAGAATCGTTCCGTTGCCCATTCCTTCAGGTTGACCGACTCGACTTTAATTTTTCTACAAAGGTCACTTGATTGGTTTGTTACTGCCAATATAGATTTTCCAAATTAGCTTAGCAAAATAGCTTTGGTCATTGGTACTATCCTACTAAAAAAGACGTACCGTCAAGCGATTTAGCGTTCCGGTACGGTATCGTGTAGAAACTAAAGAAATGTAGATTTCATGCTACTCCTAACAAGTTAGCCCGCTTCCATCTTAGTTTACATAAACTAACTTGTAATGAATCAAAATAATAATAGATATCATGGATTCACGCTTTACAAAAACACTAGGGGTATGGTAGACAAGACAGCGTGGAGTTGAGCTCAATCATTAAACTGTTTAAACAAAAGAAAAATAGATATACTAGGTACCTATCTGAGATGATTGTGGGTATGTGTGTTTTTAAGATATTGTTAAATTGGTTAATATATATGTCGAAGGAATTATACTAGAGACTTAGAATAGATTGTTGTAATATTGTAATAGATGTCATTGTTTATGGAAATGTTGCTATCTGTGGATGTAATTATTTTTGGTATGTCACGATTTTTTTAAGAAAGTAATCGAAATAGAACTAATTGTTAATCATTTAATGAGAGATATGAGATAGGTGCTTACTTAAAACTTTAACACAAAGTTAAATTCAATTTGATTTGATAAATGAATGAATGATTGATTTGTTTTAATACTCCAACCAATAAAAGAGTCGGGCGCCAAAGTCCTAGTAGAGTATTTACACCATCTTGAGGGAAATAAAGAAGTTGGGTAGTTAGTTTGTGTCTGGAGTGCGGAGAGGATATACTTTTACACTGGTCGAGTTGGACCAGTGTAAAAGTGTTCTTAAGAAGTAAATTAAATTAGGGAGTAAAGTAAGATGGGTGTAAATAAACTACTGTTCTGAATATTTATAATACGTCAGGAATTATAAAAATCTATTTCATGTATCAAAACATTGTGAACTTGCAATATATCTGTTCGTGAAGACAAAGTCTTTGTAACCCTAGAAAACGCCCAAGAGATTAAGAACCACTAAAGATGATGTCAAGAAGAATGGTGATACTCCGATATATATATTAACCTATATCACAATATAATTTTGCTGTGCAGGACCAACACGACATATTCATTTTTAAAAAATGAGTTAAAATGAAGTAGAGCATACTGCTAGTCAAACATGACATTCTTGTTGACATAATTAACTAGACACTTTGTGTGAGTGTGCACACATTGCTACTCGTTACCTAGTAATAGAACTCACATTCTTGCAGTTTTTATTGCACACTTGCACTGTAAGCGTTTGAAAAACAAAACACTACGAGCCATCGTGGATTGACCAAGCTATACATATGTTTAGTCGCATGACATGCAAATACAACAAATACAAGAAAACAAAATAAATTACAATTATTATTAAAATTAAAATTACAAATTAGGCACTTGAAATATGTCGTATATAAATTTAAAACTTAATAATATTAAGACTACAATTGCCCACACTACAATTTAATGTTGAAGAACTCCCTTACAGAGTAAAAGCATTTGTCAATCAACCAGTCGTATAATTTTAATTTAAAACTCCGAAACGAGAGATCCTTTATAACATTGGGAATTTTATTGTAAATTTTGATCATCATAAAATAACAGCTGTTACTGCCAAGCGCTGTTGTACACACTGGATAGTGGAACCTTTCCAGGTGTCGGCTATTAAATGATGCTATATTTTTTAAACGACTTCAAAAGAAAAAGGAGTTTCTCAATTCGATCGTATATATATATATATATATATTTTTATAGGTTGTAAAGAAATTGGCCTTGTATATTTTTACAAAGCAAGCCACTTCGTATATATAAATACCCGTTATTGTTAATAATTTTAAATTCATAAATTAAATTCGGCTTGCATGATTGCATGGATAAAAAAAAATTAAGTAGAGCATCATTCCGTTCGGTAATGACACGCAGCGACACAACCTACAATAGCCCGTGTACACCGAGCCGTGGTCGACTCGAGACTGATCAACTGATGTTCGAAATGTACTCCCCGCACCCTTCGGTTTCCCCTCGCGACACATTGCGAGCGAGCCTTTGTGAATTGTCCAAAGTATAGTGCGGGTCTACGACGATGAATCTGAACTCGTCTGCAAGTGTAGTTGGGGTGTGGAGAGCTATAAGATGCCCAGGCAGATCACTGTCGATGATGGGTTCCTTCAGACCTAGCAGCGGTAATCGACGGCGTCGCAACGTGCTGTATTGATTCTTGTATTCTTCTATGGATTAATAAAAGTCTATTTTCCTGTTGTGTTTGTTAACGTATAAATTCAAATTCATTTAGTTCAAGTAGGATAATCACAAGCACTTTCGAAACGTCAAATTAGACTATTTATAGTGACTCTACCACCGGCTCGGAAGGCAGGTCCTGTTGCGAAGAGCCGGCAAAAACTCAACAGTTGCTCTTGTAAAATCATTCATTTTTACAATATTAACTGTATTGTTACATAAAATTATTTATTCCCCTTGTGTGAAGTTGAAAGCTGATCCAAATGCCTCTCAATCTCCTTGTCATTAAATAACTATTAAATTCAAAATTTAAAAACCCCCGGCTAAAATCAAATTTACCATTTTTTTTGTGGTGGATCTTGGATTTCAAACTTTTTATAGTGTAGTATTCTACCATTTAAGCCCTTTCACGTCGTAAAAAGGTATTTACATTAAAATAAGACACATTTTGCAACAAAGTTATCGATTAGATTAAAAAAAAAGAATTAATTAAAAAAAAAGAAATTACAAGAAAACCCCCATAAATAGAAAAAGTCTGTCAATGGTATCTGTTAAAACAGAGGAATTATTATAGTTCAAGGTGCTATCTAGCTATAAAGATTAAACTTTGGTCATTCTTCAGCAAAAATATAAATCGGTTTATCCGTTTCATTCCGGAATTCCAGGGTTTCATATGCCACATCCCATTTCCAGCATCAGGTCAATTAGAAACATGAAAAGAACCAGTCGAGACAAATTCAACGAGCCCAAACTCGATGGGTTTACTAAAAAGGTAGACCAGGGTTACGTCTCCTACCTTCGAGCCTTATCATCAGACCAGCTCAGTGGTTCCAGAAGACATTAGTGTTTCAAATGTCAGATCACACACATGCTTTCAAGCAAACTGAGCGTGTAACATTTCTATCACACCTAACAAACGACCTGATGACCTTAAAGACCTGTACCGATTTCCACCAAACATAACTAAGAATACTCTCGACTGATATACCTTTCTAACAAAAAAAAACCGCATTAAAATCTGATCATCGGTTTGGGAGTTACGATGCCACAGACAGACACATACACATACACAGACACGTCACACTTATAACACCCCGTCGTTTTTGCGTCGGGGGTTAATAAAAAACAACTACGTCGCACAATATAAAAGTACAGGATAAAATAAAATAAATAGCCGATATTTAAATAAACGATTTTTCATTTATTTATAATAAATTACTACTTGAACATTCATTTACATTTTTCATTTTTTTTATTATTTTTTACAACACACATAATTAAATATTTTTGAAATAATATAGTGATTTTTTGAATATGAAGGTAGTATGTATGATAAAATATAATTGAAAAAAAAAATATTTTATATAAAATTAATTTATATAACGTTACTTTACTTACCTATTAACAAAAAATCAACGAAATTTAAGTTTTTTTTTATAATAATTAAATCACAATATTTTATTAATAATATAATTTGAGCCCACCAACCCACATTGGAGCAGCGTGGTGGGTATCCATATTCCCTCGTCTATAAGGAAGGAAGCCCTATAGTGGGCTGATGAAAATAATTTGATGTATTAATTATTATTCAAGCAACTTTAATTAATAAATAATAATTATTGCACAATAAATAAATAGTAATTATGAAAAAAAAATTGGACAAAACATCTAAGTCAGTGATTCTCAACCACTGTGCCGCGGCACTTTTGTGTGCCGCCAAATTTTGCAAATATATAATAATGTTAATATTATTAAATTATATCATTTAAAAAGAAAAATATTTTTAACATGAATATATATTTAAATCCACAAAAAAATAAATTATTGGAACGAAGTTCCTTATCGCGCGTTGTGAAAGGGGGCTAGACGGAAAAAATTCGTACGAAAAGTTGTCACGACACTTTTTGATCAAAGGATCTTGCCGCCGCCTTTGATGTGTGTGCGCGTGAGCGGCGGGGGCGCCCGCGCTGTATGCTGTCTCGCGCTAAAATTTTATTACAATTCCTTCACTAATTAATCGAAAGGAACTTCGTTCCATCCGGGTGTCCCTTGACACCTCTCAACTTTTATTATTATTTGCTTTCAAAATTTGTGATTCACTTTGCATCACATTTTTCAGGAACACAGTAGCGACGCAAAGCGGGGTCTTGGTGTATTTAAATTTTTGTCATAAACTATTTATGCAGTGTTAAGTTGTAGTAAGTAAATAATTTTTATCTTTTTCTTTGCGTGCCGCCAAATTTTGAAATCATTAAATGTGTGCCGCAACAAAAAAAAAGGTTGAGAATCACTGCTCTAATTATAGCCTAACCAGGAAGATTGAGAGCGCCACAAGTCTTTTTTACCAGAACATAGATGGCAGCACATTAAATTGTAATTCACTATAGTTTGAATTGCTACACACAGATGGCGCTAAAAAACATAGTCACGTTGCCAAAGCGCGCCAATAATGTTTCAAATCGAAAAGAAAATAATCATACGATTTATCCATTAAATATCACTTTTAAACATAATACAATCCTATTCTATGACTACATAGTTCAGAATACAGACCGTTCAATCCACGAAGGCTCGTCGTTTTTTGAAGTGAAACTTTATCGGGGTTGGAAAAAAATTTAGTGTAACATTTTTTCGTTACGGGTCACATTTTTCCGTTACGAGCCATCTTTGACTTATGGAGGTGACGTGATAAATAATATATATATATATATATATATATATTGAAGTGATCAGCAAAATCAAAGGGTTTATTTTAATTCTAATTCCTGTTAATTTCTAAAAAAAGTAAGTAATTACGACATCAATGACAGTAATAATTCTATTACAATTAATGAAATTCAATAATAATCTTTGTAGTAATAAGCTAAAATGAAATAATTGTAGAATTTGTATTTATGTCTATGATAATAAAAGCCTTTTATTAAACTTCTTTTTATTATTAAAATCTAATTTAACTTTATTTAACCAATTTCTGTGAAGTTGCATAGAGTAAATTATTTTTTGAAAAATAACATCATAAAAAAGTTTCACTTCTTACGAGTGTACGCTAGTACACGCACACATTTTTTTTTCAAACGCAAAAGAATGTGAGTTCTATTACACATTGCTACTCGTCACATAGTAATAGAACTCACATTCTTGCAGTTTTGATTGCACACTTGCACTGTGAGCGTTTGAAAAACAAAAAGAAAGACGAAAGAAAGAAAGAAAAAGCATTTAGTGCTACAAACAATACAAACATCTTGCACTAAGCAATATCTGTCTGTAGCACCAAATAGGAATGGTAAAACGACGAGCCTTCGTGGATTGAACAATCTATACTTTATTTATCCCCACTTTGAGTGGTATACAGCTCTCTTTTACTTACACTGTGCGTTACATCTCCTATCTCTCTTGTGTAATGAAAGTTTGTAAAAATTCACTCTTAATTCTCATTTAACGAACAATGTTCATTCAAAAATACTATATAAATACCACAGTAACATCGTGTTTTATTTCGAGGCCTTGTCAAACAAACGGCGAAGCGAAGGCGTGGCGAAGCGTTTTGTTTGGTAACTAGTGATGCGCTGCGGTTCCTCCCGCTTATATCCCGTTCTTATGAGAATATTGGGATAAAAAGTGGCCTGTATGCTATACCAGTATATAATCTATCTCTGTGCGAAATATTATTCAGATCTATTCAGCCGTCAATTGAGTAAAAAACGTGTCAAGATGTCGTCAACGAATACTTTTCATACAAAATATATGAAAAATGATTCTACCTTTATATTTCTATTCTTTGAATGATTATTTTGACGACCTCCGTGGCGCAGTGGTATGCGCGGTGGATTTATAAAGACGGAGGTCCTGGGTTTGATTCCCGGCGGGGCAGATTGAGATTTTTCTTAATTTGTCTTGGTCTGGCTGGTGGGAGGCTTTCGCCGTGGCTAGTTACCATCCTACTGACAAAGACGTATCACCAAGCGATTAAGCGTTCCGGTACGATGTCGTGTAGAAACCGAAAGGGGTGTTGATTTTCGTCCCACTCCTAACAAGTTAGCTCGCTTCCATCTTAGACTGCATCATCACTTAACATCAGGTGTGATAGCAGTCAAGGGCCAACTTGTAGTCGATAAAAAAAACCTCACAACTTTTGTGTTGAATTTTTCGATATTATTATAGTTATTATGCAGTCTGGGATAAAGATGAACGTAACAAATCAAATATCATGCAAATCGACTAAGCCGTTCTCGAGTTACAAGTGTTGTTACTGACCCGACGTTAAGTAAAGTGATGTTTGGTATAACCACTTCATCCTTCCATTTCGCTTTCGCTTCGCCACGCGTACGCTTTCGCTTCGCCACGCGTTCGCTTTGTCGTGTGTTTGACAAGGCCTTAAGATGGACCCTCCCATAAATAGACATGCCTCTTCTTATCTTAATACCTATGCGATTTGATAATTTAAGCATCTTCGTCGTTTCCACTGTCATAAGAAACTTCCCCATCACCTATAAATACCTCCTCTTGCATATAAGGCATTTTAGGTTTATTATTAACTTGCAACACCGACGCCATAGCCAAACCAGTGCCGAAATTATACTCTATGGGCTTGAGGCTTTCATCTACATTGTCTATGGGTACTCTTTTGCTTGGAACATTCTTTTTCCTTGCGACTCTATGCCGTCTAATATCATCCAGAAGCGCTGCCCGTTCGTTATGGTTTTCAAAATCTGTGTCTGAGGAAGACGGGGATAGTTCCAAATCTCTTTTTGAAAATTTGAAATCGTTTGAATGACTGACTTTCTTTTGCCTGACTACATTGTCACCTACGTTCTTGCTCTCGGTGCTGTCTTCCACTGCGCTTGAGCATTCCGAAAAACTGGATACCATAAACTCTTTCCCGTTCTCTAAGTTTATTATCGTATCGCATTTACGCCATATTGTTATTATAAAACCGCATTTCACTTTTTTTATAGTTAAGTAAACACTTTTTATGTCAAACTTAATGTTCGCTTCAAGAACATCTTTGGGCAAATCACTGTCATTCGTATATGTTTCTATTTTATTGTAAAACTTATACTTATGATATTTTTTGTTTTGTCTAACTTTACTGATTTTGTATTTCTTGAAAAGTTTAGCTGTTTTTTTAATTTTTCTATCCAATTTTGTTATTAAACCTTTCCGATCTAGAAAATCTACTGGTATTTGTCTTGGGAATTCGGGTATTTTGTCTAAATTGGGCATCGTTTTCGCCAACGCCTGTCTCTCTCTTTCCCTCATCAGATCTTCCCTTTTAACTAGTTTCCTCTGCAACTCTTTTAACACAACTTTGGAAGTTTCTCTTTCTTTCTTGCCCGGTCCTGTCGTTATATCTCCAACTGGGGACGTTACAACGTCATCGTCCGTTTTAACGCAATAGAAAACTTCGTCTCTAATCTCTGGTTCGGTATTTTCAATTTTAACAATGGCCACATCTGGTTCCTCTTCCACTTTTTGTATTTCCTCTTCAATGCGAACTTTGTTGAGCATCTTTTTGAGTCTTATTTGAGAATTTTGAGCCGTCGACAAGGCCTTAGTGGTTGCATCTATAATTTCATCAATATCCCTATCCAATAAATCCAAATTTAGTTCTTGCTTGTTCAAAGCACATGCGTCCAAAAACATATCTAGATTGCTGCATTTGTCCAAAGCCATTTTTAGTTCTAAACACGATCTAGCCACGCCAGTGTGAACATCTGAATAAAGCCATGTATCGTTAATGGCTGACCCTGGCTTTTTTAAGGCGCTATCCGAGTCTTTGGTGCCGTAATTCTTTAGCAGCCTGTACATTCGCTCCAGGGATTCGTAGTTTTCCTTGAACTCCTGGATCAAATGCTCTATAAGGACGTTGTGGATCCAGTACAAGCGTTCGTTGTGGTTTTTATACATTTGCCTGAGTAATTGCGTCGTGGGCATTAGGTGGGCCATTGCTAATTGCTTTAGTAATGTCGATTGGACTACAAGGAAGGCGTGGTGGACCTTCTGTAAAAATACAAAATATGCAGTTAATAAACAACATATCGAACCTTTTATAACCACTTTCAATATTGACTGCCTCGTTTGTCTAGTTATTTAGCCTATTAATTAGCCTCGATTACATGGTCAAGTTGTGGAATTAGAGTTTTTCTTCCTTCTGGGTAATTCGCAGTAAAATTCTAAGGGCTAACGCTAAAACTCGCGCGGGTGCACGCTCGCGTGTGTATAATGAAAAATAGTATGGACAGCGCAGGCGCCTGCGACGGAGCGCGGGCGCGGGTGGCGGATTCTCACCCGCGCGGCGGGCAGCGGGTACACGTCGCGGGCGCCCGCGACGGGCACACGCGAGCAGGTTTGTTTCTACAAATCAGTCGAGCGCCGCTAGATACCACAGTCACGCGCGTCGGAGGCTAGGTACAATCATGAACATCGATACAGAGCGCGATCGAGGTACAATTTAGGCCAGTATTATGGAATATGGCAAATGAATTATCGAATTCTCCGCTGAGTAACCTACTTGTCAAGAACAGGTTATGCAGTCGACGTTGTTTTCGTTGACGTCTTTTTGCCAAATAATAAATTAGTAAATAATCAATGGTAATCTACTCGACACAACTGTACACGCTCGACATCAAAATTATACTAGCAGCGCTAACTGAGACGGGCGCACGCGACGGGTGCCCGCTCGCGGATTTGTGGCCCGCGCCCGCACCCGCGCGAGTTTTAGCGTTAGCCCTAAGCCCGAAGTACACCCCTGTGTCTGGGTGAGCACACTCAGCCTTCGATCCCAACCACTATCATCAATATGTGGTAGTGGTTGGTAATGAATGAAATATTATCACCCAGAGCCCACCAACCACCGCAAGAAGCGAACCCTGGTCCTGTAGTGAGCCATTAATCCTTACTAATATTGCTGCCTCGTTGGTCTAGTGGTTAGCCCATGTGGCTTCGATGACGAGGTCCTGGGTTCGATTCCTGGGTCGGCTCACGGAATAATTCTGAACTTTTTTATTCTTCTATGAAATGTTCAGTACATTCCAAGCCCGGAGTCTGGAAGTTGGCGGTGTTACACCCCCGTGCCTCGGAGAGCACGTTAAGCCGTCGGTCCCGGTCACTGTCATCAACATCTGTTAGTGATTGTTAATAAATGATACATTATCACCCTAAGCCCGCCAACCCGCATTGGAGCAGCGTGGTGGGTGTACGCTCCATATCCCCTCTCCTATAAGGAGGGAGGCCTGGCCCTGTAGTGGACCGTTAATAGGCTGATATTGATGATGATGATGAATATTATAAAGGCGTAACTTTGTATGTATGGATGTTTGTTACTCTTTCACTCAAAACCCACTAAATGGATTTTGATGAAACTTCACAATAATATAGCTTACATATCAGAATAACACATAGAGCACATTTTATACCGAAATTCCTATGGAAACAAAAAATACGCGGAAAAAACCGCATACGTCTTTTATAAAGCCGATAATGATAAAATAATGTGAATACAAATTTTCATAATGAACTATACTACAGCCAAACTCGATTGAGAATGCTTGTCAATAAACAAATTAAAAATGAAGGTAGAATATGCAACACA
This sequence comes from Mycalesis mineus, assembly GCA_034621355.1. Classification (NCBI taxonomy): domain Eukaryota; kingdom Metazoa; phylum Arthropoda; class Insecta; order Lepidoptera; family Nymphalidae; genus Mycalesis; species Mycalesis mineus. Next base: position 26,631 of record JAXAVZ010000249.1, on the reverse strand, counting down.
TTTTATGCCTAATAAATTTAAAATTATGTTTTGTTAAATGTTAATTTAAAAAATCATATTTAAAAGATATTGAATATATTAATTAGTTTTAAGCTTACTAATCTATTGTCGTGAATTCGTCATTAACAAGTTAATTAAAAAAAATAGATGTAAAATGACTAGTGATTTCTACCTTCATTTTTAATTTGTTTATTGACAAGCATTCTCAATCGAGTTTGGCTTTAGTATAGTCATTTTGCACCTATTTTTTTTAATTAAGTAGTTAATGACGAATTCATTACATTAAATTAAATTAGTAAGCTTAAACCTAACTAATAAATTCAATATCTTTTAAATAAGATTTTTTTCAATAAAAAAATATACTTTTAAACTTATTAGGCATAAAATGTGTTGCATTATCTACCTTCATTTTAAATTTGTTTGTTGACAAGCATTCTCAATCGAGTTTGGCTTTAGTATAGTTGTTAAAACGTGGACTAACAACTTGTTAGTGTAAATACTAGGTTCTTAAAAATATTTCAAACCACTCACCATCAAGTTGTCGGTGTGGTACTCGTAAGTGACGTCACCCCGCAGCCAGGGCACGTTCCCCAGCAGCGCGGAGGTGGCGCGGCACATGAGCACCAGCAGCTCCGTCTGCTGGCGCCGCAGCATGGCGTGCGTCGACTCCACCGCCGCCGAGACCGACTCACTGGAACCAGCGGGCAATAGCTCATACCGGCTGAACCAGTGACGAATATCTCAGCATTCCATGGAGTCACCGTGCGGGTGGGGGTCCATCGCGTGTCTGAGAGAACAACTCCGAACAGAGCCCGAGACTTGTGACACGGGTGCAGGTTTAAGAGCACTTTTTATGATTATGATGACCTCTAGGTTAAGGGTACCCTTTATAATTATGACGACCTCCGTGGCGCAGTGGTATGCGCGGTGGATTTATAAGACGGAGGTCCTGGGTTCGATTCCCGGCGGGGCAGATTGAGATTTTTCTAAATTTATCTTGGTCTGGCTGGTGGGAGGCTTTCGCCGTGGCTAGTTACCACCCTACCGACAAAGACGTACCGCCGAGCGATTTAGCGTTCCGGTACGATGTCGCGTAGAAACTGATGGGGGTGTGGATTTCATCTCACTCCTAACAAGTTAGCCCGCTTCCATCTTAGATTGCATCATCACTTAACATCAGGTGTGATAGCAGTCAAGGGCCAACTTGTATTCGATAAAAAAAACGCTCGCCTTCTCTGCTAGAATTATTCTTCTGCACAACCAAATCTAGTAGGATCCAGCTAGGGCAGCTTTGGACACTCGTTCTAGAATAGAGCTGCAGTTCTAGTCAGGCCAAGATCTTTTAGCAGGTTGTACAGATTTAGCTGGTATACATCTCGCAACTTCTACTGCATATAAACTAACCAAATGGCAATTTTTTTTAGTTTATTTGTAAAGTCATAGAGAGAGACGAATATCTTAGCATTCCATGGATTCACCGTGCGAGTGGGGGTCCATCGCGCGGCTGAGAGAACAACTCCGAACAGAGCCCTAGACTTGTGACACGGGTGTAGGTTTAAGGGTACCCTTAGTGACGCGCGTCAACACTCACCCCCTCTGTTCAAGTTATTCTCCCTGCACAGACACATTCGGAAGGACCCTACTAGAGCTGCTTTGGACACTCGTTCCAATATGGAGCTTACTGCACTTCTAGTAAGGCCAAGGTCTTTTAGCAGGTTGTAGAGAGACTTCGCTGGTATACCCCTCGCACCCACTTCTACATCATCATAATTATCATTATCAGCCTATTAGCGGCCCACTACAGGACCAGGCCTCCCTCCTTATAGGAGAGGGGATATGGAGCGTACACCCACCACGATGCTCTAATGTGGGTTGGCGGGCTTGGAGTGATAATGTTTCATTTATTAACGATCACTGATAGTGATGATAGTGACCGGGACCGACGGCTTAACGTGCTCTCCGAGGCATAAATGGTGTTAATTATACAATTGTAGCCTCTCCACATAGATTTTGTTACACCCGGTTTTTTTATTAACAACTACAAGTTGGCCCTTGACTGCTGCAATCTAAGATGGATGCGGGCTAACTTGTTAGGAGTGGGATGTAATCCCCACCCTTTTCGGTTTTTACACGACATCATACCAACCAGACCAAGATAAATTAAAAAATCGAACCCAGGAGCCACAAGGGGTCGTCAAATATATACAACTACAAGATACGATGATAATGACGGTGATGACTCACAGCGAGGCGTGCAGCGCGGCGTACTCGCGGCAGCAGGCGGTGGCGCGCCGCACGAGCGCCGTGTAGTCCCGCAGCAGCGCCAGCAGCGCGCGCAGCGAGCCCCGGCAGCGAGCCCGGTGCGCCGCGCGCGCCGCCGCCGGCGCCAGCGCGTACGCCGCCAGCTTCACCAGCGACCACCGCTGCAAACTGAACACACACACTTAGGACTGTGTGCACCAAGATTTCGGTTATCATAACCAACGGTTAACATAAGCTAAACGTAAAATTTACTGTTCACGACAACCCGTACGCCGGTTAAGGACGTAAACCGGGCGATTATATTAATCGAGCTTACGTACAAAAAGGAAAAGTACAAAACAAATGAAAAGAAATCAAAAGTAAAGTACTTGACCTAAAAAAAATAACAACTAATAAAAAGTAGAAAATGCTACTAGTTATCACGAATCTTAATACATTCCAATGAAATGTATAAAGCCTAATAAAAGGCGCACACCATTTATTTTGGCCAGACACGCAGTCAAAGAGCCCAACTGTTTCTGTGTCAGGCTTTATTTGCAATCAAAAAGCCCAACTGTTTCCGTGTCAGGCTTTATTTGCAATCAAAAAGCCCAACTGTTTCTGTGTCAGGCTTTATTTGCAATCAAAAAGCCCAACTGTTTCTGTGTCAGGCTTTATTTGCAATCAAAAAGCACAACTGTTTCTGTGTCAGGCTTTATTTGCAATCAAAAAGCCCAACTGTTTCTGTGTCAGGCTTTATTTGCAATCAAAAAGCCCAACTGTTTCTGTGTCAGGCTTTATTTGCAATCAAAAAGCCCAACTGTTTCCGTGTCAGGCTTTATTTGCAATCAAAAAGCCCAACTGTTTCTGTGTCAGGCTTTATTTGCAATCAAAAAGCCCAACTGTTTCTGTGTCAGGCTTTATTTGCAATCAAAAAGCACAACTGTTTCTGTGTCAGGCTTTATTTGCAATCAAAAAGCCCAACTGTTTCTGTGTCAGGCTTTATTTGCAATCAAAAAGCCCAACTGTTTCTGTGTCAGGCTTTATTTGCAATCAAAAAGCCCAACTGTTTCTGTGTCAGGCTTTATTTGCAATCAAAAAGCCCAACTGTTTCCGTGTCAGGCTTTATTTGCAATCAAAAAGCCCAACTGTTTCCGTGTCAGGCTTTATTTGCAATCAAAAAGCCCAACTGTTTCCGTGTCAGGCTTTATTTGCAATCAAAAAGCCCAACTGTTTCCGTGTCAGGCTTTATTTGCAATCAAAAAGCCCAACTGTTTCCGTGTCAGGCTTTATTTGCAATCAAAAAGCCCAACTGTTTCTGTGTCAGGCTTTATTTGCAATCAAAAAGCCCAACTGTTTCTGTGTCAGGCTTTATTTGCAATCAAAAAGCACAACTGTTTCTGTGTCAGGCTTTATTTGCAATCAAAAAGCCCAACTGTTTCTGTGTCAGGCTTTATTTGCAATCAAAAAGCCCAACTGTTTCTGTGTCAGGCTTTATTTGCAATCAAAAAGCCCAACTGTTTCTGTGTCAGGCTTTATTTGCAATCAAAAAGCCCAACTATTTCCGTGTCAGGCTTTATTTGGACTGCCAACACTACTTATTCATCAATTCCAGTCAAGCACCCAAATAACAAAAGAAGAAAGCAAGAGATATTGCCATATAACCTGGAAATAAATATAGCTTGTGTTATGCAGTCACAAATTTTATTTTTAGTAAATTTGAGCAGTAGTAAATAAAATATACTTACTTTTTTGGTGGCGATGCAAGCAATAGAGCTACTATAGTCAACACTGCCACATTCCGTTCCCCAGTCGTGAGCCAGCCGCCCCCCGTGCCCCCAGCGTGTCTCCAAGCCACCGCAGCGTCAGGGGCCTCCTGTTCCACCTCCACACTGTCTTCCCTAAACAGTAGACCGCTCTCCAGAACAGCTATTATGTTCTCTCTGCTGTATATTAGCTGGAATACAAAAATATACATTAATTCCAAAGTTTTTGGAAAAAATCATTTCTAAAATTGCAAAACAGACAAAATGTAATATCATTTATAATTTTGGCACTGACGGTACGGTTAGTTAGTACTGTAGCATAGCAGATTAAGGTGCTCTGGCCGCGATTGCAATCGCGCAATTCTCGATGTTGTGTTCACTTTCAATAAAAACCGGCCAAGGGCGAGTAGGACTCGCGCACCGAGGGTCCCGTAAACAAGGTTTTCGGAATTATTCCTTCATATATACTATAAAACAATGCTTTATGCGAAATTTCAAGATTCTAGAAAGAATGGAAGTTTTAAGTTTGATTTAGTTGCGATGCGAGTAGTTGCGAGTTAAATATGCGGTTTGTGTTATTGTTGTATCTTTTGATTGCGTTGATATAAAAGTTTGATTTTATTATAGCTTAAAGGTATTATAGACTTGAGTATGTGATGTGATTTTCAAGTTAATACCTCTGTGCCTTCATGAAAAAAACGGGGTAAATGTAAAATTATATTATAAGATAATAATATTATATTATAATTTTTACTGTGAGATGTAACTTAAAATTTAAAGTTTTCGTAATTTTTCCATTACCTATACGTAGACATTGCTTCGTATTAAATTTGAAGATACTAAGTATGTGGAAACTATCCAGTAGGTTTTGGTTGAATTGCGTCTAGTTGTGAGTTAAATATGCGGCTTAGTTAGTATTGAGCATTTTTTTGTCATTTGTTTTACTATATCATGGCAATCTGTATGGGAACAATAAGGCACTCATCTAGCCGAATTTGAGTTTATTGTCATATTCAGGAGCTCTTTGCTGTAGATTTCCTAGCATTAGGCTCATTTAAGTCTCCTACTATTGTACATTAATCAGAATGTTTAAAAAATAAAGTAAGATAAGCCGACATTCATCACGATGGGTATTATTTTCTTGACGGCCAATTTCAGTGCCATCTTTAGAATAGAATAGAATAGAATTTAGGCTCACCACATTGCTCCAATGTGAGTTGGTGGGCTGATAGATAATAATACTAATGATATTATTTAATTATTGAACAATCACTGTCAGATGATAGTGATAATGACTGGGACCAATAGCTTAACATGCTCTTCAATTACATGCAAACAGCAACTTCTCAGCACTTACCAACTTAGAATCGAGTCAAAATTTTGTACAAGAAAGATAAATTCAGAATTATTTCACAGCCCAACCTATACTAGCCAAACTCGATTGAGAATGCTTGTCAACAAACAAATTAAAAATGAAGGTAGAAATCACTAGTCATTTTACAACTAATATTTTTGATTAACTTGTTAATGACGGTGTCAATAAATTAGATTAGTAAGCTTTAAACTAATTAATATCTTTTAAATAAGATTTTTTTATAAAAAACCAATTTTTTAATTTTATTATACATAAAATGTGTTGCATTTTATACCTTCATTTTAAAGTTGTTTGTTGACAAGCATTCTCAATCGAGTTTGGCTTTAGTATAGGTATTGAACCCAGGACCTGATGTCATATAAGACGCAACAGCCAACACTCACCATATTGGGTCTGAATTTCATTGCAACCCATTTTCTTGACAGCACAGGGGGTTGGAAATCTTGTTTCATAAATAGCGCCATCTAGATGGAACCAATAAAAAGTATATTTTAAATTTATATATGTGTGGACCCATAGACTACAAGCCTAAGCCCCAAAAGGGGTTGGTAGTAAATGACCGCGGGAGACAATTCCCTTGCGCCTGCAGATGAGACGAATATCTTAGCATTCCATTTCTCAGGACTTTTTAATTGCACTGTTAAAAATATCTCAGGATTTTTCAATGGAAATCAGCCTTTTTCCCGATTTTTGCATCTGGTAACCCTACTTGCGCCTAGCCTTGGCAGAAGCATAGCAAGCCCTTAGAGCAGTGATTCTCAACCTTTTTTTCGTTGCGGCACACATTTAATGATTTCAAAATTTGGCGGCACACAAAGAAAAAGATAAAAATTATTTTTTTTGCGTCACTAATGTGTTCCTGAAAAATGTGACGCAAAGTGAATCACAAATTTTGAAAGCAAATAATAAAATAATTTATTTTTTTGTGGATTTAAATATATATTCATGTTAAAAATATTTTTCTTTTTAAATGATATAATTTAATAATATTAACATTATTATATATTTGCAAAATTTGGCGGCACACTTTTGAAATTTGGCGGCACACAAAAGTGCCGCGGCACAGTGGTTGAGAATCACTGCCTTAGAGCATAAGCAAAAATTATTGCTAACGTGACTGACACTATGGCGCAGATTTATAAAACAGAGGTCCCGGGTTCAAATCCATATTGTCCTATTGAGATGAACTTAATTAGTCCAGGTCTGACGGGAAAGCTAGTCATGGCTAGATAGCACCATGACTGCAAAGATGTACCTCCAAATTATTTAGCATTCAGTTTTAATGTCATGCAGAGACTGAAAGAGCTTCGAATTTTATTCTACTCCTAACAAGTTAGTCCACTTCTATCTTAGATTGCATTATCACTGTTAGGTGTAATTGCAGTCAGGGCTTAAAGTACATTAAAAAATTTATTATGGCTTAATTTTTTGTTGGCATTTTTAATGGCTTCTAGCTGTACAGACTAGGTACAATTTACTCTGCCAATGTCACATGGTGTGAGAGACTCAGTTTCAAAGATTGATAGGTGTAAGCTGAGAATTAAGTGTAATTGAATAAATAAAAATTATTATTGTCAGATATAACCTTCAGCTAAATACTAATAATAATTTATAATATCTTATACAATCATTGACATATTAATACTATGGACTTCGGGTCAGCGATAAAAAGTGTCCGAACCAAAAGTAAGCCAAAACGCGAAATGACTTCCAATCGCAATTCAGTCTCATATTAGCTGACTGACAGAATACACGTCAATAATGCCGTAATGTGTTATGAAAAACTTGTAGGAACTACCCGAGTAAGGTGAGAAAAGAAGACTGTGTACCATATTTTCAGTAAGTAAATATTTACTGATGATTTTAAAGTATTATTTTGCTTTGAAACAGGCTATTTTATTAAAATTTTAATAAACTATAGAAACGAATTGCATAACCAACCAAAATGAACACAAGTATCTATCTGTCCTTTTCCCATACGCTACCCGCGTATAGGATAGAAGGAGTGCAATATATTTATCTAATTAACCACATTTAGTTCGGATCTGCCGTGAGCAATAGAATGTTTTAGAACAACGACTGCATAGAGTTATTTTGTTGTTTAACATTTGAATTATTTACTTACTTAATTTTTGAATTAAAATAATTAGATTATTTTCAATTCAAAAATTTTTATTTATTATGTCAACTTTTATTTTTTATGTCATGAATATTAATCAAATATCTTTGACCATAATGGTATATTAATTTGATAACTATAAGAATTATCTACATGAAATTAGGAACAGTTATTTAAAAAAGTGATCTAACGTCATTGAAGTAAAAAAATATATTTTCAGTTTAAATAAAAAGAGGAAAATATCGAGAACTTGAAATTTCAAAGTAAAGAACTATATCGAGTGGCATATCATTTTGTACATTTGTGGATTTGATTTGTAATTAAATATTATTATAACTAATTATTATTTTATACAAGATAATTACAACAATTATTATTTGGTACAAGATTTATCCCAGCATATAGAGGTCAGGGATATGTAAATATAAATTTTTGTTGTAAATATAATATTTAAATATAAGATGCCAAAAAAATTTGAAAGCTACCGACTCCACACCATTTATGTTATCCTATTTTCACGAGAAGCTGTCATGTCAAAAAAAGGCTGCCATGGTAACCGTCAATCGAAGCTGATTTCTTATTGCATGCAATTAGACCGTTGCAAATTAGACTGTATAACAATACGATAAGACATACATTACAATGTTATTTTGTGTATAAAAACATAAATACATCCTAGTGTGTATAAAATATCTTGGGACACTTTTGACGTAAATTTTGCATTAGACCCGAAGTCCATAGTATTAATATGTCAATGTATACAATGTGTTAGGTAGATGGGATAACATCCCAAACCTACAGATACATTTTGATCGTGTTAACACAATTCTGTGTATAAAATAATTATTTTGAATTAAAAAGAAACCTTGGCTAATTTTCCAAATGTCGCTCTTACGATTCGGCCTAGGAAGTTCACTTTTTTCTAGACATGTATTCTCTCTCCCTAACTCGTGGTTGACTGCTAATAGGGTACTTACCAAACACCTTGTATACCTATATCGTTTTAGAATAAAAATAACAAAATATTCTTTAGAATTGAGATGGGATGAAACCGAAATCTTTTAATTGTTTACAATAATTCTAGTCACAATTTCGCCTAAACATAACATTAAATATCAATTTTAAGTGCGTACTTATGATTAGAATTATCGTAGTAATATGTAATTATAAAAATATTAGATCAATAAATCATATCATAAGACGTAAAAATTGCTAATTTTGAAACACGAATTGTATTGATAAAACCTTAATAATATGTATGATAGATTTTTATTTATGTAATATACTTACGGTATTTAATTTTCAGCGGCATTCAAGTCATTTCTTTATAGTATTTAATTATTTACTTAGGTTACATATTCTTTTACCGAAAATTCCAAAATAACAATCCACAGATAAGATGAGATCGAGTTACATTTGACAGTGACCACAGATTAAATCTACGCTTGTGACAGTTGAGTCCATAGAGTAGGATAATTGAGTCCTAAACGGTCCTTAGATTAGGTAAACGAAATTACGACTGCGAAACGAAAATGAATGCGCTATAAAGGAGAACATTCAGGCCAAATACATTTTTGTAAAAAACGCAAAATAATCTCCTTTGGAAATATCCTTTGATTTTTTTTAAATTGGCCGGGCGATTTTAGTGTCTGCTTTTAGTAGCCAAACTCTTAATTGTAATAAATAGCAAGCATTGCATAAAAAGTGATGTAATATCAAGTTTGATGTTATTGATCTCCTTGATTGTTGTGCAGTTGGGATTTGTGTTGGTGGAGGTGGGAAAATAAAAAAAAATATTAGTTAATACGTCAATTATTTTAATTAAAAGTTACGAGCTAATAAATATATGTATTCGTAAAATACTATAGTATGTTACATATTTTATTTTATTTTTGACGTATTCTTAATAATTTATTATTCAACCAGATTTATTACACGTCATCTTAATTTAATATATATATATGATTATACAAGTTTTTTATTTTATATATTTTCTGTATTTGTGAAATATACTCTGATAATAGTATGTCCAAAAGAAACTTATGAATAGTTTTACATTATTGGCATAATAGAGCGCTTTTGCACGTCTATCTACACGCGTGTGTGCGGGCGTCCTGTAGTAATTGCATACCTTACAACGAATAAGGCTATTCATTAGTGTGGGTTTTCATATGCTCTATTAACTTATGCTTCATTCATTAACTTACGTGGGATCGTGGTTCAAAGAAAATAAGAATATCTGTTATACTTTCTCCTTTATTTAATAATCCTAAATGTTTTAATTAAACAATTTTTTGACGACCTCCATGGCGCAGTGGTATGCGCGGTGGATTTATAAGACGGAGGTCCTGGGTTCGATTCCCTCGGGGCAGATTGAGATTTTTCTTAATTTGTCTTGGTCTGGAGGCTTTCGCCGTGGCTAGTTACCGCCGTGGCAGTTTACCGATCCGGTACGATGTCGTGTAGAAACCGAAAGGGGTGTGGATTTTCGTCCCACTCCTAACAAGGTAGCCCGCTTCCATCTTAGACTGCATCATCACTTAACATCAGGTGTGATAGCAGTCAAGGGCCAACTTGTAGTCGATATTCTTATTCACACGTTCACTAGCCATATGCCATCTGTATTTCATACTTCATTCTCGTACATTCAATGTTCGCACATCTCCCTCACATCGTCGCTCACTTTCATTCATCTCAATCTCTTGTTCCTACATTTATATTCGCACTTCAGTGTTTTTCCTACAGTATGTGTTCTCATATGCCTGGTGATATGACTTTTAGTTGTACTTGCGTATTTACACACCCCACAAGCATAAGGCTTCTCACCAGTATGGGTTCTTAAGTGCTTAACTAAGTAATTTTTATGTGTACTTTTATAATTGCACATATCGCAAAAATAACGCTTTTCACCAGAGTGAATTTTCATGTGCTCTGATAAAATACTTTTCTTTTCACATTTGTATTTGCATACCTCGCAAGAATACGGTTTGAAACTAGGATGAGTTTTGATATGGATCATTAAACTATGCCTGAAGGCGGATTTATAATTGCATACCTGACAAGAATAAGGTTTTTCACCAGTGTGGGTTCGCATATGTTGCAACAAATTTGACTTTTCTGCAAATCTACATTGACATACTTCACAGAAGAATGGCTTTTCTCCAGTATGCGTTTTGTTATGTCTTAAAAGGCTACTGTTATATGCACATTTGAAACTGCATACATTGCACGAATAAAGTTTTTTAACAGAGGTTTTTATATGGGGGTTATTATGTTGTATATCTTTCTTGGGGTTTTTGAAAATATCATACAACCGCACTTCACAATTGGTGACTCTACTTTCAAGGGAGACAGTATTACTTTTAAGGTCTCTGCTCTTCATCGCATCTGTTGCTTCAGTTGCCTGTACATTGTTGCGCTTGTTTGTCGCAAGTCTCACGGACAGTGGAGCGACTGAAACAAAACATTATTTTTATACTTTATAACATGAGAAGCAAGATAGCCAGAAATGAAGACATCCCAACATTAACAATGAGAAGCAATATTTTGGCGTCCTCCGTGGCGTAGTGGTATCACCTGAGTAGATAAAAGATACAGAGAAAAAGCTTCATACTACAAGCACGTGGGGCATGTGTGAGTGACCACCAGCCGCTTGTCGCGTACGCGGCGAGACTGGAAAAAACCGGCTTACGCTGGCACAGTTAGTTGACAATCTTAGGGTCATGTCAGTGCGACACGTTGTTTGTTGGGTTGTTTAATTTGTCTTAACCTACCAAAATAGGTAACAATTTTGCACGTTCTTAAGAGACTCGCCTCTGTTCCCTTTATCTACTCATGTGGTGGTATGTGCAGATGGTTTTTTTTATACTGGATAGGCTAACGCTTGGCGACGATCACGCCTAATGGCAAGCGAAGATGTAGCCTACGGTGGAACGCGCTTGCCTAGAAGATGCCTGTTCACTCTTGACTTAAAGATACCCACATTGCAGGTGTTAAGGAAAACGAGAGCTTGTAGGGTATTCCATAATTTCGCAGTTCGAATCAGGAGCGAGAAACCACGCTTTGTACGCGTCCTTCGGATATCGACTACGTTTGGGTGCAGACTACTGCGATGCTTAGCGGTCCTAGACTAGAAAGGTAAGGGCGGAACTAGATTGAAAAGTTCCCGAGCACACTCTCCAAAATATATTCTGTTGAAACCTTTAGGCCTTATGGGAACTATTATAACGTTAATGAATAGTGGAGAATAGTACTAAACACCAAGTAACTGATTAGAAGATTTAATTATAATTAATATAATAAGGAATCTTTTTAACCAAATTTGCGTTATTTACTCTAAGTAATACGGAACATCAATGTCAGTATGTGATTGACTATTTTGACACTGACATACACTGTCAAAAGAGACAAGCCAAGATAGCGGGAACTGCGTCATTATGATCTCGAGTCATTATGGATGTTTTGAAAAGGGTCCGGACAAAAATTAGTAAAACTTGTGAGATTTATGGCTTTTAACCAATTCTGAGTTAACTAAATATATTGTATAAATTACATTCGCGATTTTCGAGAGGGCGGTATATGAATAATAAAGTAGGTACCGCTAGCTGGACGGAGTGCAAGCAAACGACTGTCGGCTGTAGTGAGCGTGTGACGTAAGCAGGCGCGCGCGCCGGTAAACTTGGTCGGCGCGGCATACTACAGATTGCACCCGAGTATGCGCGTGAATTATGTTTGTTATGCGAAATGTAAATATAATAATGTGTGAGTGTGGAATTATGTTGGTATGTAATGTAAGTGTTTATGTAAGTGTGAAATAAATTAATATGAATATATCTAATGAAGTAATAATAAAATATATAAATATAATGTATATAGCCTACAACCTACTTTTCCTTCGACGATCAAGTGTTTGCAACTTTGCATTACAAAGCTCCTTGTTACCAATGACCCTTCTAGCGCGGCAGTCCATCGAATCCAACGCTGCAAGCTGGTATTTAGCTCAACCATCTCATAAATAATAGCTGTACCACATGAGTAGATAAAAGGAACAGAGGCAAAGCCTCTTAAGAACGTGCAAAATTGTTACCTGTTTTGGTATTGTTCCGGCTAACTAAACAAACAACGTGTCGCACTGACATGACCCTAAGATTGTCAACTAACAGTGCCAGCGTAAACCGGTTTGTTCCAGTCTCGCCGCGTACGCGACAAGCGGCTGGTGGTCACTCACACATGCCCCGCGTGCTTGTAGTAGTGCAACCGATTCGCGCGGTAGTATGAAGCTTTGCCTCTATTCCATTTATCTACTCATGTGGCTGTACTGCATAAACGAGCGAATGTGAGCTTAATATATTCAGACCCTTTACAATTTAAGGTGTGAAGTACCGCTTCCGGTCCAAAATGGCGTATTACATATTGACTACACTATAAAATGTTTCAAATCCAAGATGTCCGTCGTTTTGTCGGGGGTTTATAAATTTTTAATTTTATCTTGTTTCAATGTATCAGTTTTGTTACTTTCCTCACCTAAATCCTGAGCAGAGCCTTCGGATGGGAGAGGGTCATCAATCAGCCTCTGAATACTTGAACTGTAAGAGAAAACATCACATCGTCATTGGAGAAGAAAACAAAACATTTCTACTGTCACAAAGCTGCCGCCGAATTATCGTAAGCGACGATTTTAGTAACAGAATGTCGAGTGTAAGATTTTACCGCGTTGATATCGTAAAACTGTAAAGGCAATTGCATGGAATTGAAACAGTGCCCGCTGGCAGAATCGAAAGTAAACTCAAATGGGTGAGTGTCAGTTATTAGTGTGCCTAGGGTAAAATTTTACCGCGTCGATGGTTAGCTGTCTCTTTAAATTTCATAGTGAGAGTGGACCTAGAATATGTTTAGAAGACTACCCTTATTTAATTTTGTGTAAACAGTGAGATTTGGTTGAAGAACTTAGACCCATTACCCTGCTCTAAAGCTAGCTATATATTAGCGTAACTGACAGCACATTTTATCGCAAACGACCCTCGTTTAGGCACCAGACATGGTACATCAAAATCTGTCGTTTGCGATAAAAAGAGCTAACATACAAAAGAACTACAAACTAGCTCTTAACTTAACTGCTATCATGCGTGATGTTAAGTGATGATGCAATCTAAGATGGAAGCGGGTTAACTTGTTAGGAGTAGGACGAAATCCACACCCCTTTCGGTTTCTGCACGACATCCTCGGAACGCTAAATCGCTTGGCGGGTTCGTCTTTACCAGCAGGGTGGTATTTAGCCACGGTCAAAGACTCCCATTAGCCAGAGCAGAACCAATCAAGAAAATCTCAATCGGCCCCGCCGGGAATCGAACCCAGGACCTCCGTTTTATAAATCCACTGCATATACCATTGCGCTACAGAAGTCGTCAAAAACCGTCTCATGTGAAATTTGATTTTTGCCAATTGCGATGATTCCTCGGTTATGGGTCGATATACTGACGTGACTACCACATTGGTCTAGTGGTTGGTCTATCTGGCTTCGATCACGAGGTCTTGGGTTCGATCCCTGGGTCGAGTCACGGAATCATTTTGACTTTTTTATTCTTCTATGAAATTCTCAGTACATTCCAAGCTCGGAGTCTGGAAGTTAGTGGTGTTACACCCCCGTGCCTCGGAGAGCACGTTAAGCCGTCAGTCCCGGTCACTATCATCAACATCTGATAGTGATCGTTAATAAATGAAACATTATCACCCTAAGCCCGCCAACCCGCACTGGAGCAGCGTGGTGGGTGTACGCTCCATATCCCCTCTCCTATAAGGAGGGAGGCCTGGCCCAGTAGTGGGCCGCTAATAGGCTGATAATGATGATACTGACTTGTTCTCCAGCTGAAGTGAATCCCGGCTCCCAGCCCCACGATGCTCACATGACGCGTCACCGCCGACATTCTGCTAAACACAAGTCAGTCACAACATGTCAGCGTCCTTGACTTGATTGCGTAGATAGAAGCGTCTAAAAGAGTTTAAAATGATACCACTGCATAGAAGACGTGAAATGCTACACTAAAGCCAAACTCGATTGAGAATGCTTGTCAACAAACAAATTAAAAATGAAGGTAGAAATCACTAGTCATTTTGCACCTATTTTTTTAAATTAACTAGTTAATGACAAATTCATGACAATAAATTAGTTTAGTAAGCTTAAAACTAATTAATATATTAAATAGCATTTAAATAGGATTTTTTAAAATAACAAAACATAATTTTAAATTTATTAGGCATAAAACATGTGGAATTTTCTACCTCCATTTTATATTTGTTTGTTGACAAGCATTCTCAATCGAGATTGGCTGTAGTATAGACCTATGCTTTCTCCATAAATTGATGAATAGTAAAATCAAGTGCGGCAATCTACTGGAACGGGTATCCTTATCAATCCCGCGGAAGACTCCACGATATTGTACTCAAAAATTATTTCATATCCAATACATTAAAATTAATCTCGGCAGGCAAGCCCCCATAAGGCGCATATGTGCCAAATATAATGAAATTGAAAAAACCCTACCGGGTATCGACATCTTCCACAATTCTTTTAATAACTTTAAAAAGAAGGTAAAAGATCATTTTGAACTTCCAATCAATATTTTTATTAAATAATTTCTTTATCATGTCCTAATAACTCAATTCAATTAAAACAATTCAATTTAATTTTAATTTCAATTGTAATTCTTAATTAATAATTTTTTAGTATTTAATTTATTTACTTTTTGTGTTATTTTTTTTAGTATCTAGAAGTAAGTTTTTTGTGTAATTTAAGATAAGTTTGTTTTTATGTATTCATTCACGAAAGTAGAGTTAACTTTCTACTTGACATTTTTATTGTGTGTTTGCTATGAGCGCTTATGATTGATATAAATATCAGAAGTTGTAATCTACCTAATATTTAATAACAATGTTAAATATTTATATTGTTAGCGTTGTTTTAAATAAATAAATTGCACGTAATCAGGTCAAGGACGCTGCCGTGTAAGCGATGGTGTAACACCATGCACACGGCAACAGCCGCATGAGGAGCAGACACGGTTCAATCCACTTTTGTAACTGTCGGGTATTTCTATAATAATTCATTGTAGTTCGCACACTCGCGCTTGCCATTAAATCAGTCTGCAATCCACTGTCCGTGTTTTATTACGTAATACTTAACTGTAACCTGACGACCTCCGTGGCGCAGTGGTATGCGCGGTGGATATATAAGGCGGAGGTCCTGGGTTCGATTCCCGGCAGATTGAGATTTTTCTTAATTTGTCTTGGTCTGGCTGGTGGGAGGCTTTCGCGGAAGCTAGTTACCACCCTACCGACAAAGACGTACCGCCAAGCGATTTAGCGTTCCGGTACGATGTCGTGTAGAAACCGAAAGGGGTGTGGATTTCATCCTACTCCTAACAAGTTAGCCCGCTTCTATCTAAGACTGCATCATCACTTAACATCAGGTGTGATAGCAGTCAAGGGCGAACTTGTATGTAGTCGATAAAACCAGTTACAAAAGAAGATTTTAATTTCCATTTTCGTGCCTGGTTAATTAAGAAAAATTTGGTCACTTTCATAACTGTCTTTCGTGACTAGTAAATGTAGAAAATAACCTGGATTTTTATTTGTTTTTTTTTTCGTTTTTTTTATTCACCACAAGTTGGCTCTTGACTGCTATCACACCTGATGTTAAGTGATGATGCAGTCTAAGATGGAAGCGGGTTAACTTGTTAGGAGTAGGATGAAATCCACACATAGTACCGGAACGCTAAATCGCTTGGCGGCACTTTGTCGGTAGGATGGTAACTAGCCACAGCAAAAGTTTCCCCCCAACCAGACCAAGACAAATTAAGAAAAATATCAATCTGCCCCGCCGGGAATCGAACCCAGGGACTCCGTCTTATAAACCCACCGCGCATACCACTGCGTTACGGAGGTCGTCAAAAAAGGTGCCATATAATGGTACTCTTATAGTTTAGTATGTTTCCTGCATTCACTGTCGATAAATCACTAAAACGTAAGAAAAAATGTTTAAATGAAAAATTAACCGTCTTCAACGCACTACAAAGTAAAAAATAACTGCGTATATCTATGAAGTCGGTGCCATTCAAGTTGACTACTTTGTGCACGATACCTAGAAACCACAAAGTGCTTTGCTGCTTCGGTAACAGGGCCGCGCCAACCCCTCACAGCGCCTGTGTGCGAAACCTATGAAGCGCCTCACTTTGCACATACTTTCAATTTACTAATTGTTCAATTGTTTAATGTTTTGGCACTCTTTTGTCTTCAGTCGGGGAATCCCCGTGACCCTACCCAGCTTGCGTCGGTCATCCATAATTAATTAAATCAAACTCATGGCGATTCTTTTGATTTTAACTAAGCTCGTAACTAATGTGTACTAAACCCAAATTGTAAAATGAAACCACACACTTGAGTATTATCTTAGAAGGCTTGTATAATAAGCGCATTATAATTATTTTGTTATTTACAAAGCATATGTTGCGCCTATTGTACCTGCTTATTCATCGTTAGTCTACCACAATATTATGTTGTTGTGTAAGTGTAATAAAAAAAAGACGTGTGGCACTCGCAGATTGCCGCGGTAAAGCTATTGCATAGCATTTTTTATCAACTTATGTTTACCTTCCAACGTCATCGGGACCGTGGCCGAGCGGTAAGGCGCTCTAAGTGCCCGGATTGCCAGAGAGACGCGAGTTAAAAAGTAAAGTTTAGTTTTTCCATCTATCGATAAATACCAGAACTTTTAATGACTTTTTGAAATATCACGCTTGTGAAAAAAAAATGACTTTTTCAAATGTGATATTCGAAAAAAAAATTGCGGAACCGACGGGTTTCGAACCCGCGACTCTCTGGCAATTCGGGCACTTAGAGCGCCTTACCGCTAGGCCACGCTCCCAATGACGTCGGCGCCGAAATTATGCTTTTTATATTATGTTTTTGATATTAAGCAGGTGTTAGGTTTTTTCGTTACGGAATTTCTGAATTCGGTCTCCACGCTCAAGGCCCGCGATAGAAGCTATGCAATAGCTTAATAATTTCGATAGCGGCGCCTCTATTGTCTTAGCGAATGTGCGCCGCACACATCGCACATAGGGGCGGCTCGGCCCTGTTCAGTAAATAAACGTTCCTTACTCTTGAATGGAGCCGACTTTAAGTAAATTAAAGCAACTAAATGACGCAATTACTTTTAACTTTTTACTGCAATTCGAAGTCGGTTCAATTTTTTATTCAGAACTTCACTTACATCCTCATCCAGTTTCGCTTCCGAATGTAGGCACGTATCTGAGTACACTTCTTCAAATATACAGTCGTTGTTGAAAAGGTCTTTGTATTTTTCATGAATTAATTCCATATCGTCTGTAATTGATATGGAATCAGAACTGTCTTTATCCTTGCCTGCAACTGTTGCTACATCTCTCACAACAGATTCCTCAACCTCTTCAACCTTGAGTGTCACTGATGCCACATCTCGCACCACAGA
Organism: Mycalesis mineus; assembly: GCA_034621355.1. Classification (NCBI taxonomy): domain Eukaryota; kingdom Metazoa; phylum Arthropoda; class Insecta; order Lepidoptera; family Nymphalidae; genus Mycalesis; species Mycalesis mineus. Next base: position 8,626 of record JAXAVZ010000249.1, on the reverse strand, counting down.
TTCCTCTATGTCTGTCTCAAGCTCTTCAACCTTGACTGCAACTGTTGCAACATCTCTCTTCACAGATTCCTTTATGTCCGTCTCAAGCTCATCAACCTTGACTGCAACTGTTGCAACATCTCTCATCACAGATTCCTCTATGTCCGTCTCAAGCTCATCAACCTTGACTGCAACTGTTGCAACATCTCTCATCACAGATTCCTCTATGTCCGTCTCAAGCTCTTCAACCTTGACTGCAACTGTTGCAACATCTCTCATCACAGATTCCTCTATGTCCGTCTCAAGCTCTTCAACCTTGACTGCAACTGTTGCAACATCTCCCATCACAGATTCCTCTATGTCCGTCTCAAGCTCTTCAACCTTGACTGCAACTGTTGCAACATCTCTCATCACAGATTCCTCTATGTCCGTCTCAAGCTCTTCAACCTTGACTGCAACTGTTGCAACATCTCCCATCACAGATTCCTCTATGTCCGTCTCAAGCTCTTCAACCTTGACTGCAACTGTTGCAACATCTCTCATCACAGATTCCTCTATGTCCGTCTCAAGTTCTTCAACCTTGACTGCAACTGTTGCGACATCTCCCATCACAGATTCCTCTATGTCCGTCTCAAGCTCTTCAACCTTGACTGTCACTGATGCCACATCCCCCACCACAGCTTCCTCTGCTGCTGTCAGTTCCTCTTCATCAGTGTGATGTACGTACAAGTCACAGTGGTCAGCTGCTAATGTTGTCTGTGTTAAACTACATTTCAGTGGTTTTGTTGCATCAGTTATTGTTGCTTTATGTTGTTTAGTAATCTGAAACGGGAATGATTCCGTCAGATGGTTCACGAAAGGAACATAGATATACGGGGAGAGGGGGGATTTGTAAGGAGCAAGATAACGAAACTTCGTGAAGAGGCTATAATTATAATCAAGAACGAATGAAAACCACTTATGTCGGAAATTATCAATTTCGAATTTTTTGAGCGCGCAATGTATTGCGGGTAGCACCAAAAAAACGCTCCGCAATCTATACCTAAGTACTGGCAGCGACGTGGCCGCGCAGCGCGCGCCGGTCTGTAGGTATACCTAGGCACAAAGCCGTGATTACTTTTTATTTTAAAATTACATTTATTGTTTATATCCTTTATTTATCAGAAAAGAGGTTAAAAGTTTTGTTTGTGTGTGTGTTTGTTGTTGTAAATATTCATGTAACCAAAAGTGATAACTGGAGTGAAATATATATATTACTAGCTTTTGCCCGCGACTTCGTCCGCGTGGGATTAGTTATTACGGCAGCCTAATTTTTCTAAGCTTTGAATGTCATATTTATTAATATCTAATCAACTGCCTAAGAAATAGGTCCTAAGCTTTCAAAATGACGATACTTTCATACAACATTTCATCCCCCCTTTAACCCCTTACAACCCTTTTTTCGCAATTAAAAGTAGCCTGTCCTTTTTCAGGCTCTAGACTTACTGTGTACCATATTTTATTTAAATCGGTTCAGTAGTTGTAGAGTGAAAGCAAGACAAGACAGACAGACAGAGTTACTTTCGCATTTATAATATTAGTTAGGATTTACATTAGAAGTTTTAGTTAAAAATTCTTATTTTTTGGTTTTTCATCAATGCTGTAATTAGTTAAAAAGAACTGCAGATATTTTTTCCAAATTATTAAATGAGTTTCAAAAAATTACAACTCTGAGGAAGTCAGAATCATGTACTCAATCACTGGTTTAAATATTCGTTAACATGCCCTATGCATGTGGTATATGTTAGATTTGGAATTTAATCTATGTTAATATTTTCGTCAAGGGGTAGACTCGATCGAAACCTTAGATGAATAACAAAACATGAAAAAAAATTTGGGTTTAATCGACAATATATATCCGTGAAATTCGGATTAAGGATAATTTCCTTAAGAAACAAACCATAGTTGCTATCCAAACAAACTGCAGTCGCCATCTTAGATACGCCGCGCCAATCAACGCATCAAACATCATGTGTCAAACGAAACGTCTTGCCGGAAACATAGAGTGAATCCAGTGTTGTCAAAAACAGACATAGAGAGCAATGGGTAAGAAGATTTGTACGAAAGTCTGTCATAGAAAAATTAGAGCAAGTGGTTTTCACGCGAACGAAGTCGCGGGCGGCTAGTGTCACAATAATTACTCACTTTTTCATGTCGTTCAACCAAGTCCATCATCACTGAATAGGCTCTTAAACTCAACTTTCTGAATCTCCTGAAGTTAATCAATCTCTGAGCACACAACACGCAGAGTGTTGGCCTCAGGTCAGCTCGACGACACAACTGGAACAACTGCACAGAATTTTTTTTTTTTATCGACTACAAGTTGGCCCTTGACTGCTATCACACCTGATGTTAAGTGTTGATGCAGTCTAAGATGGAAGCGGGCTAACTTGTTGGTAGTGGGACGAAAATCCACACCCCTTTCGGTTTCTACACGATATCGTACCGGAACGCTAAATTGCTTGGCGATACGTCTTTGTCGGTAGGGTGGTAACTACCCCCGGCGAAAGCCTCCCACCAGCCAGACCAAGACAAATTAAGAAAAATCTCAATCTGCCCCGCCGGGAATCGAACCCAGGACCTCCGTCTTATAAATCCACCGCGCATACCACTGCGCCACGGAGGTCGTCAAAAATTGTGTGTGTTTGAACTATGCACAGTTTATTAAACAACGATCCATCTCATACTGCCTCGTTAGTCAAGTGGTTAGTTTATGTAGCTTCGATCTAGAGGTTCAAGGTTCAAACCCTGGATTAGCTTGTGGAATACTAAATTTTTCTTTTTGACGTGACAACGTCTTATAATTCGATAGAGCCGGCTGCACGCACGAAAAAACATGACTCATAAGCGTTACCTCGCTTTGAGGCGTTCCATGTAAGGCTTGAAGTGCAAGCGAGAGCGCGGAACGAGCGACAAAGAAGCACAATCGGCCTTTGCGTTCCGCAGCGTTCGACATCCGTCTATTAAATATAATTATTAAATATACTAATTTTAGATTAAAAATTAATATATTTATTATAAATTCAAAATATAAATTTATAAAATCAAAATCAATTATTTTATTAATTTAAATTAATATTTATAAAAATATACTTAAATTAAAAATTTTAATAACCAATTAAATGCTACCATTCCATCAGTATTTTCTTCAGACGTTGTCACGTTCAACTATCGTCAGTAAACCGACTTTACAGACAACCAATTTTTTTTATTTAATAAGAAATTTTCCGTACATTCCAAGCCTGGAGTTGAGAAGTTGGTGGTGTTATACCCATGTAGTTTGGAGAGAATGTTTAGCCATTGGTCCAAAATCTGATAGTTAAGAAATTAAATCCAAAGCCCGCCAACCTGCATTGAAGCAGTGTGATGGGTCTATGCTACACATCTCCCTCCTGCCAAGAGATCCTATGATGGATGATGATCAGGTGTGACTGAAATCCTTGATGAGTTAATATGTCAGTACAGCCTGTTCCAGACAAGCCTCAATGCAGGGCTTGTCTGGAACACGACGAGACACAGATACACGTTGTGCTCAGTTGCAGAGGAGTATCGGAACAACGTGCAACATACATTGGCTCCAAAGCGACACTCCAAGAGGCAATCGGCGACCTGGGCGGCCTGCTAAGCTTCTGGTGCGAGCTCGGCTGGCTGGAGTGAGTCAGCGGGAGCCTACACCAGGGGACCCACGTACAACGGCCACCAAGTTGGCCAAGTGCGGAAAACACCCAGGAAGAAGAAGGAGAAGGAGATGTCAGTACAATTAATAATTTATCAACATACGCGCAGTCCAGTCAACTGTTCGTACATCTCCTCCAGCTTGTGTTTGCTCATCAGCAGCAGCTTGCTGTCAGTGTCCAGGCACATCATGCACATCTGTAAATGTACCACTAGTTACTTCTCCAATACAGTTACAATTAGTGATTGTGCTATTGATCAGAGATTCCCGAACTTTAAGAAAGACCTCATTCAAAGGACATGGCCGGATTCTGCCCCCAAATTGAATAAAATTTGCAATATTTATTAATATGTTAAAAAAATAAAGCAATATTTAAGACAAAAATTATATTTCTCTATAACATTCGAGAAATACGTATTTTTTTGTTTATTTTTGATATTTCTTTGACTCGCATTAGCTTATGAGTTTTGATACACATATAATACATATTCTATCTGTATTTAGGACTTCAGTTTGTAATTAAATATAAATAATACGACTAACAAAACGCTGTAAACTAAAGTAAATATTATGAACATAATTATAATAATAAAATAAAGATTTATTTTTTATTGTATATGTTAGGATTGTTGATGCGGCTGCGCACAACCACGCGACATGCAAAAGAGTGTACAAGTATCCGATCGTATTTTGACAGATATGAAATGTTTTTGAAATGTTTTTTTATATGGAACAGTCATATGTTATGTAATAATAATGACAGGGATGAATTGATTCGCTTACTACGACAGTAAAATCATTGCTATTTAAAATAATTAGGCGCCTTTTTGTAACATGTTATTGAAGACTCTCGAAAGTTCTTAAATGACAAAACTTAAATAGAGGTATTCTAATACTCGTAAGCTTTAAAATAAGGTACTATATGTCATTGCAAACGAATTTTTTTTTCGGGGCACAGCTCCATACTAATTCCGGCCATGTTCTTTTAGCTAGTTCCGGACATACATACATAACATCTTGCAGAGACTACATCCTTCCATTTGCAATGGTCCTTGCATACTTCCTTAGCTTCTCCAACTCTCATTGATCCTTTCATATGTTTGTCTGTTTAGGCTACTCTTGACCTGGCCATTAATTAAAATGTCTTGAATTTGGTCCAGGAACATTTGCCTAGGCCTTCCCCTTCCAACATTTCCATTCACCCTCGCCTCATAAATCTCTCTAAGGCCGCCTTTGCATTCATTCATGTTTGTTGTTTTATTTTTATTTTTTACTGTGTGATTGTCTATATATTATGTGTGCAATAAAGATTTTCTTCTTCTTCTTCTTCCCTTTTGTTAATCTTCTTTCATCCATTCTCTCTACATTCCCAAACCATCTAAGCATCTCTTTCTTAATTTTAGTCACTACATCTTCTTTTACACCACATCATTCTCGTATCATTTTTTTGACATCTACTCAAAGTACAAGCAATCAATCAATTCCCACTTATATTATATAGAAGAGTCCCCATTCAGAGCAGTAAAAATAAAAAGAAAAACAGATAAATTAACACTACATATGCAAGCTAATGTAGACCTTCATTGGATCTCTCATGAACCCCTGGGTATCCACCTGGAGCACTTTGGGAATCAATGGTATAGATAAATCTCAATTGCTTTACCATAAAACAAAATTTGTGAGAAGCTAACCAGCAGTGTTGAAGGAATGGCATTAGAGTGAATTTGTCTTGTACAGCTCTTTGTAACATAAAAGTCGTCAGCTATGAAATGCTGTGAGCAGACCACTGCAGGGTCGGGCAAGTCATCGTCCAGTTTGCCGAGAGCTTTGAGCCAAGCAGCATGGAGATAAACTTCACTAGGTAACCTGAAAATTTCTATTCATAGTATTGTCACAATTTAATACATAAAGTACACAATTTAACGTTGGTGTTAAATTGAGATGAGATGTGGTACAGATGAGAATATTGAGGAGTATGTGCAGAATAAAACTGTGTGACAGAGTTAAAAATAGTATGATAAGAGAAAAGTGTGGTGTAAAAGAAGATGTAGTGACTAAAATTATGAAAGGGATGCTTAGATGGTTTGGACATGTAGAGATAATGGATGAAAGATTAACAAAAGAGATTTACAAGGCGAGGGTGAATGGAAATGTTGGAAGGGAAAGACCTAGACAAATGTTCCTGGACCAAATTCAAGACATTTTAAATAATGGCCAGGTGGCGAGTACCCTAAACCGACAAACTTGTATGAAAGGATTAATGCGAGTGGAAGAGAAGCTAAGGAAGTATGCAAGGACCGTGGCAAATGGAGGGATGTGATCTCTGCCTATCCCTATGGGAATAAGGCGTGATATTTATGTATGTAAATTGAGTACCCGATAATCACAGATAAGTCGCAGTACTAAGTGCCATAGACAAGAAATAAGGAGTACAGGCATGACAATAAAGCTGTCAACATCATCATTATTAGTCTATTAACCCCTGTGGGCCTGACATTCAAACCTTCTTTGAGGCCCGCGGCTACCCGGGTAGCGACGGAGCTATAATGACAGCTGTCATTATTTGCCTGACGGTTGCCAGGGGACCCCTCGGGGCTGTGAAACTTTAATGGCCTATTACAGGGCCAGGCCTCCCTTTTTATAGAAGAGGGTATATGGAGCATATACCAACACTGATCCAATGTGTGTTGGTGGGTGATAGTCTATTTATTTAATTGTCAATCAGTATCTGATGTAATAGTGACTGGTGTTTGAAGGCTTAACATGCCTTCTGAGACAGGAAGGTGTTAAAAATTTCTTTGAGGAAAGAAACACTCAGAAATATTTGAGAACCCGACTTAGATTCGAAGCCAGGACTGATGGAAGCCACATAGACTACCAACAAGGCAGTGCTATGTATATACTATGACCTGATCTTTACTTGATCATTTTGTGCAATTTTTCTGCAGAGGCTGAATTAACGTATTTAATTTATACTCACTTATGAAAAGTAATTTTATCATCTCCAGATGTAGACACATTATCAGAAGTATTTTCACAGAAAGACACGCAGCACTGCATTCTTGTTTATCTTGTTTCTCGTCAAGAATTTCAAGAAATGGTCAAGAATGAAGAAACACAAGACACAAAATATCAGATAGCCTCTAAACACTGATCATACACAGGAGTAAGGAGTCTCTTTATTTAAGGTTGGATTGAGGATATACTAATACTAATATAAAAACTCTCTATATTAAAACGTACAAGATAATGTTCATTTGTTCAATAATCAATATTATTGTATCACAATAAAATTATTGCAAATTGGCATTATAATCTGTGCAATAAAAGAATGACATTGACAAGACCACAGAGTAATTTTTGTCTTTGTAGGTATTTTCGTATCCTTGATAAAGAAGACCATAAGACAAATGAAAATAAATGGTCTTCCTATTCACCCATCTATTGTTTAATGTTTTGATGATTTATATTTAAGCCCGTGTTAGTTTAGTTACTTTATTTTTATAAAAGCCTCTGTTAGAGGCTTTCAGAGGCTTCAGAGCGTATTCACTTTTATGAATATTATTTAACATTTGTGATTTTAGCAATCCGTGGTATAAAATAGAACATTTAAAATAATACTTAAGAAGAACAGAGTCCTTGTTCGTAGACACTACTAGGTACTATTTTAAAATTTAAATCACCAATCTGTGCTAGATGTCTAGATGGAATACCAAAGCAGCTTATAATTTTAGCCGTCTGTGGATCTGTTTTTATAGGCTATCTGCTATCTTGATACTTTCGTGATTCTCGACGAGAAACAAAACACCAAAGATGCGGTGCTGTGTTTCGTTCTGTGAAAATAATTCTGACAATGTATCAACGTCTGGGGAAAATAGAATTACCTTCCATGAGTGAGTATAAGAATGTTTTATGTGTGAGAGTGGCAAGCAATGAGCACAAGATCGTTGTTCCGAGCTGCTGCCTTGAGAGTCAAGATAGCCGTTATGATCGCCAACCTCCGTAAAGGAGATGGCACTTGAAGAAGAAGAAGTAAATATAAGCACAATAATCAACTAAAAAGTAAATATCATGCAACCACTGTTCCCTCGCTCTTACAGCTTAAAGTAATGCAATATGAACCAACAAATGACTAAAATTGAGAAAGGGATGCTTAGAGGGCTTGGGTATGTAGAGAGAATGGATAAAAGAAGATTAACAAAAGAGATTTATGAGGCAAGAGTGAATGGAAATGTTGGAAGGGGAAGCCCTAGGTGAATCTTCCTGGACCAAGAGTACCCTAAACCGATGATCTTGTATGAAAGGATTAATGAGAGTGGAAGAAGCTAAGGAAGTATGCAAAGACTGTGGCAAACGGAAGGATGTAGTTTCTGGCTACCCCTATGGGAAAGAGGCTTGATGCTATGTATTTATGTAAGAACAGCTGGCCTTTTAGCGGCGAAGTGCGAAGCTTTAGACATCAAGAGTTCCTAGTTCCTAGTAGTAGATTGATCCTGCACTTGATGTCTACAGCTTCCCACCTCGCCGCTACCTTCAGTCCCATCGTGATCACGATCCATGTAACTGGATCGAAATATTGGCTAAATTAAAAAAACAGTTGGTTATCATGGTACATACCCGTTAAGATATATTATTATGATGATGTTTTTCTTAACAGGATTTACAGAATACAAAAAAATATGGTCGTCATTAATGTTTTGTTAACTATGTTTAGTTATATGTTTGTGGTGGTCAAGATGGAGAATAGGCCTGGAATTGGATCCATAGTACATAATTAAATAAACTTCTTTCACAAGGTAGTATTTAAAAATTATTGTGGACTTTCCCAGGATGATATCATTTATACTAAAGCTAAAATCAATGAGGAAAGAAAAAATGAAAGTAGAAAATGCAACACATTTTATTAACCGACAAAAATAAACAGAGGAGGTT